>CAJQUN010000031.1:2055509-2379271 GCA_907163345.1 Haberlea rhodopensis | reverse complement strand
TTCCGATCGATCGACACTTTGAAAATCTTTTCTTCTCAGCGACTGTCTGGCTCGATCGATCGAGAATATCTCGATCGATCGAGATTCCGATCCGAAAATCTCATTTCCTCAATTTTAGCTCTTTTCTCGCCTCGATTTCGCCCGTTATCTTCATATTAGCTCATTTCTTCCACTTCCAATCTATTTTCCTGAAACAAACGAATAAACACCAAAAGCATAATATCATCCAGGAAAATACGGAAAGTAGGAAGAAATTACAGTTAAAAACACTCAAAATCTAAGCCTATCAACTCCCCCAAACTTAGACTTGATCGTCCTCGAGCAAGCAATAAGCTCAAAAAGAAAAGTTAAATTCGATACTAAGCATGAATCATCTTTACAACATACGTAAAACCTCAGAAATCCTACTTACACATCAATAGAAGTCATTCAACATTTAACAAGAAGCAATTCCTCCTAAGTTAAAAAATACATCGCAACATCGGAACGTGCGTGTGTGCTATTGTCAAACATGAGTTACATATATATCTTTAGATCAACATGTGCCATATCAACTCCTAGTCAAGATTACTTTGAACTACTCTACAAATTTACTATCCAGCACTTCTCCACTAATGTAATTATTCCTAGACTTGGATCAAAAGGTCTTAAAGCTTATAACGTTAGGCCTTTTGGTGTCGGCTTCAAAGAAAAGGTAGGATGAATTCAAAGAAGAGAGTATAATAAAATCAGTTCAACTATTTGGAGCTTCTCTTCAACTTTTTCTAGCCTTGGCCACTTTGGGTCTTATTTGAATTTTTCTTTTCAAGGCTTTTCTCTACAAACATTTCTTTTTCTTTGCTCATTCCTTTCATCCTTTTTGAACTCATTTGCATATAACAATTCCCTGCAATGAATGAGATTCATCATACTCTCCTAGGGATGGATAAAATTGTTCCTTTTAGGCTCAAACCAAGGTGGGTATAATGAGTTTGCCAAGAATGCCGAATGGGGGTCTAATCATATGCAATGCATATACCATTCTTTTCAATAAGGCTCAAAAGGGGACACTAAGGAATAAATGTATAACTGGTAGGCTTGAAAGGCTCAAACGGTCCAAAGATCGCCTAAATAATCTCCAAGTCTAGTTCCTAATTATAAATTTCGCCTCAAAGTGCTTTCAACTAAACTGTAGGAGTTATCTAAGATACTCAAGACTCATCATAGTTAACACAAATTTTCAATTTAATCAATACATACTTCACTCAATCATGACTCAATAAGTGCTCAATAATTCCTCAGTTTTGACATATGGTTAACAACGGATATATGCAAACAAGTTAAACATTTCCACTACTCCTATCTAGATGAGGATTAATTTCATCATGTATTACCGTTGCAATTCCAACTCATCAATTCTCAGAATAACTCAATCAAATAAAAAGAATTTTTTTTTTTTTGGTAATGCTCAAGGATGAATCAGTCTCAAAATCATGCAGTCATGCTGGGAAAAGAAACAAGACAAGTAGGCAGAATGTGCAAAAGCAAGATATATACAAATACTCAACCACCCCCCCCCCCCCCCCCCCCCCCAAACTTAGCATGTGAATTGCCCTCAATTGAACAAGAAAAATGAATGCACAGGCAAAGACACATACCATGACGACGATCGTCACTGATCGTCGTCCTCATCATGCTCCGGAGGAGGGACTGGGTAGTGGTGCTCCTCAGCACACACGGATTCATGCTACAAAACAAAAGTAAACAAAATAACAAAATCAATGAAACTAAACTAAACTAAAGAAAAGAAAAATAAACAAAGGGAATAAGAAAAAGTTCTTGATTTATAGTCTCAAGCTGGACTGTCATCTCCTCTCTCTTAGTCGTCAAGATAAACTATAGAGGTAACCGTTTGGACTTCATTGCTCATGTGATAATGCTTATGCGCTGCCCATTTCACTGTAAATGTTCCCCTGCTAGGATCAGTAACTTCAATTGCACCAGAGGGATAGATCTTTGCAACGGTGAATGGCCCGGACCAACGAGAGCGTAGTTTGCCTGGGAAGAGTCGCAATCTGGAGTTGAACAAGAGTACAGCATCTCCTACCTTGAATTCCCTTTGTTGTATACGCGAATCATGCCACTTCTTAGTTTTCTCTTTGTAAATCTTGGCATTCTCATATGCTTGATTCCTGAATTCTTCCATCTCATTCAATTGTAGAAGACGCTTCTCACCTACAGCCTGACAGTCAAAGTTCAACCATTTAATAACCCAATATGCTTTATGTTCAAGTTCAACAGGGAGGTGACATGCCTTACCAAATACCAACTTATAAGGTGATGTGCCAATGGGTGTCTTAAAAGCAGTTCTATAAGCCCATAGTGCATCATCTAAGCGTAAGGACCAATCCTTTCGGCTTAGAGTCACTGTCTTTTCTAAGATCCTCTTCAACTCTCGATTTGAACCTCTACTTGCCCACTGGTTTGTGGATGATAAGGCGAAGACACTTTGTGGGTGACACCATATTTACTCAAAAGTTTTTCAAATAGTTTGTTACGAAAATGGGTGCCACCATCACTAATGAGTGCTCGAGGGGTGCCAAAACGAGTAAAAAAATTTCTTTTCAAAAATTGTACAACCACTCGAGCATCATTGGTGCGCAAAGCTTCCGCCTCTACCCACTTTGACACATAATCTACTGCAACAAGTATGTATTTATTTAAACAAGAGCATTGGGAAAGGTCCCATGAAATCTATTCCCCACACATCAAAAATTTCACATTCAAGCATATTGATCAATGGTAATTCATTCCTCCTAGAAATATTACCGACCCTCTGACATCTATCACATGAAGAGACATACCTGAATGTATCCTTATACAGTGTTGGCCAATAAAATCCAGAAGCAAGTACCTTAGCCGTTGTTTTAGTAGCTCCAAAATGTCCACCAGCATCCCCATCATGACATTTCCTGCAAAATATCCTGTATCTCCTCCTTGGGGACACAACGCCTTATGATGTTGTCTGCACAGACTTTAAACAAGTATGGTTCCTCCCACAACAGATGTTTAACCTCAGAAAAGAATTTTTTCTTTTGATAAAAAGTCAGATTTTGTGGGAGGATACCACTAACAATATAGTTTGCATACTGTGCATACCAAGGTAACAATTCAGCACTAAACAATTGCTCATCAGGGAAATTCTCATTAATCTCAACTACCCTCATTGTCACTCGTATCAGTCATGTTCTCAATTCGCGATAAATGATCTGCAACCACATTTTCAACACCTTTCTTATCTCTTATCTCTAAGTCAAATTCTTGCAATAATAAAATCCACCTAATCAAGCGTGGTTTGGCATCTTTCTTTGCAAGTAAGTATTTAAGTGCAGCGTGGTCAGTGTACACAATAACTTTAGCAAGACATAGGTAGGAGTGAAACTTATCAAAAGCAAAAACTATGGCTAGAAGCTCTTTTTCAGTGGTGGCATAGTTAAGTTGTGCTTCATTCAAAGTGCGACTAGCATAGTAAATTGTATGAAATACCTTGTTCCTCCTTTGACCTAAGACTGCTCCTACTGCAGTGTCACTGGCGTCACACATTAGTTCAAAGGGTAACTCCCAATCAGGTGCGACCAACACCGGTGCAGTTACCAATTTCTCTTTGAGTGTCTCGAACGCCTGCATACAATCAGAATTGAATTCATAAGATGTATCTTTAGTTAACAAATGAGATAAAGGTTTAGAAATTTTTGAAAAATCCTTAATGAAACGTCGATAAAATCCTGTATGTCCTAAAAAACTTCGGATTCCTTTCACTGTTGTCGGCGGTGGTAATTGTTGTATCACTTGAATTTTAGCCCGATCCACTTCAATACCCTTTTCAGATATCTTGTGTCCCAAGACTATTCCTTCTTGGACCATAAAGTGACACTTCTCCCAATTTAGTACAAGATTTGTCTCTTCACACCTTGCCAATACCAAAGTCAAGTTAGCTAAACATATATCAAAAGAAGAACCAAACACAGAAAAATCATCCATGAATACTTCTAGGAACTTCTCTATCATGTCATGAAATATGGCCATCATACATCTTTGAAAGGTAGCAGGTGCATTACATAATCCAAATGGCATTCGTCGAAATGCAAATGTGCCATAAGGACAAGTGAAGGTGGTCTTCTCTTGATCCTCAGGCGTAATAGCAATTTGGTTATATCCCGAATATCCATCTAAAAAGCAATAAAAATCATACCCTGCTAACCTTTCTACCATCTGATCAATGAAGGGAAGGGGGAAATGGTCTTTACGAGTGGAATCATTTAACCTCCTATAATCAATACACACTCTCCACCATGTGACTGTTCTTGTGGGTATTAACTCATTATTCTCATTAGGGACAACAGTAATACCTCCCTTCTTTGGTACACATTGAATAGGACTTACCCATGAGCTATCAGAAATAGGATAGATAATATCTGCGTCCATAAGCTTAATCACCTCAGCTTTGACTACCTCTTGCATTTTTGGATTAAGACGACGTTGAGGTTGAACCATGGCCTTGAATGTGTCCTCCATAAGAATTTTATGCATGCAGACCGATTGGCTAATTCCTTTGATATCTGATATCTTCCATCCAAATGCTTTCTTGTGCTCCTGAAGGACTTTCAGAAGCTTTTCCTCATTATCACCTGTCAAAGACGAAGAAATAATGATTGGTGAAGATCTTTCAGCATCTAAAAAAATATACTTGAGATGTGATGGAAGAGGTTTGAGCTCAAGATTAGGTGACTCTTCAATTTATGGCTTTTGAGGTTTAATATCTCTTTTTCCCAACTCTCCCAGATTCTCAGTGGCTCGCTTCATGTATGGACTGGTGTTGTTCATAAAAGCTATACTCTCGATGTTTTCCTTGCAGTGTTGCTCATCAGCTTCCACTAGGCATGCTTCCATGTTATCCTTGAATGTATCTTGTAACAAATCATCTGTCAGAATATCAATAATATCTATACTGAAACACATGTGTTCGTCGTGTGGATGTTTAAGTGCTTTAAAAAACATTAAAAGTAACTTGATCCTCCCCTACTCGGAGAACCAACTTCCCTTGTTGCACATCGATTATTACTTTTTCCCGTTGCTAAGAATGGTCGACCCAAAATCAGTGGTGCTCTGAATCTGCTTCCATATCAAGTACCAGAAAATCAACGGGAAAGATGAATTTATCCACTTTGACTAAGACGTCTTCAATGATACCCCTGGGGTATGTGATGGATCGATCTGCTAACTGTAGTGAAACCTTAGTAGGTTTTGGCTCTCCTAGCCCCAACTTCCTGAAAAATAGAAAATGGCATTAAATTTATACTAGCACCCAAATCACATAATGACTTTGTAAAAGATATTGATCCTATAGTGCACGGTATAGTAAAACTCCCTGGGTCTTTTAACTTTGGAGGCATTTTATTTTGCACAATTGCTGAGCACTCCTCCGTCAAACTTACCGTCTCATATTCGCCCAACTTTCGCTTATTCGACAATATTTCCTTCAAAAACTTAGCATAACTAGGCATTTGAAGTAAAGCATCAGCAAATGGAATATTAATTTGTAGTTTCTTAAAAACTTCAAGAAATTTACCAAATTCTGCGTCCATCTTAGCCTTTTTCAATGCTGCGGGAAATGGGGGAGGAATTACTATCCTATCAATGTGTGTTATCGGTGTAGTGTTAGAATTCTTACCTTTCTCTGTTGCCTTTCTCTCAGTCATATCCTTGCCTTCGGATGTCTCTCCATGACTCTCTTCAGCTTCAGCTTGCGGTCTTAGCTCTTTTCCACTTCTTAACTCAATGGCCTTTGCTTGCTCGTTTTGATTTTTCAATGTTCCCATTGAGATTGTGCCCTGCGTTTGTCCTGAAATTAATGATGCGAGCTTACCCACTTGCACTTCCAAGTTCTTTATTGCTGCATCCTGGGTTGTCATCCTGGATTCAGTTGATGCAATGAACTTGGCTATTAACTCTTCCATACTCAGTTTATTCGATCCTCCCGGTTGTAGTTGTGGATTTAACACTTTCTCTTTGTTGGACCACCTAAAATTGTTATGATTCCTCCACCCCGGGTTGTATGAGTTTGAGTACGGACTGTTGTGTGGCCTGTTACCTACAAAATTCACCACTTCATTAGTTTGCAAGAATGGGTTACCTGCCTGGCATTCGATGCTAGGATGACCGCCTCCACACAGCTCACAAAAGATAGCTTGGGCTTGCATTGCTGCCGCTCCCATGCTGTCTATCTTCCGGTTCATGGCTTCTAATTGAGCCGAAAGAGCAGTGATCTCGTCCACTTGATGGACTCCCATTGGCTTCTGTGGCGTGCTTCTCTCTGACTGCCACTGGTAACTGTTGCACGCCATTTCCTCCAACAAGCTATATGCCTCTTCCGGTGTCTTCCTCATTATTGATCCCCCAGATGCTGCATCAATCATTGAACGGTTAGAAGAAAATAAACCGTTATAGAAAGTTTGTACCTGCAACCAAATGGGTAGACCATGGTGTGGGCATCTCCCTCAACAATTCCTTAAAACGATCCCACGCTTCATATAATGTCTCGGGGTCAAACTGCCCAAAAGTCGTGATATCGTTCTGCATCTTCGCCGTCTTGGAAGGGGGAAAGTACTTTGATAAAAACGCCTTCGTCATCCCCTCCCATGTTGTTATAGAACCTGCAGGTAGTGAATTCAACCATGCCTTAGCTTTGTCTCGTAATGAAAAGGGGAAAAGTCTTAACCTGATGGCGTCGTCAGAGACGTCATTATGTTTGAACGTGTCAATGTGATTATTCGGGTCGTCCGTAGCCGCTCCCCCAAACATAACCGAGTGCTGTATCATTTGTATGATCGCCGGCTTGATCTCAAAATTGTTCGCTTGAATCGTCGGCCTCGTAATACTGGACAACGATCCATGAAATGCCGGTTGCGCAAAGTCCATCATTGACCTTAGGTTTTGTGCTTCATTGTTATCTCCCATCGCTCGAGCTTCTCGTAATCGCCTAAGTATAGTTCTCTCTATCTCCGGATCGAAAGGCTCGAGAATGGGCTCCTCTCTTCTGAGCATGCACTAGAGAAACGGCTTCTGTACAAAATAGACAAAAGGAGACAACAAAATACACACAGTTATTAACAAAGATCAACAAAAGAAAACAGAAAAGAAAAACAAAAACGCAATAATAAAAGAATTGGCTAAATTACAATTAACTAATCTCGTATGATATTATACAGATTAGTCCCCGGCAACGGCGCCAAAAACTTGATCGCTTTATTTTTAAACAAAAGATATTTCAAAGAATATTGTGAAGCGATTCTACCACAAGTGCACGGTTGTCAAGTTTTAGTATAGTGAAAATTAAGTACGGGTTGTCGAATCCACAGGGACTAACGTATAAGTATCAAATAAGATTAATAAAATTATATTTAGCCTACGATAACAAAGGTAATTCTCTGATACCAAACTGAACTAACATCCAACAGATAAACAAGAAATAATAAAATGAATGGTTCCGGATATGCGAAGGTAAGTTACTCGAAAATTTACCAAGCTTGTCGTTCAACTATGTTATCTTTAATGATTCAACTGAATTCTCAAAATATCAACCAATTGATTCTAAAGGTGAAAGGTTTTCTCTATTATTCGTTACACCTCTCGAGCTGTAAAGAAACTAACAATAAATTAGAATAAGTCACTCTCGTGCACCTATTTACTAATTCAAAGTTGCATAAATTATCAAAACCTTATAACTCTAAATCTCTCGATTCCAAGTTCTCACTTATGTGATATCATCTCTCGATCTCAATCGTAACATACATCATAAATTAATGGAGTGTGTTACAACGTTATCTCTCGATCTCGGTTATAACTCTCAGATTCAATCAAAGCTAGCTAGACTTTGATCTACACAAACAATTAATTTATGAACAAAAGCAATCAATGCGCTCAAACACAATTGAATCAGTAATTAAACACAACGAAACTAAAACTCGAATAAAATAAACTAGATTTAATTCAAATCAAATACATAAGAGTTTCATTGTCTCTCGACCTCAAAAACATCAAATGAAATTGAAAATCAAATAAATTAAAGTTTAGAAATACGATAAACGGTGGATGAATCCGTGCGTTGCACCGTGATTTCTTCTCTTGTTCCTTCCTCGCACTCCGGAATGGATTGGCTTGACTTTGGACGATGAACGGAGATTAAATCTCCTTTGGCGGCGTTAGGCGGCGGCTAGGGCTGCTCCTCTTGACTTAATTCACGTCTGGTATCGTCTATATCTGATTTGGAAGAGATTTTCCCTTTTATACCTCAAAAAATCATTTCAAAAATGGAAGATAAGATTTTCCCGGATTTGCGTCTCGATCGATCGAGATTGTCGTCCGATCGATCGGTGCATTGTTCATGCCAGCCTTTGAAACTCACTGCCTCGCTCGATCGATCGAGATTTTCTACCGATCGATCGAGACTTTGAAAAAATCAGCTCTGAAGTTACTGCCTCGCTCGATCGATCGGAAAATTGTTCCGATCGATCGAGACTTGAAAATCTTTTCTTCTCAGCGCACTGTCTGGCTCGATCGATCGAGACATAATCTCGATCGATCGAGATTCCGAAAATCTCATTTCCTCAATTTTAGCTCTTTCTCGCCTCGATTTCGCCCGTTATCTTCATATTAGCTCATTTTCTTCCACTTCCAATCTATTTTCCTGAAACAAACGAATAAACACCAAAAAGCATAATATCATCCATGAAAAAATACGGAAAGTATGAAGAAATTACAGTTAAAAACACTCAAAATCTAAGCCTATCAAAAACCACATGCTACTATAGCATAATATACCAACAATAAAATTTCTTGCATTATTCCATGTAATGTCCAATTTCCCACAACTAAGTCCACTTACATAGCAGGCACCTTATAATACACTAGCATGTTCTTAATTCATTTTGCAATTCCTTAACTAATTGAATGCAACACATGAATGAAAAGTGAAAGGCCCTTACCTTTTTATACAAACCATATACACATATAGTAGTGCTCACATGCGAGCATCAAATGAGTGAATGCGTATTTAATGTATAAAGTACCCTACTCAATACCGGCACCGGTACCCTCGATCCTGGAAGTACTGCCAATCCATAGCTCGATCTCAACTCCGGACCTACCACTGCACCTGTTCCACCTGTCCCAACAGAGACAGCCCCCACACAGGGTGAGCATACAAATATCACCGATCCAATAATCACAAATCACATTACATAATTTATTGAGTGTAAAGCTGTGAATTTAAAAGACACTCACTGAATAGTGTTATCCTCATACCGGATCCCTTGTGCTCTCCCTGTTCTCACAATAACCGAATCCATCCCAAAAGCCAATTAATCATTTCATTGATTAACTAATTTCGTTCACTAATTGCTCATTTCCATCATTAATAAAATCAAATCAAATCATTTACAATGTTTATAGATATCACACGTATCTAAACAATAGTTCCACAGTCCCATTTCATCGCTTGCTCAATAGCAGCGGCATTCATAACCGATGTTCGCTCCATAGCGACAACATCTCAACCGTTGCTCGCTCCATAGCGGCACCATATGTTTCACAATACATACCCATTTATTACAATTATAATATATCATGCATTCAACAATTGCAATAAGATATAAGATTATGCTCGTACATTATACGTACCTTATGATTCCGTAGTCCAAACCAAACCTTGTCTTACTTTCACGATCCAATGAATTATGTGCTAAACATAATTAACAATTCACAATTAATTACAAGCATGCAACCACGTGCCCAAGCACGTTCACAACCTCCAACTATATCGTCAATCCATGACGATTAACCATTTGAAAAGACCCCGGCGAAGCGTGCATCGATTCCCCAACAAAACAATATAAACCACAAAAAGAGCATCTCGATTGATCGGCCAAATGTGCTCGATCGATCGAGAGCTCCAGCAAAATTATGCCCAAAAATCTTTAAAATTTCAAAAACTCAAACCCAACCTTATCCTTAACCAAACAGTACAATATTACTATCAAAATGAAGATAAATGCGAGGAGAAGAACAATTCATGATTATCTTCGAGAAATTTGGCTCCCAAGACGAGCCTCCAACGATTTTGCTCCAAAGAAAAAAAGGGAAGGGTTTGGGGAAGAAGGGGCGCGAGAGAGAGGAGAGAGGGAGGAGAGTATTCGTGCAATGACTGAACACCGAGTCCACTTGGTATATATGGTACCAAGGCTCAAAAATCCGAGTCCTCCACAAATATATCATGACTCATTAAAAATCATTTGTGTTCAATAAATAGCTCTCAATCACAATTTCCATTACCAGCCCCAACACAAAGCACCCCAGACACCAGATCCCACCAAAAACCCAATTCCAAGGTTTATCACAACAATGAGAATACAATCTCAACCCTTGGATCCAATGACCCCAAATACCGGATTTAAAATCCTCAGGAGTCCCAACACCGTAATTAATTCATAATTGCCACAATTAAAATCCATTAAGGATCATTACCACACCGGGATTTACACCATTAATTCCCGGGCATCACAATCATTCCCTACCAATAAAATTTCATCCTCGAAAGTTGCGTGGGCGTACTCCACGTATCGTCGGGACCACACAATCAAATCTGATCCACATCGTCGAATTATGAATACATCATGAACAACACACCAACTTCGAGGACACCGACCTCGCACCAACCTCTGGAATGGAGTAAACCTCCCAAACCATCACAATCTCAAAAGGACGTCAGCATGCCTCGATGCTAACCACCCAAAAGTCGTCAGTCAACCGTAACTGCTAGCTACTCGAATCATCCCTGATTCCAACGTAGATATCACTTCCATGATATCTCCACCGCTTAGTCTACGATGTCCCACACATATCGCTACGAAGGAAACCACTAGTATGCAACAATATACACATACTAAATCCGGTTTCCGCTCTCCAAATCCATCTCCATCAAAGGAGTAGTTGCACCACTTCGCAACTCGGATCGGGCAACTCACGGCCACCGATCAACACAAAACAAATCTTCACATGTATCAACGTTTGTGTGTTCCAGGAATCATATCTCGGTCCAAACACACCATCGAGACTCCACAAGCCTCAAGTTTCCATCGAGGGATGCAAGAAAAAAATGATTTCATTCTCGCCACCTATGTCGACAATGACACCCAACAAATCCAATCATGACCATCCCTCATTTACCCTAGGATTCAACAATCCTAACACAGGGATGCTATCGAATTATCCAGTAATGAATAACCATGACCCCAGTATGACAATCCCTCCTCAGAGGAAGTCAATCGGTCCTCACAATCATTCTTCAAAATACATCGTGTCGTTGAGATTACCAATCTCAAGGTGTCACAATATCTCACCATAGATTCATCCATCCAAGCATACTAATCCGATGCTCGACAAGTACCAAGATGCTGGCATTTGTATACACACACCGGTATATATGCCTAAGCACCAGCACCACATGCATACTCAATGCACTCGGCTCGGGTATCTCCAATCATACCCATAAGCCCCAAATACAACTACCATTCCTCAGTTATTCTCACCCCGCGGAAAATATTGATTGACAAACCAACTGCTAATAGTGTGAACTCCACATCAACACCACGCGTACCGAATCATCGAATCTCTCAAGGATTCCCAATAGGTATATCAACACCGCATTCCTCACAAGGAAAGTGTCATGAACCCATGACCCTCCAACCTCGAACCACTGTTCGGAAAACCTGGATATATTTATACCAAAATGTATCCCGGAACCAATAAATATACATATGGTTCAGAATAGTGCATCCTTGCCACTAATACCAAATTAAAATCCGTATACACGACGTATACCCAATCTAACGATGCTCTGTACTAATACCATAGTACTCCACATTCTCGAGCATCTCCCCAGAGACATCTCCTTGTACGTCTCACCGACAATATAAAGCCATTACCCAGTCCAACGCCAGTAATGCTTACCATGGCTGATTCACAATCAACCATCGATCAACACCAGCTGTCTCCATGACAGTATGCTCCAAATCTCTCCAAGAGATACAATCAATATAGTAGTGTCACCCCACTAACTATATCCCACAATTCCGATCGTGTCCCCCATTGCATTCCATATGCAAGGATTCTCAACCAGAGCTAACAACGACTTGTTGACACTCACGTTGGTTGATAAGGGTGAATATTACGTTTATTTTGCAATGATATGTATCAATTTTTGTGTTGATTCCTGGATGATGTTACACTTTTTGGTATTTATTAGTGTTGTTTCAGGAATCTTGGTGGGAAGTGGAAGAAATAAGCTAGAAAGACGAAAACGGACCAAACCGAGGCAAGAGATGAAGATTTTGGAAATTGGCATAATCGATCGATCGGAAGCGGAGCTTCATCGATCGACCGAGACAGATATTTTGGCCAACAAGAAAAAATGATGCTCGATCGATCGGTAATTGAGTTCGATCGATCGATAGTGGCAGAGAAATCATAAGCGAGACTGAAGAGTGCTCGATCGATCGGAAGTTTATGCTCGATCGATCGAGCGTGGTAGAAAAAGTCAGGGACGAGAAATTAAAGTGCTCGATCGATCGAGACATTTTCTCGATCGATCGAGTGACAGAGTTTGCTGAAAAAAAAAGACTTGATTGAGTTTGATCTATTGGGAACACTTCCATCCACCTCCACTTCTATACATATGAGACATAGGGCATGGATTTGAGAGTCCAACATCATATCATACATCACAAAGCAGCCTCCTATCATCCTCCAACATCCATATAATTTAAGAAGAAAAATCCTTTCAAGTGCAAGGAAGGAAGCAAGGGAAGAAGTAACGTTGCAACGCACGGATTCAACTCCTTCGTTATCGTACTTCTAAACTTTATTTGTTTTGATTTTTGAATTTCTTGATGTTTATGTGGTTGAGAAACAATTATTCATCTTGTTAGTTTGATATGAATATGAAATAAGTTTATTTTATCAAGATTAGGGAAGCTTTTGTTTAAGTTATTGATTTGAATGTTTATTGAGTGGATTAAATCTTTTGTGCATGATTTATACTTCTAATGCTATCAAAGCCTTGCTGCCTTTGATTGATTTGTGAATTATAATTGAGATCGAGAGATAAAATTATAATACACTATAATAAATCATGTTATATGCTAACAATTTAGATCAAGAGATTAAATCACATATGTGACAACTTTGGATTGTAAGATTTAAAGTTAACGGTTTTCACCGAGATTTATGTGATATTAAATTGGTTTAAGTGAACGAGAGTTACTTGTTTCAATTTAATATTAGTTTCAATATAGCTTGAGAAAGTGTATTGATTATTTTAAGGGACTCCGTCACCTTAAGAGTTAATTGGTTAGTAATTGTTTTACAAACAAATCATTGACGATAACACAAGTGAAACGAGATCTTGATAAATTTCTCGAGTGGAATGCCTTCGCATCTTCAAAGGAGTTGATTTAATTTTAGGTTTGTAAGTTTTTATTTTGATTAGTTAATTATTCATCTATTTCGTAGGCTTAATATAATTTTTCTAATTTTATTTGGTACTTACACGTTAGTCCCTGTGGGTACGACATCCTTATTTCTAAATCACTATACTAAAACTTGACACTGTGCACTTGCGGTATAAAATCGCTACATTGGAATTAATTGTTTAAAATAAAAAAAACGATCAATTTTTTGGCGCCGTTTCCGTGGACTAATTTTTATAATATCATACGAGATTAGTTAATTGTAATTTAGCCAAAAAACTTTTTGTCGTTTTGTTCGTTTGTCGTTTTTGACTATTTGGCTTTTGGGTTGATTTGTACATGTAGTCATCTTCTTGGTGCATGCTAAGGGGTAGCCATCCCATACTCAAGCCTTGTGACCCAGAAATTGAGCGAACTTTCCTTAGGAGAATACGGGAAGCTTGAACGATGGCGGAAAACAATCAAGAAGGGGGCGCAAATAATGAAGCACCGAATCAAGATCTATGATGGACTTTGCTCAACCAGCTTTCCATGGATCGCTGTCAAGCATAACGAGGCCAAGTATTCAAGCTAACAAAATTTGAGATAAAGCCAACAATAACTCAGATGATCCAGCATTCAGTAATGTTTGGGGGAGCAGCCACTGATGTCCCAAATGCTCACATCTCCAACTTCTTGGATATTTGTGACACATTCAAACACAATGGCGTTTCTGACAACGCATCAGGTTACGGTTTTTCCCTTTTCATTAAAAGAAAAAACTAAAGCGTGGTTAAATTCTTTACCTGCGGGATCCATTACCACTTGGGAGGGGATGACTCAAGCTTTCCTGTCTAAATATTTCCCCCCTTCCAAAACTGTGAAATCACTGCAATGTCGGCGCAGATAGAAGCTTTGAGCAAAAATATTGATAGCATGAGCATGGCAGCGATGCAAGCTCAAGTTATCACTTGTGATTTATGTGGAAGCAATCATCCAAGCATCGAATGCCAGGCAGGTAATCCATGTAATCAGTCTAATGAATCTGCTAATTATGTAGGAAACAAGCAGCCCAATAACCCGTACTCAAACACTTACAACCAGGGATGGAGGAATCATCCAAATTTGTAATGGTCCAACAAAAACAACGTGTTGAACCCACAACCATCACCGGGGTATGCACCAAAGCCAAGCATGGAAGAGCTCATGACCAAGTTCATATCATCAACTAGAACTAGGATGCAAAACCAAGATGCATCTATAAAGAAGTTGGAAGTACAAGTAGGGCAACTTGCAACATTGATTCATGGACGAGTTCAAGGAACACTACCTACTGATACAATAAAAAATCCAAAGGAGCAAGCAAATGTCATAGCACTAAGAAATGGAGAAGAGCTAAGGACGCAGACTGAAGCAAAAGAAAGTAGTGAAACCACCACTAAAGACAAGGGTAAGACCAAGGAAAAGGTAACCAAAAAAGGTAAAAATTCTAACACCACACCGATCACACACACGCTGATAAGGTAGTAATTCCTCCCCCATTTTCCGCTGCATTAAAAAGAGCTAAAATGGACGCTGAATTTGGTAAGTTTCTTGACGTATTTAAGAAATTGCATATTAATATACCATTTGCTGATGGTCTACTTCAAATGCCTAGTTATGCTAAGTTTTTTAAGGAAATTCTCTCTAAGAAGCGAAAGTTGGGCGAATACGAAACGGTAAGCTTAACGGAGGAGTGCTCAACAATTGTGCAAAACAAATGCCTCCAAAGTTAAAGGACCCGGGGAGTTTTACTATACCTTGCACTATAGGATCAGTTTCATTTACTAAATCATTGTGTGATTTGGGTGCGAGTATTAATTTAATGCCTTTTTCCATCTTCAGGAGGTTGGGACTAGGAGAGCCGAAACCTACTAAGCTTTCACTACAATTGGCGGATAGATCTGTCACATACCCCGGGGGAATCATCGAAGACGTATTAGTCAAAGTGGACAAATTCATCTTCCCAGTTGATTTCTAGTGCTAGATATGGAAGAGGACACGGAGACACCACTGACCTTGGGCCGACCGTTCCTAGCAACGGGAAAGGCAATCATAGATATCCAACAAGGTAAGTTTATCCTTCGTGTAGGGGAGGATCAAGTTGTGTTTAATGTCTTTAAAGACTTCAACACCCACACGACGAGCCCATGTGTTTTAGTGTTGATATTATTGATGCTTTGACTGTTGATGTGTTGCAAGGTACATTCAAAGACCAAATGGAAGCATGCCTTGTGGAAGCCGATAAACAACATGACAAGGAGGAAATTGAGATTATAGCTCATTTGAACAACACCATTCCTTACATGAAACGAGCCACTGAAAATCTTGGAGAGTTAGGAAAAAGAGTCATTAAACCTCAACGACCATCCATCGAAGAATCACCCATTCTCGAACTAAAGCCTCTTCCATCTCATCTCAAGTATGTATTCTTAGATTCTGGAAATTGGTTACAAATCATTATTTCTTCATCTTTGACAGGTGAAAACGAGGGAAAACTTCTTAAAGTCCTTAGGGAGCACAAGAAGGCATTTGGATGGAATATAGCAGATATTAAAGGAATTTGTCCATCGGTGTGCATGCATAAAATTCTGATGGAAGACACATTCAAGCCCCTGGTACAACCACAACGCCGTCTCAATCCAAAAATGCAAGAGGTAGTCAAAGCCGAGGTCATTAAGCTAATGGACACATGTATTATCTACCATATCTCTGATAGTTCATGGGTAAGTCCTATTCAATGTGTACCAAAGAAAGGAGGCAATATTGTTGTCCCAAATGAGAATAATGAATTGATACCTACTAGAACAGTCACGGTGTGGAGAGTGTTCATTGTCTATAGGAGGTTAAATGATTCTACTCGTAAAGATCACTTTCCCATTCCCTTCATTGATCAAATGGTAGAGAGATTAGCAGGTTATGACTTTTATTGCTTTCTAGATGGATATTTCGGGTATAACCAAATCGCTATTACACCTGAGGACCAAGAGAAAACTACTTTCACTTGCCCTTAAGGTACATTTACCTTTAGACGAATGCCATTTGGATTATGTAATGCACCTGCTACTTTTCAAAGATGCATGGTAGCCATATTCCATTACATGATAGAAATATTCTTAGAAGTATTCATAGATGACTTCTCTATTTTTGGATCTTCATTTGATATCTGTTTATATAACTTGATTTGGTGTTGACAAGATGCGAGGAGACGAATATTGTATTGAATTGGGAGAAGTGTCACTTCATGGTCCAAGAAGGTATAGTCTTGGGACACAAAATATCCGAAAAGGGTATTGAAGTGGACCGAGCAAAAATCCAAGTGACAACAATTGCCACCACCAACAACAGTGAAAGGAATCCAAAGCTTTTTAGGCCATGCAGGATTTTATCGTCGATTCATTAAGGATTTCTCAAAAATTTATAAACCTTTATCTCATTTATTAACTAAAGATGCACCTTATGAATTTAATGCTGATTGTGTGCAGGCATTCGAGATTCTCAAGGAGAAACTGGTAATAGCACCTGCCTTGGTAGCACCTGATTGGGAGTTACCCTTTGAACTAATGTGCGATGCTAGTGACACGATGATAGGAGTAGTTTTAGGCCAAAGGAGGAACAAGTTATTTCATACCATTTACTATGCTAGTCGCACTTTGAATGAAGCACAAATAAATTATGCCACTACTGAGAAAGAGCTTCTAGCCATAGTTTTCGCATTCGATGAAGTACTTACTTGCAAAGAAAGATGCCAAACACGCTTGATTAGGTGGATATTGTTGTTGCAAGAATTTGACTTGGAGGTAAGAGATAAGAAGGGTGTAGAGAATGTGGTAGCAGATCATTTGTCTCGAATTGAAACTAGAGATGATACAATTGAAAGTGAGGTAGAAGAAATTAATGAGAAATTTCCTGATGAGCAATTGTTTAACACTGACATTTTACCTTGGTATGCATATTATGCGAATTATATTGCTAGCGGTATCCTCCCACAAAATCTAACTTTTTATCAAAATAAATTTTTTTTCTGAGGTTAAACATCTTATGTGGGAGGAGCCCTACTTGTTCAAAGTTTGTGCAGATAACATTATAAGGAGATGTATCCCCGAAGGGGATATGCAAACTATCTTGAAGCAGTGCCACGGTGGAGAGATAGGTGAGCATTTTGGCCCAACCAAAACAGCGACTAAGGTACTTGACTCTGGCTTCTATTGGCCAACGTTGTTTAAGGATGCATTCAGGTATGTTTCCACATGTGATAGATGTCAAAGGGTCGGTAATATCTCTAGGAAAAATGAATTGCCCTTAATAATATTCTTGAATGCGAGCTTTTTGATGTGTGGGGAATAGATTTTATGGGACCTTTCCTAAGTTCATGTTCAAACAAATACATACTTGTCGCAGTGGATTATGTGTCAAAGTGGGTTGAGGCCGAAGCTTTACGCACAAATGATGCTCGAGTGGTTGTGCCATTTTTGAAAAGAAAAATTTTACTCGTTTTGGCACCCCCTCGAGCAATTATTAGTGATGGTGGCACTCATTTTCGCAACAAACAATTTGAAAATCTTTTGAGTAAATATGGTGTCACCCACAAAGTATCTTCGCCTTACCACCCACAAACCAGCGGACAAGTAGAAGTTTCAAACCGAGAGTTGAAACGTATTTTAGAAAAGACAGTGACTCTAAGGTGGAAGGATTGGTCCTTAGGCTTAGATGATGCCTTATGGGCTTATCGGACTGCTTTTAAGACACCTATTGGCACACCACCTTATAGGTTGGTATTTGGTAAGGCATGTCACCTCCAAGTTGAACTTGAACATAAAACATATTGGGCTATTAAATGGCTAAACTTTCATGTTGCAGGTGCGAAACGTCTTTTACAGCTGAAAGAGATGGAGGAGTTTAGGAATCAAGCATATGAGAATGCCAAGATTTACAAAGATAAAACCAAGAAGTGGCATGATTCTCATATACAAAGGAGGGAATTCAATGTAGGAGATACATAATTCTTGTTCAACTCCAGACTGCGACTCTTTCCAGGTAAACTACGTTCGCGTTGGTCGGACCATTCACAGTCTCCAAGGTAAACCCATCAGGCGCTATTGAAGTTACCGAACCCAATAAGGGAACATTTATAGTAAATGGACAGCGGTTGAAGCACTACCACATAAACGAGAAAGTTGAGATGTGCGCCTCTATCTGTTATCTTGATGACGAAGAAAAAGGAGGTGACACTCCATATTGGGACTATAAATTAATAACTTTCTTCTCTCTATCTCTTGTTGTTTGTTTTTCATTTTTTTAATTTAGTTCACCTTTTCATATTTTTCTCTTTTTCAAGAGTTTAACTCCGCGTTAATTTTCAGATGCAGAAAATGGAGCCATATCCACCGTACCAGCCGGAAGAGCCTTACTACCCAGAACCCCCACCGGAGCATGATGAGGACGACGCTCACTGACGATCGTCGTCTGGTATGTGTTTTGCTTTTGCGCTTATTGTTTATTGTACATTGAGGGCAATGCACGTACTAAGTTTGGGGGGGGGGGGGGGGTGGTGTTTAGATGTTTACTAATATCTGTTGTTTTCTCTTGGTACTTATCTTGCATGCCTATTCTATCATGAGATTAGATTGTTTTTGAGTACATAAATTTTTTTTTTGAAAAATGAATTCATCATTAAGAAATAATGAATTAGACTTGCAACGGTATTGCATGACGAAATTAATCCACATCTCAACTAGAGTCTTGAAATTTTTTGACTTGTTTGCGAATATATGTGGTTGAGTTAATATTTCAAAATTGAGGAACATCTTGAGCACCTTTGAGTCATGATTGAGTGAAATATATATTGGAAAGTGAAAATTTTTGCTAACTATGATTTGTCTTGAGCATCTTAAAGCACGCTAGAACCTATTTGAGGGCACTATGAGGCGAAATTTTATAATTAGGAACTTGACTTGGACATGATTTAGGAGATCTTTGGAACGTTTGATCCTTTCAAGCTTACCCAGTCTATATCAATCTTTAGTGTCCAACTTTGAGCTTGAATGAATAAGAATGGAAGATAGCCACCATTCGACTTTTGTTGATAAACTCATTATACCTACCTTGTGTAGCCTAAAATGAAATTATCTTTACCCCAAGGGAGTATAATGAATCTCATTAGATGCACATAAATGACTATATTTTAATGAGCTTATGGTGATAACGATTGATGAATGAGAAGAAGAAGAAAAAAAAAGAGAAGAGAAGAAAAAGCCTTGGAAAAAAAAAACATGTATAAGACCCAAAGTGGCCAAGGCTAGACAAGAAAAAGAAGAGGAGCTTGAATTGTGCGAAAATCTAGGAGAAAACACTTCTTGTTGATTTTTGGATTGACTTATGGTTGATGTGTTAGTGGGATTTCTGAGCTTTTACATTTGAGCTGCTAAGTTAATTCGTTTAAAGTATTGAGAATGAACTTTGCAATGATATGTATCTATTTTAGTGTTGATTCCTGGAAGATGTTACGTTTTTTGGTATTTATTTGTGTTGTTTCAGGAATCTAGGTGGGAAGTGGAAGAAATAAGCTAGAAAGATAAAAACAGACCAAACCGAGGCAAGAATTGAAGATTTTGGAAACTGACATAATCGATCGATCGGAAGCGGAGCTCGATCGATCGACCGAGGCAGAGATTTTGGCCAACAAGAAAAAGGATGCTCGATCGATCGGTAATTGAGCTCGATCAATCGAGCGTGGCAGAGAAATCATAAGCGAGATTGAAGAGTGCTCGATCGATTGGAAGTTTATGCTCGATCGATCGAGCGTGGCAGAAAAAGTCAGGGATGAGAAATTAAAGTGCTAGATCAATCGAGACATTTTCTCGATCGATCGAGCGACAGAGTTTGCTGGAAAAAAAACTTGATTGAGTTTGATCTATTGGGAACACTTCCATCCACCTCCACTTCTATAAATATGAGACATAGGGCATGTTTTTGAGAGTCCAACATCATATCATACATCACAAAGCAGCCTCCTATCATCCTCCAACATCCATATAATTTAAGAAGAAAAATCCTTTGAAGTGCAAGGAAGGAAGCAAGGGAAGAAGTAACGTTGCAACGCACGGATTCAACTCCTTCGTTATCGTACTTCTAAACTTTATTTGTTTTGATTTTTGAATTTCTTGATGTGTATGTGGTTGAGAAACAATTATTCATTTTGTTAGTTTGATATGAATATGAAATAAGTTTATTTTATCAAGATTAGGGAAGCTTGTGTTTAAGTTATTGATTTGAATGTTTATTGAGTGGATTAAATCTTTTGTGCATGATTTATACTTCTAATGCTATCAAAGCCTGGCTACCTTTGATTGATTTGTGAATTATAATTGAAATCGAGAGATAAAATTATAATATGCTATAATAAATCATGTTATATGCTAACGATTTAGATCGAGAGATTAAATCACATATGTGATAACTTTGGATTGTAAGATTTAAAGTTAACGGTTTTCACCGAGATTTATGCGATTAAATTGGTTTAAGTGAACGAGAGTTACTTATTTCAATTTAATATTAGTTTCAATATAGCTTGAGAAAGTGTATTGATTATTTTAAGGGAATCCGTCACCTTAAGAATTAATTGGTTAGTAATTGATTTTACAAACAAATCATTGACGATAAAGTGAACCAAAATCTTGATAAATTTCTCGAGAGGAATTCCTTCGCATCTTCAAAGGAGTTGATTTAATTTTATGTTTTTAAGTTTCTTTTTTGATTAGTTAATTATTCATCTATTTCGTAGGCTAAATATAATTTTGCTAATTTTATTTGGTACTTATATTTTAGTCACTGTGTGTACGACATCCTTATTTCTAAATCACTATACTAAAACTTGACACCGTGCACTTGCGGTATAAAATCGATACATTGGAATTACTTGTTTAAAATAAAAAAGCGAACATTGGTACTCCCAACAAAATTGAGATGTCCCAATACAAGTTCCTCTAAACATTTAACGTATAAACATCTTCGTGAGTATTCCCCTGCCTCAAACCTCATGCAACATAGTGACTACACGAGTCCACCATAAACCCTCATCATATCATCATACATTTCACCAAACTCGGTTCCAACGAGCAGTATAATGGCTACAACAAGCTCACTATAGCACTGCAACAATACCTGGCTGGCAAATCGCTGCCTCCTTAGGTTTATACCAAACCTACCAATGTATCATACGTTCTACCCCAGTATACCATATCGTACCATCAATTAGAGTAGTGGGTCATCACCCAATATTTCTCTAACACCAGTGCACATTGTTATAGCATCATCACAGGGGACGGGAAAACGAGGCGGTTAGACAGTGACGCCTAATTTATATCGTTTGTGTCGCAGAACAGGTACGTTTTGACGTACGAGTATATGCTATTGTTGTGATGATGATGTGAGCATGGTATCATATGATTATTGACATCATATGCATGTGCATTCATGATATTATATATTGTTGAGAGGGATGCCACGATAGATGTGTAGCGTATGCTTTGGCTGAGATCGGTGCCACGATAGATATGCCAGTGTTGGGCATATGCTTTGGCTGGGATTGTTGCCACGATAGGTATGCTACATATGCTTTGGCATGAGAGATATACGTCGGTTGGGTATATGCTCTGACTGTTATAAAATGTTAGGATGGTACAATGATATGTGCTGCTAATATGAAGATGTGAGAGGGTTCCACTGACATATTGAGCTGAGATAGACATATCATATTGGTCTGGTTATAACAGGATGAGGAATGAGTCATGTCATGACATAATTGCATTTGATGATGCATGATACAGGACAATCACATTGAATGTTTATAGTGCCTTATCGTTTATGTTTTATTGATATTGCACTGGGATAGTTGTTTATCTATACTCGTGTTGTGTGATTGTTTCTGTAGGGACTCATATACATGGGAGGACGGGATTGTGAGTTATTTTCCGCTGTGAGCTGAACCACTGTTTAGGAGTTTTTGGTTTAGGTTGTTGTGCTGTATATAGGATGTGTATTATTGACATGGTTTTTGTTAACTTGTAACAACCTACATAACTAAACTCTTAATCAGTGTATGTTTTACTTAATTCTGACTCACATATGTATAATTGAACTGATACATAACGGATTAAGTAACGACTAACGAGGACCCCACACCATATCTCTGTGGCTCTCGGTGTACTCTTACAAACCTATGATGGACTTGTGTCTCTTGAGCAGGCATTACTTCTACTACAACTTGTGGTTAACGTTCCACAACAACTGTGTTGACTGCTCTTGTAAGACCCTAAAGTCTCATCACGACAATAATGCATATATGACATCATTATTGCATTTATATCGTCAATGTGTATACATTTTTCACATTATAGTATGGGACTTTATAAAAATTTTGGCAGAGTTTCCCATAAACTGGGCGTCGAGTATAAATTATCCTCATGACAATAAACCCAAAGCAACGATTCCTCATATAATCAATCTCCAACAATCCCCAAATAAATTCATCTAACTAGTACTCAGGCAATACATAAATCACCGATATATGCTCAAATCATAACGCGCATCCTTCCCAAATAATGTACACATATAGCAATCAAATGGAAGGATGAACTTCAGAACATATATATAGACCATATACACATATTACGATGCTCACACATGAGCATTAAACGAATAATGTGTATCTACTTATACGGAACACTTTACCCTATACCAGCGCTGGTACTGCGCTCCTCGGAGCATCCTCATTCAATAGCTCGAATTCACTTCCCGAACCAATGTCATACATGTTCTACATATTTCAACATAACAGTCCCCCACACAAGGTTAGCATGCCAACAACATGATCTCAATATCATCAATAAAACAATTAATAATTTACATAATATAAAAATGCAAATTAAGATAATACTCCCTATGTATATATATATATACCAAAACCATATGATAGCTCCCACGATGTTCCTGTTCTCATAATATCCAAGACCATCAACTTAAAAAAAATCAAATAAATCATCACTACATGATTTATAGTACTCATATTCATAAACCATTAGTTCTATATTCAATAATGAATAAGACATTACAACAATGATTTATTGAAATCAGGTATATCTCAGTCACCCATTTCCTCATTACATCTCATCATATCACATTGCTCGCTCAATAGCAGAGGCGCTATAATCCCTAGCTCGCTCAACAGCGGTGGCACTATAACCATCGCACGCTCAATAGCTGCGGCATCAGAATAATTCATTATTCTATCAAAACTCATTACATACTTTGTTTTTACCGCCAAGTCACCCTCCTCGTTGTCCGAGAGCTCAAGAAGGCTCTACATGAACTCAAAGGTTTAAGGGTTAACGTATAACCATTATTTGATGCACATAATCTCATATTAAATCATAAAGTCATGCCCATAATATCACATAATCCAACCTCCGAACAACAAAACTCAATTTAGTCAATTAACATGTTCCAAACATTCAAACCAACACCGAAGTGACTTAAACCAAGCTATTAAAGAAAAGATCCATGTATATGAGAGATTCTACCATTTAAATCCAATTCCCTTAATCCCAACATAAAGTCATTTATTTGTTTAATTCAACTTTAAACAAATTAAAGATGCATTGGTTCCAAAATTCTTGATTTAGAACTCACTATTAATATCAGTAACTCAATAAAGTGACATAAGTCAACAATACATGCTATGATACATATTCAAGCATAAACATCACCATAAACTTTATTCCATGTTATAACACATACTAGCATGTATCTAACCCATTTATTCACACACTACACATGCTTCCAAAGGTAACACATCTTATACCATAGCCCAACACCCACCATTACAATGGCTACAAGCCATAGAAGTTAGTTCTTTTCACCACCCACTAACAAGGCTTAGACCACACTTGAATCACATTTAAGCATATTAACAAACACCTTTCATGCATGATTTTTAATCTTCATCTTTTAACCAACAATAATACTAAGCCAATGCACAAATCAACAATTCACTTCTTACAGTTAACCACTCAACAAAGTGAGTTATAATTAACTTCCAACAATCAATAACATTTCTCATGCTATCCAATTTTCAGTTATAATGTTCATACTCGAAGTATAGCCACATAATCGCCTTAGCCCACTAAACCAAACCAAGTTAGCCTTCTACATTATCAAAAATCATCCAACCACAAGCCACAACATATACATACGTATATAGAAGTCTTGTATCTATACCAATACATGTTGGAATACACGTTTTCTCGTATAAACTTCGCATACACACACTGATACACGTTGAATACACACAAGCAGTAAAACACACTCACGCACACATCAGATCAATAAAGGCACACACTCCTCAAAATAATGGTCTAAATCCAATTAGAATACCACAAGATTTTGAACCACATAGTAGCAGATTTTTCGAGCAAGGGCAGCAGATTTTTCGAACAACAGACAAGGATTTCGAACCCAAAATAGCAACATATTTGAACCACTACTTAGCATGATTTTGAATCAAAGAAACAATAAGATTTCAGCCCCAAAACAGCAGAAAAATTGAACCCAAAGCTTTAAGGATTTTCGAAAATAGCAGCAACAAATCTTTCCCAAAAAATGTACCCAAGTCGACAGAATTCAAAATACAAGAGGATAAATCGACAAGGAACCAAGTAGCATCGATCTTACCCAAATTTGAGCGAGAAATCGTGTCTATGATTGAGCCAAAAACTCACTCCTTGCAATCGAGAGAGGGCGACGCTTAGGTGAGAGGAGCGAGAAGGGAGATGATCGATTTTGTTGGTGTGTGGAATGGAGAGAAGTGTGTTTATTCAAGTCTAAACCTAGACTAAATCTCAACCATCCAATTATCATCTCCATCAAAAATATTTATTTTCAAATTAAATTAACCAATTTATTATTGCAAGAAAACCCCTCTTAAATTTAATTATGATACAAGTCCAACCCGTAATTATTTATCCCAATCTCGGACCAAAATGGCATCCCAAAAATTTAAGTATCTCCTTGAATTTAATTAACATTATAAATTCAATCACGAATCATTTATCCCAACTCCGCTCCAATATCTGATACTCAAAATTAAATCCTGATATATCATATAAACATAATAATTAAATCCAATGAACGATCCGGGCGTCACAATTCTCCCCAACTAATAAAATTTTGACGGAATTTAAATACATGCTTACCGAAAAAGCCAATATTAAAATTTATGTACCGTTAAACAGCTCAACATGGTGCTGTAACAAATCTGTAGGAAGACACGGTCATTAGAATCATCACGGCTCACACACGTGGCGTATTACACCAACGATCTCAAGACTGCAAATCACATCACTTTACCATATTCAAACATTAGCATTCAATGAGCTAACATATATGAATACCCTTATTCACGTAATTCATTATGAGTTTAACATCATCATACTTTAGCCATTCAGTAAGAAACATTCAATAATTCTTACTACGATATGACATATTATCATAACTAATATGCAAGTATCATTCATTTGAGATTGGTATTAACACGTTAACAATTATACATTGTTTAATCATCAAGCACTCCTTTGTCATACTTCATACTTTTGTACTCGCATTGGTACAGTCACTTGCACAAAAGCTTAATCTGCATAGTTTATTTTCATCATGGTACACATTATATAATTACTAAATTAAGCATTCCATGCACATCATGTGGAGATCAGAATGAATGACGATATATCAACATTTTTATTGTATAAATAACATCATACCTATGTGGTTGCAAAAGTATGCAATTTATACAAACATCGTCATATCACACACCCCCCTTGTCCGTATGGAATAGCGGTACTCTTGTGCCCTTACACATCAACCTTTCATATATCATCTTCTGGCTATTATCAGGCGCAAAGTAATTACTAGAAAACTCATTAGTAATTCCCATATACGTATATACGCACCAACAGCCACATATCATCAATATCAAATCATAATGAATAGTCTAACACGAATGTTCTTACGTCGCGATTATACACACATTAACATCATAATATTGTTCATTCCAAATTTATCTCATAACCTGTCATTTATTCTTATCTACTTGGATAAGTTATCTTGTACTATCCCTCGCTGCTTACAAATCACTTGTACATAAACTATTTAAAACAAGGCATCAACATCAACATCGAATAATTCATCTCATACCTTTGTAGGTAAAATCATCTACAATGTACAATAATATCATAGTATCATACTCATCACAGTACTCACATGCTCTTAAGCATCAAACTTTCCGCATTTCATCACTCAGCTATCATCTGGTATGTAAACTAAAAATAAACTCATTAGTATTTCTCATATACCCATAACATAACCACGCACCTTGTCATTTACGCATTATTGATATTCATAATGTTTCCGTAATCAAACATTAATATCCCTGCATCAAAAGTTTCACGCAATCATGTACACATCATGCTACAGCATACTATCACATATATGTGTGATTGAAATTCAACATAGGAATCAATTACATACCTCAACGACATAATTTATTTCAATCATTTATTCAACAAAGTATTATTTCATGAATGAACAACATATCATAGTGTAGTAAGTATTTATGACTTCTTATGCATCAGTCTCATCATATACCATCATCTAACAAATATATGTTGCCAAGTAATTACTAGAACATCAATTAGTAATTATTACATTCATATGTAATCATTTACATGTCTTTCAGTTACTAATTCAATATCAAAACATACTAAATCATTTTATCTTGAATGTTCACAATGATCACATGTCCACACATGACATTCATATCGATCACACGTCATCCCGTGACGTACCACCCATGTCATCCTTTGACATACCCATTAATCTCATGTCCACATGATTACGTTCAACTCAATACATCAGGTGATTAATAAATTAGTAACATGCTTTCGTAGCAATAAATATCATTGCAAAACAATTATTACTACCCAATCATTATTTACTCAATGATTACCGTAGATATATTGGTGTTACCACAACGGTTACACCTCGCCCCGTTTCATTACTGCCAATATTAAAATGAAGATAAAAATAATATGTTCCTTTTTTGATCTCATTCTCCACTATTTCATTTATACACGTGTTTCTCATAAATCAATATAACTCAACTGACATAATGTAATTCAACATATATTCACATGTCAAACCAAATGAAATGGTTTACCTCAATTCCTCGTTTCCCCAAAACATTCAAATATCCTCTTGGGTCTATATCTCATGTACCCAAGGAACAACAGTAACACAATGTTCACTGTGATATGCAATTAACACATCATCAATATACATTGCTAACACAATAACAACATAAACATACTCATCGCAGTACGACGATATATAATACTCATCGCCCAACGGCGGTACACCATACTCATCGCCCAACGGCGGTACACCATACTCATCGCCCAACGGTGGTACACCATCAATACTCATCGTGCAACGGCACACAATCAATACTCATAGCCCAACGGAGGTACACCATATTCATCGCCCAACGGCGGTACACAATCAATACCACGCTTCATGTAACGGCGGCAAATATTCTATTTCACAATACCCCTCGCTATATGTAACAGCGGCAAGTATTCTGTACATCAGCGACTCAATAATATCTATCGCTTGGAATTATCGGCGGCTCCATGGATATCCATCTTCGACATATCAGCGTCCCGCGTTATGATATGACAACGGCAAATATACTGATTCATCGCTCGATAAGACATCAACAAATATTCTGATACATCGCTGCTCAATATATCAGTATTCAAATCAATATAACATCTCACGATCCCTACTATTTTTATCAGGGGATCAATAATATCACTCGCTTCGAATTATCGGCGGCTCAATGATATCCCTCGTTTTGGCATACCAGCGACTCACGCTACGATATGACAGCGGTAAATATCCTGATCCAACTCCCAATAAGACAGCGACAAATATTCTGATCCATCGCCATTTGATAAAACCGTAACATCGCAATAATTTCAATATATACTTGTACGCACAATAGCAATATCAAGTATTCATATATCACAATACCATTCAATATCAATGCATGTGTATAAATCCACATATACCGGCATTTTCATAATCACAATATAATCATACTGATTATCACATCATTATTTGTCACATATCCACAGTCTAGTGTTGCCAAACCTTTCAACAAAACCGCCATCAATAGGTGTATCTACTAGAATCAATAGTGATTCGTCATTGCCATGTTCCTCATGATCCCTAATCAATTCTTCAACCGCAATGATTAGCAATAACACAAATTTACATTGTTTCATATCATACATATCATAGTATGCGCATAAGTGTAAATGTCACATCACACTGACGCAAAACTATTGTCATCCGTAAATTATGTGCAATTCAATTATCTCGACACACCCCTGGGCCCTTAAACATCCCAAAGAGCTAATCACTGCTCGGATACCACTAATGTAAGACCCCAAGTCTCATCATGACAATATTGCATATATACATCATTAGTGCATTTATATCGCCAATGTGTATACGTTTTTCACATTCTAGTATGAGATTTTATAAAAATTTAGGCAGAGTTTCCCCATAAACTGGGCGTCTCAAAAATTTATCAAAGAGTATAAATCATCCTCATGACAATAAAACCAAAAACAACAATTCCTCATATAATCAATCTCCAACAATCACCAAATATATTCATCTAGCTAGTACTCAGGCAATACATAAATCACCGATATATGCTCAAATCATAACGCACATCCTTCCCAAATAATGTACACATATAGCAATCAAATGGAAGGAGGAACTTCTGAACATATATACATACCATATACACATATTACGATGCTCACACACGAGCATTAAAGGAATAATGTGTATATACTTATATGGAACACTTTACCCTATACCAGCGTTGGTATTGCGCTCCTCGGAGCATCCTCATTCAATAGCTCGAATTCACTTCCCGAACCAATGTCGTACATGTTCTACATGTTTCAATAGAAACAGCCCTGATCACTATTTATTTAAACAGAAAATTATCATGGTAGCGATTATACCGCAAGTGCACAGTTTCAAGTTTTAGTATAGATAGGAAGAATACGGATTGTCGAACCCACATGGACTAACAAGCAAGTACCAAATAAGATTTCTTTAACCTATATTTAACATATGATAATTAATTAATAAGTTAACTAATAACTAAATTAAACTACTCTAATCCAATCAAAACAATCAATGATTACGAGAAAAGTCCACAAGAAAGAATTATCAAGACAATGATTCACTTAACCAATCCCTTACAATTCTTTTATCCAACCATCTCTAAGGTGACGGGTTTTCCGAATTTATTCAATATACTCTATCGAGCTATATTAAACCTAACACCAAATTGCAACAAGTAACTTTTATTCACTTAATTAACAATTCGATATTGAATGAAACTTTATGAAAACCACTAACTTTAGATTAAATAACCTAAAGCTATCACTCGTATGTGATTTTATCTTTCGATCTAATCTTAAACACACGGCATGAATTACTATGTCATATTATAATTTTATCTTTCGATCTCAATTATAATAACTAGAATCATCCAAAGGTGGCCAAACCTTCAAAAGAATTAAGTACAATAAAACATGCACATAAAAGATATAGGGATTCGATCACAATATCAAAGGAAAAACTATGTTTAAGATATCTCTCAATCATCAAAGATGTGACTAGAAATAGACACATCTACTGCTCTTAATTGTCTCCGATTTGGTATGTTTTGATAGCTAATTTGACACATATGCTACCTATTCGTATGCTTGTGTAATTGTAGGTGAAATCGAAGAAATAGAGCTAACAAAGGCGAATAAGGATCAAGAAATTGAGTTGACAAGGGATCAAAGTAGACCAAGAAAAATGCATAAAAGTTTAATGAGGTGCTCGATCAATCGCACCGAAGAGCCCGATCGATCGAGCATGACAGAGAATTTAAGCAACAAAATATGTGAACTATCGATCGATCGAGCATAAGAGCCCGATCGATCGACAATGGCAGAAAAATTATGCACCAAAAAGTTGTAGTCGACGATCGATCGAGCGAGGTTACCGATCGATCGAGAGTCCAGAATCTTCAAAATTTTGGAAACTCGATTTTTCCATCTTGGGATAGATTTTTATCTACCATCCTACGCTATATACACGAGATTGGCCTCAAAATCAGACTATTCCATGATAATTTTATATTTAGAATAGTTTTCTCTCAAACTTTTGAAGACGAAGAACGAAGACGGAAGCGATGCTCCGGAATCGTGCTTCTCTTTAGTAATTCTTTCTTTTACTATTAGTTTAATGCTTTCTAGATTAGTTTTGATTGTTTTTACTTAAGTTATGAGCAGCTAAACATTTTTTGTGATTCTCGATTGAGGAAGACGATACATTGGAGTTTACGATTCTTGTGAGATTAAGTTTTGATTGTTGATTTTCATTAAGTATCAATTGTTTTTCTGATTTGATTGTCATGATTGTTATGTGTGATTGTTAGATTGATCACCTAGCTTTTGTTCATACATTTTAAAGCTAAATTAGATATCAAATACTGAATCGTTTGATCCCTCTAATTTACGAAGCAACTAAGATTAATAAAATCTCGCTTGTGAGTTTGTTAAATTCTTAAGAAAAACAATTGAGTAGATTAAACGTAGACGCTTGGATTATGTTGTTTAGCTTCATTGATCGCAATAGTTCATGTGCTATCATCGATTTAAATATTAATCGCTTGTATTTTGATTGATTGTTTGATAAGGGTTAAACTAGAACGCTTGGGCTACTTGAATGTGAGATAGGACTTTGATTATTGGATTAAACGTCCAACGATAAATGTTCATATGAAAATTGAATCGTATGTGAAGATCGATGATCGAGATAGTAAACATCAATTGTAAAGTCAAACGAAAACCGAGAATCGCTCTTTACTCATAAGTTATTTCATCTAGTTAATTTTGCATATTAGTTTAATTTTGCATCAGAGTAGTAATTCAATTAATTTCAAAAAACCCCTTTCACTCTTTGTTTGCATCAACACAAAAATACATCCTTCCTAGTGGAATCGATCCATACTCACGCAACTACATTCATTACTGTTATTAACTTGAGAGGGTTAATTTGGGTGTACGCGATAAACGCTACCAAAGTTTGGCGTTGTTGCCGGGGAAGGGCGTTTTTTCTTAATTTGTGTTAACGTTTTATTGATATTCACCTTCCCGTGCTTTTTATTTGTTTGCTCATGCACGCAGACGGTTTTTCATCAGAGGAGGACGACCATCAATACGATCCCGAGATAGAAAGGACTTTACACCAACTAAGGAGAGAAAATCGAAGAAAACTTAAAGAAGAAGAAGAAGAAGAAGCGGAGGAAAGGACTATCATGGAAAGCCTACGACAGCTAGTGAATCCTACATTGGATCAACAACCTCTCTGCATAACCTTTCCTACCCTTGCTACTAATATAAATTTTGAATTAAAATATGGCTTAATACATCTTTTACCTTCTTTTCATGGCCTTTCAGGTGATGATCGGCATAAGCACTTGATGGAATTTCATGTAGTATGCACTACGATTAAGCCGACTAGCATAACTGATGAACAAATCAAATTATGAGCTTTTTCATTCTCTTTGAAGGACGCTGCTAAGGAGGCTCTTCTATTTTCCTTCTGGATCCATCACTACATGGAACGAGCTGAAAAGAACCTTCTTGGAGAAACATTTTTCTGCATCAAGGGCGACGAATATTCGCAAAGATATATAAGGCATTAGACAACTCCATGAGGAATCACTGCATGACTATTGGGAGCGCTTTAAAAAGCTTTGTGCAAGCTGCCCGCAACATCAGATAAGTGAGCATTTACTTATCCAATATTTTTATGAGGGTATTTTGCCAAAGGACGGGAACTTGGTGGACGCTGCAAGTGGAAGAGCATTTGTGGATAAGACGTCAGCGGAGGCAAGACACTTAATTGCAAACATGGCAGCCAACTCTCAACAGTTTAGAACTGCTCGATCGGACCATAAGCTTAGGAAGCAAGGCGAGGTAAATGTTTCTAACAACTCTAACAACAATTAATTGACTTAATAGGTATTGTGAAACAGCTTGCAATTGAAATTGGACAAAGTGCTAAGGTATGTGGAATTTGTGCACTATCGAGTCATCCAACTGACGCTTGCCCCATACTTCAAGAACCATCTATTGAGGAAGCAAATGCAGCGGGCGGATTTCCGGGACAGCCACAACGAAAGTATGATTCTTTTTCTAGCACATATAACCTAGGATGGCGATATCATCCCAATTTGAGATATGGGAATCAAGCTTAACCATAGACGCAACACCAACAACCACCATACAGACCACCATTCCAAATGCTACAACAAGCCGTTCCAACCCCAACACCTGGTGAGTATCTAGAAAATATTGTTAAGGAACTTTCTAATGGATCTATAAAATTTCAAGAGGAGACAAGAGCAAGCATTCAAAGCTTGACTACTTAAATTGGACAGTTGGTCACTGCAATAAATCGCATAGAATCTCAAAGATCAAGCACCCTACCATCACAACCAGTAGTGAATCCGAGGGAGAATGCAAGTGCGATTAAACTAGGGAGTTGGAATTTCGTAGTATATGGATCGTTATCATGGTCTCTTAGACTTGCACTTAATATATAACTAGCGCCGACGCACACGCGTTGCTTGCGTAATAAAAACATGAGGTATACACATTGATTATATGTAACGGAATACATGTGACATACACTGGTTAATAATTGAAAATTTAATGTACTATTCAATGATTACAAAATAAACAAACAACCAAAAGATACAACAAAGAACTAAAATTGAAACGCAATACGAAAGAATATAGTAAAGATAATGATAATTACAAAAATGAAAAGGGGTAGTTTGGTAAATTCAAATTTGTCATACCAAGGTAGTTAGTATATGGGGCTTAGGCATTATAATATAGTAAAGATATAGATAAATTATTACGTTAATAGTAATAATAACACTAATAGAAAATAGTCTTCCCATATAAATATTTTTAATGCGTTTACTTCTTTGAATAATTACATATAGACCCCTTTAAAATAGCTACATTACGAATTCCATCTCTTTTGTAGCAGATAGAAAAAATATTACAGACGTTTCCCCTATGATTTGGTATAAAAATACACAGTATGAGCGATATACGTTATTTTTTTAAATTAGAAGTGAAAAATTAGAAATTATTCAAATTAGAGGGAGTCTATATGTAATTCATCTTAAAAAATAATAACATTATTATTATTATTTTATAATAATAACAATAATAATAGCAACGACAACATCAAATTATCATTATTGTTATAAATATGTCATAAATACATGTGTTAATGCATGTATTAATTAAGGTGTTGTGAAACGTAATATTTATGTATATTGGATGTCCATTTACCTTCCACACTCCACCCCCATGTAGCTACAATCTTAAGCCTATAAATAGAGGCTTAAAGTTAAATGAAATATAGAATGAAAAGCTCTCTAAATTTCTCTCTCTAAATTGTTCTCTATAGAATACAATACTATTATTTTATAACACGTTATCAGCACGAATCTCTAGCCAACTTTGTGTAAGTGTGGTAAGTATTATTTGTTTTCTTGATTTTAATTACAGTATGACTAATCTAGCAAAACTTGAGTTTGTTGCTCTTGATATCACTGGAAAGAATTATTTATCATGGGTACTAGATGCTGAAATTCATCTAGAGGCAAATGGTCTTGGAGAAACCATCAAAGAAGAAAGTATAGCCACAAATCAAGAAAAGGCTAAATCAATGATCTTCCTCTGCCACCACCTTGATGAAGGGTTAAAAATAGAATATTTGATGATAAAGGATCCCTTTACCTTGTGGACTAGTTTGAAGGAAAGATATGAACACCAAAAAACGGTTATTCTTCCAAAAGCTCGTTATGAGTGGATGCACTTACGCTTGCAAGATTTTAAAACTGTAAGTGAGTATAATTCAGCAATTTTTCGAATCAGTTCAAAGTTGAAATTATGTGGGGAAAATGTAATTGATGAGGATTTATTGGAGAAAACATTCTCCACTTTTTACGCATCGAATGTGCTCCTGCAGCAGCAATATCGTGAAAAGGGTTTCAAAAAATATTCTGAATTGATTTCTTGTCTTCTTGTTGCTGAACAAAATAATGAGCTTTTGTTGAAAAACCACGAGGCTCGTCCAACTGGTGCTGCTCCATTTCCTAAAGCAAATGCGACAGCTATGCGATATAATAATGAACAAAACCGAGGCCGAGGTCGTGGTCATGGTCGAAATCGTTACAATAATAATCGTGGTGGCCATATCAAAAGTATTAAGCACCACCAGAAGTGGGAAAGTAACAATAATCGTTACAACAATAATCGTGGTGGTCATATCAAAAATATTACACACCACCAGAAGTGGGAGCTTAATGATGAGAAAGATGTAAACCAAAATAAAAGGGAGGAGAATAAGTGCTATCGTTGTGGCATGAAAGGCCACTTGACTCGTACTTGTCGTACGCCAAAACATCTTGCTGATCTCTATCAAGAATCATTGAAGAAAAAAGAGAAAATGATAGAGACAAATTTCAATAGCAAAGATGTTAATCTTGACCATAATTTTGTTGACAATGGTTTTAATAATTTTACTTCTTTTGATGTTGCTGATTTCTTTGTCAATCACCCTGAAGGTGATACTATTCATGGAAATGCCTAAGAATTTTCATTTTATGTATGCAAATAAATATTTCATTTTTATTTTTCCAAATAAATATTTATAATAAATTTTTATTGTCAATATTTCTTTTATTATACAAATATTTTTATTTATCATAAATAGAAGAAGAAAAAATCTCATTTTTGAATTTTTTTTTTGAAGAAAATGGACGTTCCAATGATCATTGACAAAGAATTATGTTTGGCAGGCAGTGCAACAACACACTCTATACTTAAGGATAAGAAGTATTTTTCATATCTAATAATGAAAGAAGCTCATGTTAGTACAATATCTGGTAATGCAAAATTAATTGAAGGCTCCGGAAGAGCAACTATAATTTTGCCTGGAGGAACAAAATTTTGCATTGATAATGCTTTATTTTCCTCAAAGTCTCAAAGAAACTTATTGAGCTTTAAAGATATTCGTAAAAATGGATATCATATTGAGACTAAAAGTGGAGATAATAATGAATACTTGTATATTACAAGTATTAACTTTGGAAAGAAAGTTGTTTTGGAAAAATTACCTTCTTATTCCTCTGGATTATACTACACATATATAACTACAATTGAAATATATGCAACGGTAAACCAGAAGTTTACTGATCATAATGATTTTATCATTTGGCATGATCGGTTGGGTCATCCCGGTTCTATAATGATGAGAAGAATTTTAGAGAATTCACGTGGTCATTCTTTGAAGAGCCAGAAGATTCTTCAATCCAATGAATTCTCATGTGCAGCTTGTTCTCAAGGCAAGTTAATCATAAGACCGTCACCGATGAAAATTAAAAATGAATCTCCTGCATTTTTAGAATGCATACATGGAGATATTTGTGGGCCTATTCACCCACCTTGTGGACCATTTCGATATTTTATGATTTTAATTGATGCATCAACAAGATGGTCGCATGTATGCCTATTGTCAACTCGCAACTTGGCATTTGCAAAATTACTTGCGGAGTTAATTCGGTTACGAGCACATTTTCCAGATTATATTATCAAGAAAATTCGTCTTGATAATGCTGGTGAATTTACATCACAATCTTTTAATAATTATTGTATGTCTGTTGGAATAATTGTTGAACATCCAGTCGCTTATGTTCATACACAAAACGATCTTGCAGAATCGTTTATTAAGCGTCTTAAATTGATTGCACGACCATTGCTCATGAGAGCTAAACTCCCAATATCTGCGTGGGGACATGCTATTTTGCATGCAGCTGCATTAATTCGCATAAGGCCAACGAATTATCATGAATATTCTCCCCAACAATTGGTTTTTGGTCAGGAACCAAACATTTCCCATCTTAGAATTTTTGGATGTGCAGTTTATGTTCCAATTGCTCCACCACAACGCACAAAGATGGGACCTCAAAGGAGATTGGGCATATATATTGGGTATGAATCACCTTCTATAATAAAATATCTTGAGCCAAAAACTGGAGATTTATTTACGGCTCGTTTTGCTGATTGTCATTTTGATGAATCATTTGTCCCAACATTAAGGGGAGAAAATAAACAGTCGGTTGATAAAATTATGTGGAATGAATTGTCATTATCTCATTTTGATCCTCGCACAAGACAATGTGAACTTGAAGTTCAAAAGATAATTCATTTGCAACAGTTAGCGAATCAATTGCCATATGCTTTTTCTGACCTAAAGCGTGTGACCAAGTCACATGTACCGGCTGTTAATGCTCCGATTCGAATTAATGTCCCTGAAGGACCTTCTACCATTATTAGTAAATTAAAGGCGCCTATGAAACGTGGTAGACCAGTCGGTTCTAAGGATAAAAATCCTCGAAAACGAAAAGAAGTTAATAATGAAGATAGTAAAATCGAGGAAATTGAAAATCCAGAAGAATTCTCAAAATCAAAAACTCTTGAAGAGTTTCCAGACATGACAAATAATGTGATGTCCCCGAAATGGTTAATTGCAATTTGGTGCATTAATTGTGATTATATGATTAATTATGGTAATCATTAATTATGTGTTGGAATTTATTTACCTTATGGAAATGCATGGTCATGTGGATAGGATGACCCGGGGTTGCATTTCAGGGTGCATGTGGTGCATGTTGGGTAAATATTATTGGGAGCATGATTTATTTGCCTTTGGTAGCAATTTATTAGAAATCATGTGTTTAATTGATATTTGGTGCATTTTGAGTTAATGCTTTGAAAAATATCATGTTGGGGTGTTTTATACACCATGGAATTATTTTGGTATGCCTCTTTAATTAAATAAAACCCCACACCTTACCATCCATCACTTTTTAACTTTACCAAAAACCACCACCAAACCCTTTCTTCCCCATTTTCGAGTTCCAGCCTTTGGGTGGAGAGGAGTCCTTGCAAAATCTTGTTTTGTGAAGATTGTTGGGTGATTTGAGGTCCCCAAGAGGTATGGATACCTCATGGTTAATTTTTGTAAGGTTTTGTTTGAGTTTGGGTTGATTTTTAATGATTTTGAAATGGGTTTGTGTGGGTTGTTGTGGTTTTGGTTAAGGGTTAGATTTATACTTGTTTTGAAGTGTATTTTGGTGGTTTATGTTGATATTTATGTTGTTGGTTGGTTGGTTGGAGTATTGGGATGGATTGGAAGGTTTTGGTATGCAAAAATGGTGAAAAATCGCGAGTCTGTGCGAGGCGATCGACCGCCTGAAACGGGGCGATCGATCGCCGCGAGGCAGTACCAAAATTACGGGTTAGGCGATCGATCGCCTGTTATGAGGTGACCGATCGCCGAGAGGCAGTAGGTTTTTCAAAGGAGTGGCGATCGATCGCCATGTTTGGGGCGACCGATCGCCGTAGTGCAAATTTTGAGGCGATCGATCGCCTGGGTGAAGCGATCGATCGCCGCCTGTGGAATTTTGGGAAAATGGTTTATTTTGTCAAATTTTTGGTATTTGGCTATTATTTGGCTTCTAATATGGGGTTGTGTGATTGTGTAGAACCATCCCAGGTAGCAACACAACCGAGGAATTGAAGCCGGACCAATTCCACTTTTGGAAAGGTACGTAGTGGATGTACGGGCACCCAACGGTAACATGTATTTTATATACTCATTGTTTACGCATTATGGATGCGAGTATATATGTGGTATTGCATTGTGGATGCATATACATGTTGATTTATGCCATATGTGGTATTGCATTGTGGATGCATGTACATGGTAATTTATGCATATTGATGATAGATGCATATGATGATTATTGGATGCACATCCCATGAGTCGTGGTCATCCTTTGATGATTTTAATGCTTGCCGCTATTTGTTTTGGTTCCGCTAAATGTGAAGCGAGGGGTGGGAGCGCCGCATGTCACATTTGAGCGTGGTTATCATATAGGACGAGGAAAGGGTATTTGCCGCTCAATGAGAGGCGAGGGGTGGGAGTCCCGCAGTCCATTGAAGCGAGGTTATCCTATGCCGTCTATATGTAAATAAGGGAGGGGCATTAAAATACACTGTGATGGACAGACTAGGGAATGGTGACCAATGTTTGGTATTGTTGAGATGGTATGATGTCATGACATGTTTTGGCCATTAAAAATAATCTGTTGATTATACTCATGAGTTATGGTACAGGGACAACCAAACGGGAAGCGTTTGAAATGTGGGAAAACAGGAAGTGTTTTTATATTGATTATGCATTTACGCTTTATCTTCATATTGTGTTGAATATGAATGATTATTATTGCTCATGTTTGGGGGTTGTCCTTGTAGGTACCTTTTTGGCATGATAGAAGGGCTTGAACGGGGTGAGGTCGTGAGCTTTGTGAAGCATTCTTTTGAGGATGAAAGGACAGGATTATTTCGTATAGTGCCTACTCTAGGAGTAGTTTGAACTATAGCTAAACACATTCATTGATTGGAATGTAATTAATCCTTTTGGTAGTCCTTTATTTTGGCATGTAAATACTTAAGCTCATAGACTCCACTTGTTTATTATACTCTGATCATTGTTATTAGCTCTATTATGCCTTCTTTCCGCACTTAAGGATTAGGGTCCTTACATTAGTGGTATCAGAGCAGTGGTTAGAGAACCCGGGAACGAGTGAAGGGTAGCCTTAGCATGTTTGGCTAGGTGCTTACATTTAGAGCATGTTTATGCATGTGGTGCATATTGATGTATATAACATGCTTATATCACTCCTGTTATCTAACGATATGATGTATATTGCTTTGGAATTGTTGTTAACATTTGTGTTACAGCATGGCTGCTAATGAGGAAGTCGGTGATATGGGGAGCATGAATGCGAGTATTGGACAGACAAACCCTCTACCTCCACCGGCTGTAGGAATGGAACCAGTGGTTCAGTTGCTGCTACCGGGTGAGATTAGCTTGACACAATTTCTCTCTTATCATCCGCCCCGGTTTGAGGGGACAGAGTCCGGAGAAGAGGCTGAAGAGTGGTTGGAAAGACTTGAGCAGATCTTCGTATCGGCTCCTTGTGCTGTGACAGCTTGGCTGAGGCTAGCGGAGTTTCAATTAGCCAAGAAACCTCTGATGTGGTGGAGGAGCACAGTGATGGAAATGAGAGCACTGGGTGCTGTGATTGACTGGACTCTCTTCAGGACTAGATTTCTGAATCGATACTTCTCCGCGGCAGCAAGACAGACAAAGGAGGACGAGTTTACAAGTCTGAGGCAGGGGAACATGACAGTGGCGGACTATGCCACACGGTACTCTTCGTTGTTGAGGTACGTTCCCCACATTGCCACCAGTGGGCACGCTAAGATGAGGAACTTTATGAAAGGGTTGCGACCGGAGCTCTATGACCGGGTTATCACTAACAACCCAACTTCATTTGACGATGCTCTCACAAGAGCGGAACTTGCTGAGCTTGGAGTAGGAGCTTACGCTATGCCACCACCGGTACCGCAACAGAGGCAGACTAGTGACAGTTTGAGGCCTCGGGGTGAGCCATTTAAACCCTGTAAACCTCTTCGTCTTCGCGGTATGGTGGAAAGAAACACTTTGGTCAGAAGCAGGATGGCAAGAAGGGCAATTGGACGGCCAATAGAGGATCTTCACAAGGGGATAGGCCGGGAGAGCCGAGGTGCAATAATTGTGGAGGGCCACATTCTTCAAACAAGTGTCCTGCATGTTATGTCTGTGGCAAGATGGGCCACATTGCTCGGTATTGCCCCACACGGGGAGGACAATCAGAGTATCAGGGTAACAGGCCAAGGTTTGAGGATAGGACAGTGCAGCAGAGGCAGCAGTTTGGGCCTCGACCATCGGGAGGTCAGACAGTAGGACCACCCCAGGGGCAGGTATATGCACTGACCAGGGAGCAGGCCCAGGCAGCCCCAGAGGAGGTGATTGCCGGTACGTGTCATTTATTTACGTACCCTGCTTTTATTTTGATCGATACAGGTGCTTCCCATTCTTTTGTATCGGTGGGTTTTGTGGAAAGACACCATATGCGCACGTCTTCTTTACCCACGCCTCTCCTTGTCTCGACACCCACTGGAAGAAATGTCGTTGCTGATCAGTTTATGGAAGACTGCCTCATTTATTTTGAGGGCAACGAATTGAGATCAGACTTGATTGTGCTGGGTATGTCAGACTTTCACTGCATCTTGGGTATTGATGTTCTGAACAGATATCAGGCAGTGGTAGATTGCCGGCAGAGGACAGTGAAGTTCAAACCTGAGTTGGGCAGTCAGTGGACTTTCTATGGCAACGGTTCTCGTGCAAAAATTCCGTTGATTTTAGCGATCAAGATGACTCAGTTATTGGAACGTGGACACACGGGCTATCTCATTTATGCCGTGGACACGTCTGGGAAGATTAAAGAACTCAGAGTTGAGGATGTACCAGTAGTGGCAGAGTTCGCCGATGTATTTCCAGAAGAGATCCCAGGATTCCCACCGGCTAGGGAAGTCGAGTTTGGGATCGAGCTGTTGCCAGGGACATCCGCTATCTCTCGTGCACCTTATAGGATGGCACCGGCTGAGCTGAGAGAGTTGAAAGAACAGTTGCAGGATCTCTTGGACAAGGGATATATACGCCCGAGCGTGTCGCCATGGGGCGCACCAGTTCTCTTTGTGCAGAAGAAGGACGGTTCGATGCGGTTGTGTATCGATTACCGGCAACTGAACAAGGCTACAGTGAAGAACAAGTATCCTCTTCCAAGGATCGATGATCTGTTTGATCAGTTGCAAGGTACCAGGGTGTATAGTAAGATTGATTTGAGATCCGGGTATCATCAGATTCGGGTCAGAGAGGAAGATGTGCAGAAGACAGCGTTCCGGACCCGATATGGACATTATGAGTTCCTAGTGATGCCGTTCGGCGTGACGAATGCTCCAGCAGTCTTCATGAGTCTGATGAACAGAGTGTTTCAGCAGTATCTTGATCAGTTCGTCATCGTGTTCATAGACGACATTCTTATCTACTCCCGGAGCGAGGAGGAGCATGTGAAACACTTGAGGACAGTGCTTCAGATTCTCAGAGAGCATCAGTTGTATGCTAAGCTCAGTAAGTGTGAATTTTGGCTGAGCAGTGTGGTGTTTCTGGGGCATGTCATTTCGAGCAGCGGGATATCAGTGGACCCCAAGAAGATTGAGGCTGTGATGGAGTGGGCTGCCCCCACTTCTGTGCCTGAGATCCGGAGTTTTCTTGGTTTGGCCGGGTATTATCGGCGCTTTGTTGAGGGCTTTTCGAAGATTTCCAAGCCGCTGACTCAGTTGACTCAGAAGGGTGTGCCTTTCTTTTGGTCAGAAGCTTGTGAGGAGAGCTTCCAGGAGTTGAAGCACCGGTTGACGACGGCGCCAGTGTTAGTGATCCCGACGGAGAACTCCAGATTTGTTCTGTATACTGATGCATCACTGCAGGGCCTTGGATGTGTTCTGATGCAAGATAAGCATGTGGTAGCTTATGCATCGAGGCAGTTGAAGCCGCATGAGACCAGATATCCAGTTCATGACTTGGAATTGGCGGCTATCATCTTCGCCCTGAAGATCTGGAGACATTATTTGTATGGTACTTCATTCACCATATACACGGACCACAAGAGCCTCAAATTTTTATTCACTCAGGCGGAGCTGAACATGAGGCAGAGGAGATGGATGGACCTACTCAAGGACTATGACTGTGAGATAGAGTACCATCCCGGGAAAGCCAATTTGACAGCGGACGCCTTGAGCCGGAAAGTGAGGAGTTCTGCTGAGGACGTCATCCATTTGTCGGCTATGATGACCTCCTATTGCCATCTCGGCTATGATTTTGATATAGATGCATCACCAGTGTATGTCTCTACCTTATTAGCTGAGCCAGATATTTATGAGCGTATCAGGAGAGCTCAGAGGTCAGATGACGAGGTCCAGAGGTGGTTATCTTTAGTACATCTTGGTCAGCCAACGAAGTTCAGAGTGGCCGATGACGGGTCTTTGAGATTGGGTGACCGTTGGGTGGTTCCGAGTACGCCGGACTTGCGTAAAGGGATCTTGGAGCGAGCTCATAGTAGCAGACTTAGCATCCACCCAGGCGGGAAGAAGATGTATAGAGATCTGCGTAGTCAGTTTTGGTGGAAGAGAATGAAGTCTGATGTCGTCGCTTTTGTTAAGAGGTGTTTGATCTGCCAGCAGGTTAAGGCAGAGAGACAGAGACCTGGCGGCGAGCTGAAAAGCTTGGAGATACCGAAGTGGAAGTGGGAGCACATTTCCATGGACTTCGTGACTCATTTGCCGAGGAGTGCTTCAGGCTTCGATGCTATATGGGTGATTGTGGACAGATTAACTAAGGTAGCCCACTTTATCCCCTATAGCATGACTTTCACATTTTTGAGGATGGCGCAGTTGTATATTAGAGATGTGGTGAGATTGCATGGGATCCCCGTTTCCATAGTGTCAGATCGAGATCCGCGATTCACATCTCATTTCTGGGAAGGCCTTCAGTCAGCTTTGGGAACTGAAGTCAGATTGAGCACTGCTTATCATCCTCAGACGGATGGCCAGACCGAGCGCACTATTCAGACGCTCGAGGACATGCTGAGAGCTTGTATTTTGGAGTTCGATGCCTCTTGGCAGGATTCAGTGCCTTTGGTAGAGTTTTCGTATAACAATAGCTACCAGGCGAGTATTCAGATGGCTCCGTTTGAAGCTCTTTATGGCAGACGGTGTAGATCACCCTTATGTTGGCATGATTTATTTGCCTTTGGTAGCAATTTATTAGAAATCATGTGTTTAATTGATATTTGGTGCATTTTGAGTTAATGCTTTGAAAAATATCATGTTGGGGTGTTTTATACACCATGGAATTATTTTGGTATGCCTCTTTAATTAAATAAAACCCCACACCTTACCATCCATCACTTTTTAACTTTACCAAAAACCACCACCAAACCCTTTCTTCCCCATTTTCGAGTTCCAGCCTTTGGGTGGAGAGGAGTCCTTGCAAAATCTTGTTTTGTGAAGATTGTTGGGTGATTTGAGGTCCCCAAGAGGTATGGATACCTCATGGTTAATTTTTGTAAGGTTTTGTTTGAGTTTGGGTTGATTTTTAATGATTTTGAAATGGGTTTGTGTGGGTTGTTGTGGTTTTGGTTAAGGGTTAGATTTATACTTGTTTTGAAGTGTATTTTGGTGGTTTATGTTGATATTTATGTTGTTGGTTGGTTGGTTGGAGTATTGGGATGGATTGGAAGGTTTTGGTATGCAAAAATGGTGAAAAATCGCGAGTCTGTGCGAGGCGATCGACCGCCTGAAACGGGGCGATCGATCGCCGCGAGGCAGTACCAAAATTACGGGTTAGGCGATCGATCGCCTGTTATGAGGTGACCGATCGCCGAGAGGCAGTAGGTTTTTCAAAGGAGTGGCGATCGATCGCCATGTTTGGGGCGACCGATCGCCGTAGTGCAAATTTTGAGGCGATCGATCGCCTGGGTGAAGCGATCGATCGCCGCCTGTGGAATTTTGGGAAAATGGTTTATTTTGTCAAATTTTTGGTATTTGGCTATTATTTGGCTTCTAATATGGGGTTGTGTGATTGTGTAGAACCATCCCAGGTAGCAACACAACCGAGGAATTGAAGCCGGACCAATTCCACTTTTGGAAAGGTACGTAGTGGATGTACGGGCACCCAACGGTAACATGTATTTTATATACTCATTGTTTACGCATTATGGATGCGAGTATATATGTGGTATTGCATTGTGGATGCATATACATGTTGATTTATGCCATATGTGGTATTGCATTGTGGATGCATGTACATGGTAATTTATGCATATTGATGATAGATGCATATGATGATTATTGGATGCACATCCCATGAGTCGTGGTCATCCTTTGATGATTTTAATGCTTGCCGCTATTTGTTTTGGTTCCGCTAAATGTGAAGCGAGGGGTGGGAGCGCCGCATGTCACATTTGAGCGTGGTTATCATATAGGACGAGGAAAGGGTATTTGCCGCTCAATGAGAGGCGAGGGGTGGGAGTCCCGCAGTCCATTGAAGCGAGGTTATCCTATGCCGTCTATATGTAAATAAGGGAGGGGCATTAAAATACACTGTGATGGACAGACTAGGGAATGGTGACCAATGTTTGGTATTGTTGAGATGGTATGATGTCATGACATGTTTTGGCCATTAAAAATAATCTGTTGATTATACTCATGAGTTATGGTACAGGGACAACCAAACGGGAAGCGTTTGAAATGCATGGGAAAACAGGAAGTGTTTTTATATTGATTATGCATTTACGCTTTATCTTCATATTGTGTTGAATATGAATGATTATTATTGCTCATGTTTGGGGGTTGTCCTTGTAGGTACCTTTTTGGCATGATAGAAGGGCTTGAACGGGGTGAGGTCGTGAGCTTTGTGAAGCATTCTTTTGAGGATGAAAGGACAGGATTATTTCGTATAGTGCCTACTCTAGGAGTAGTTTGAACTATAGCTAAACACATTCATTGATTGGAATGTAATTAATCCTTTTGGTAGTCCTTTATTTTGGCATGTAAATGCTTAAGCTCATAGACTCCACTTGTTTATTATACTCTGATCATTGTTATTAGCTCTATTATGCCTTCTTTCCGCACTTAAGGATTAGGGTCCTTACAAATAATAAACTTCCAGAAGAAGTTCAGGTACCTGAAAATTTTAATAATAATGAGATCTCAATAAATTATGTCATGACTGGGAAAAGATGGAACCGATATACAACTAATGTTGATGATAAATTTGCATATACTACAGCAATTACTATTATGAATGAGAATGAGGATCATGAACCAAAATATGTGGATGAATGCAGACTTAGAAATGATTGGGAAAGGTGGAAAGATGCAATTCAAACAGAGTTGGATTCGATGGCAAAACGTAAAGTTTTCGGACCAGTAATACGCACACCTGAAGATGAGCAACCAGTTGGCTATAAATGGGTCTTTGTGCGAAAACGAAATGAGAAAAATGAAATTGTGCGGTATAAGGCACGACTTGTTGCACAAGGTTTTTCCCAAAGACCTGGTATTGATTATGAGGAGACATATTCTCCTGTTGTGGATGCAACAACTTTTCGTTATTTGCTTAATCTGGCAGCAAATGAACGACTTGAAATGCGTCTTATGGATGTTATTACTGCCTATTTGTATGGCTCACTTGATAATGATATTTATATGAAAATCCCTGAAGGTTTAAAATTACCTAAGGGACATGACCACTGTTCTAAAGAACTTTACTCGATCAAATTGTATAAATCGCTATATGGCTTGAAACAAGCTGGACGCATGTGGTATAATCGTCTTGGTGAATACTTGATGAAACAAGGATATATGAATGATCCTATTTGTCCATGCATTTTTATTAAGAGGTCTGGAACTGAGTTTGCAATCATTGCAATATATGTTGATGATTTAAATATTATTGGGACTCCTGAGGAGCTCAAGAAAGCTACGGATTATTTGGCAAGAATTTGAAATGAAGGATCTTGGAAAAACAACATTTTGCCTAGGCTTGCAAATTGAGCACTTAGAAAATGGCATCTTGTTACATCAGTCTACTTATACAGCAAAAATGCTTAAACGATTCTATATGGATAAAGCACATTCACTAAGCACACCTATGGTTGTAAGATCACTTGATGTGCACAAAGATCCTTTTCGACCTCATGAAAATAATGAAGAACTACTAGGCCCAGAAGTGCCATATCTTAGTGCTATTGGAGCACTAATGTATCTTGCTAGTCATACACGCCCTGATATATCATTTGCCGTGAATCTGCTAGCAAGATATAGTTCTTCACCTACACGAAGACATTGGAATGGTGTTAAACATATATTTCGCTATCTTCAAGGAACGATGGATATGGGCCTTTATTATCTTAAGGCACCCAAATTTGATCTCATAGGTTATGCAGATGCTGGATATTTATCTGATCCGCATAATGCTCGGTCACAAACGGGTTATGTGTTCACATGTGGTGGTACAGCTATTTCTTGGCGTTCTATGAAACAAACTATAACTGCCACTTCTTCTAATCATGCTGAATTATTGGCGATCCATGAAGCAAGTCGGGAATGTGTTTGGTTACGATCTGTAATCCATCATATTCGAGGAACATGTGGTTTGTTTTTGGACAAAAAACGTTTCTACAACTTTGTTCGAAGATAATGCTGCATGCATCGCTCAATTGAAGGAAGGATATATCAAAGGTGATAGAACGAAACACATTTCACCAAAATTCTTTTTCACTCATGATCTTCAAAAGAATGATGAAATCAATGTTCAACAAATTCGTTCAAATGATAATCTGGCAGATTTATTTACAAAGTCTCTACCGACTTCATCATTTGAAAAGTTGGTTCACAAAATTGGAATGCGACGACTAAAAGACGTCAAATGATGAGCTCAAGAAGTGGAATTATTTCACACTGTACTCTTTTTTCCTTAACCATGTTTTTTTCCCAATGGGTTTTTACTGGTAAGGTTTTTAACGAGGCAATGTATGGACAACCAAGGGGGAGTGTTATAAATATGTCATAAATACATGTGTTAATGCATGTATTAATTAAGGTGTTGTGAAACGTAATATTTATGTATATTGGATGTCCATTTACCTTCCACACTCCACCCCCATGTAGCTACAATCTTAAGCCTATAAATAGAGGCTTAAAGTTAAATGAAATATAGAATGAAAAGCCCTCTAAATTTCTCTCTCTAAATTGTTCTCTATAGAATACAATACTATTATTTTATAACAATTATGACTATGAGTTCTACTATGTATACAAATAATTTAAATTTAATACTGTATGAATAAAATTAAGAATTTTGAATCACGCTTTAATAGCGATAGATGGCTAATAATTTTGCTTATTGTTATTTATAATTTTTAAATGTTTGGATTCTAGGTTTGTAACGTAAGATAGCTAGACGCACAATGAATCATATTTATAGCGTAAGATATTTATTCAAATTATTAATTTTGAATTCATTTTGCCAAAATGCAAAAGATATCCCGGATTCCTATGTATAGGTGTCAAATGGACCGTGCCGACCATTTATCCATGTCATGCCGCACGCCAGCATGGCCTGTTACCCATTTTCTATTGGCCCGGCATGGCCCTTGGCCCGTGGCCCATGGGCTAGGCCGGGGCGTGTCGTGTTAGCACGTCCCAAATCCTTTTTTTATTATGCTTTCGTTAACTTTTTTTGTTTTTTGTTTTAAATAAATAATTTATATTTATTTTATTATTTAAAGATAAAAATAGTAGAATAAGCCTGTTACCCATTTTCTTTTTGACGTGCATGGCCCTTGGGCCGGGGCCGTGTTGTGCTAACACGTCCCAAATCCTTTTTTTATTATGTTTTTGTTAACTTTTTTGTTTTTTGTTTTAAATAAATTATTTATATTTATTTTATTAGTTAAAGATAAAAATAGTAGAATAAGAAATAGCTTGTAAGCTTGACATAAAGGACTCGAAAAATTTAAATCATTCATTGATTCACAATTTTCACTCACATAACAAACGAGCAAGTATTAAACTAACAAAATCATAAAATATAAACATAAAAATTCAACTTTCTTCAGTTTCATCAGAAGATAAATCATGTCCTCCTACATTTTATACATGATGTTGCATCCAACCAATCTTTTAAAAGAATACACATTTTTACGGTATTTGCTTTCATTCTAGTTCGTTTTCATCAAGTACTCTGTCGTATGCACTAAAACATGACTCCGATGGAACTGTGGATATCGGATGTGTTATTAGATCACTTGCAATGATAGAAAGCACTGGCCAAAGTTTAGCATTATCTTTCCACCATAACAAAACATCAAATATTTCCAATTCTTGTTCTTGGTATAAATATATTTGATGCTCTGTAATGAAGTTGGAGTAGAAGAAGTCGAACTAGTCTTTTGTTTTCTTCTTAACATTGCCCACACAGAACATTTGCTAGTACCCTACCACTTCTCTTATTGGAAATGATCTAGAATTACTTACTGAACCATATAAAGAAAATAAAGAAAATAAATTATTATTAATGCTCTCTTTTTGTTGATTAACATTAACATTATCATAATTCATATTAGCGTAACAAGATTTAAGTATAATTTCTTTACTATATAATTGTAATCTAGAATCCAGAATTGCGGCCAAACAATTTAGAAGATGAATAATTTTCCAATATTTTTTTAATTTTACACATCAGTTGGGTTTTGGAAACCCGAATAATCTTTGTTTTGATGTTAATAAAACTTGTTATTGTGTTATTAACATATTTCATCAAGCATGCAGTTCATAGATGATATCTTACAGCTTGATGATTAGAAAAGAAATATGTTGAAGAAACTGGATCAGTAAATACATCCAGCAGACCTTGAGCGCTGCTGACTAAATTGATCATCTACCGGATCATCTACCGGACTACCAGTAGACCTTGAGCGGTGCTGACTATATTGATCATCTACCAGACTACCAACAGGGGACCAGTAGACCTTGGACCAGCAGACCTCGAAGCTCCAACCAGTAGAGGTCGACCAGCAGACCTTGAGCATTAGACGTCGACAAGCGGACTTCGAGCAGTAGAGTTCGACCAACCAGTAGATGTCTACGAGTAGACGTTGAGCAGTAGACTCAACCAGTAGAGGCCATCGGATATCGAACCAGTAGAGGCTAGCGGATTTCAAACCAGTAGAGGCCAGCGGATTTCGAACCAGTAGAGATCAACAACTCGACCAGTAGACTTGCAAGTAGACCTGCTCTACTGGAACAAATCAGCAGCCTTCCAAAAATAAGTAGAATATGAATGTTGCAATGTTTAAAAGCTTACCAAAAGTGTCACAACGGCTATATTCTTGTATCTAACGTATATATCATTACTTGGGGCTATATATACATGATTTGGAAGCTCAATAACAGCTGATTGAAGATCAATCCAAGCCTTCCAAAGCAAACTCACATGGGATTCAATTGGGAAACTTCAAAGACAAAAGCTGCTAAATGAAGAGCACTCCCCAAACATTTGGCATATCTTACTTTGCTGTATCAGATTCATTATGGAATCATTTGTGCCTTTGTATTCGCTCTATTCATTGTATTTGTGAGCTAAAAATAGAAGAGTGAATAACATTGTAACAGTTTGTGATTCATCACAATTGGATGCGAGGTCTTTGCATGTGAGACGTTAAAGAACATACATGTTGAGCCTTAAACGCATGGTTGTGTTTAATGCATTAATTTATCTCCGGTTTATTTTTGAGTTTTGATGATCAACAAAACTTGCATTTGTTGTACTAATATGTCTACTTAGTGTACAGGGTTAGATTGATAAATTGGTTGGGAAGACCAATGGAAGAGAACCCAAGTTATACAATAACATATGTGAGTTCATAGGACAAGCGGTGTTTTTTATCAAGGAATCTATTAAGCTTGGACGAGAAGGAATGAGATCTATGAACAACCAAATAAGTGTTCAACATGTGTGGAATGATGTTGGAACAATTTTTTATGATGGGATGAAGACCCACAAACCAATGGTCCGTTGGTGGCAAATTCGTATAGAAGCCAATTGGAGCGCAGTGCAATGTTGTGATTATATCTCTTGGCTCGAGTCTCCGAATAATGTGAATCCAAAGAAGTTGGAAAGCCAACCCAATATTCTCTATTTCATATTCAAACATCTCAGTCCAATTCGGATTGCATCATGGAGCAAAATGGCATGGAAGTCATAAGAAGTGCAGATTGTAGCAAGGTTTGAGCGGCTGTAGCATTTTGGGCGTAACTTCTTCATACCTTAATGAAATGCAATGACATATTGTCCACGCCTAGATAAGAGGAAGGGCTACAACTTTTATGTTTACCAATTTTCCCATAAATGAGCTTACGATGGTCGAATAGTGCAAAGTTTGAGAGTGTTGAAATCTGGCGGATCACCTCAGGCGATCCGGGCCAACACCTCAGGCGATCCGAGCCATGCGTGCCAACACCGCGCACCATCGACCCAGGCGATGGCACGCTACGCGCCAGGCGATGGAATGGTTGCCCTAGGCGATCCAGAATTGATCCTACGGCAAATTTTCAACGGGCGATCGCCCGAGGCGATCTGGGCCAGATTTGAACGTTAGAACGCGGCGATGGTGATCGCCCGAGGCGATTTCCGAGGTGATCGAGGAGTGATTCAAGCCTTGAGTGTAGCAACGGCTAGTAGGAGCCTTGGGGGCCTTCTACACTATAAATATGGATGCTTTGGAGCATTTTGAAGATAGGAAACAAGCCTACAAACTTCTACAAAGCTTTGATCATTCAAATTCAAATAGCATTGCAATCTCCATACATTGTTGTTGTATTGGAGCTTGTAATTCATTCTTTTTGTTAGAGTCTTGTTATCTTCGTGTGAGTACACCGTGAAGGTGTTTTGTTGAGTTTATTGTAAAGGTCCTCCAACACCAAAGCAAGTTGGAAATTGTAAAGTCGCCAACAAGTAAAGTTGGTGCATTGTTGTGGCTATCCTTGGAGCCCTTAAGGCCAAGAAGACTCGTGAAGAGTGTTGGTAGCTCGTGAAGAGCTTTGTGTACTCGTGAGGAGTATTGTGCTCGGGAAGAGCTTTGTAAACTCGGGAAGAGTTGGGTTGTGGCTAACTTGGAGCCCTCAATGCCAAGATCATTTATTCTAGTGGAACCTCAGTTGGAGGTTATCTAACCGGGAAGAGGAGACGTAGGCGATTCATCGCCGAACTTCTATAACAAATATCCTTGTCATTTACCACTTTATTTCTTTACGTATTTATTTATTTGTTTACTTCTTATTTTATTTATTTATCGATTGACTTAAGTCTTCCGCAAGTGCAAACTCTTTTAGTTTTGCAAACTCATTTTAAAACGCTAAAGTAGCCAAGGAATCTCATTCACCCCCCCTCTTCGATTCCAACAATACATAGTTGAGTTGTTAGGAGTTCTAGTTAGATGGGGAATGCCCAACTGGATCGGGTTTTTACAAAGAGTTGTATAAATCAAAGTCTTCTAGTGTATCCTTCCATGAGATGGAAGAAAGGGAGACGTAGAAGCGTTGTGCTTCGAACTTCTAGAAACAAACCTTGCAGCGTTTATTTTCTGCATTTACTCACTGCACATATTAACTGTTGGTGTCTACTCAAAAGACTATAGCCATATTGCTTGCCATTAGACACCGAATATTCTTAGCCCAGTAGACGTGGTCTATTATATTCAGTTCAGCAGATCTCGTCTAATGGATCAATTCAGTAGTCTACTGTATTCTTCATTAGACTGGTAGACCTTGTCTAACGTTGTTATTTGTCCAGTAGACTATCGTCATCAGCTCAACTTATTCGCTGTTTCAGTCGAGTTCTTCCGCACTTACTCAATTACTCGACTGAGCAGTCTTTAAACAAGAAATCAGCTTTTGGTTGCTAACACGACCAAATCATATTTTATAAGTAGAGCCGGTGCAGATATTTAACCCCCCTTCTATCTGCAAACCCGATCCTAACAACGTCCTTTCATTAAAAACCAAAGTAATATCATAATCATAAATATGAAAGACATCATTTCATTAAAAAATAAAGTAATGACATTTTATAAGGTAAACATGTTTGCAACATTAAATACTCCGAACACCACATATTAGGAACATCATAACAAAAAAAATTTATTTTTACCATGAGAAAAGACATAAACTTTTAAACTCTTATTTTCTGGCAACTGAACCATTAAGAAATCTAAGAGTCATTCTTATTTTTTATGAATGAGTTTCTAGTGGTTTCAACCCATCTTGCACACACAAATTTAAAATATGACATGCATAACGATTTAATTTCACCATTTAAAATTGGTTTCAAATAAGCTTTTAAATGAGTAATTGCATAAGTATTGTTAGATGCATTATCAAAGAAATAGAGAATATTTTAGTACTAATATTATATTCATAATTACTTGCATAATGGCATTATAAATAACTCCACACGTATGAGGCCAATCATTTTTTGTAAAACCTAAATTCTTTTTATTTAACCTCCAATTATCATCAATCATATGTTCTGTAACACATATATATGATGCAATGCCAATATAAGTTGTCTAAATATCACTGGTTATTACTACTTTTGATGAAAGATTCCCTAAATACAAAATTAAATTTGATAAAAAATGTAAATGCATCCGATGTAATAGTATTTCTTGAAAATCTTTTACGTTGCCTAAATTAATATAATTAGTGAATTTCACATCCGCCTCGTTGAAAAAGGTTCTCCGTCCATACTGTGTATTTAGCTAATTCTCTTATATCTCTTTCAACTGAATAAGTGAAAAATCCTAAAGTCGAACTGCTACCACCACCACTATGAAATTGTGAAAGAGTAATTTGGCTACCATCATTAAGTTCTCTGTCATGCTTAGCCATATACTAAGTAAATGACACGTCCCACCTGAAGAAGCATATGCATAATCTTTTTACATTTTTTTTACAAAATGCTCTTGTGCCCTTTCCCTCGACATCTTCAACATCAAATAATTGTCAAACATTACCAGTTCTTTTTCTAGAAGTTTTTCTAGTAGATGATTCAACATTTTGTGTGTTTTCTTCTTCATTTTGATATTGATCAATTTCATCATCATAACTTACATTTATATAAGATGAATCGGTCATTATTATCTAATACAACAAAAAAAATAAATGTTACCAAATATTTTATCTTGTGCCTTGTATTGCCAAGTATCGAGAGCCGAACTGATTTCTTCTTGCTTGCAAATTGAGAACTGAGATATTAGAGAATTGAGAGCTTAGTGAATCGAGAAATGATCAACAAATTATGAGGATAAGATGATTCTCATATCCTCTATTTATAACCATCAAAATAATTTTTAAAAAAACATTGCGAACGCTCATTTTTTGACCGTTTGCAGTTACCGGTCGATCGGTAAGCAATTGTTGATCAGTCGGTAACTAATGTAACTGTCATATGAGGTTACATGTTTGCCTATCGATCAGCAACCAATGATTTTTTAATGGAAAAGCTACGGCATCTGGCGATCAATCGGCCCGACCAATCGCCATATTTAAGAAATAAATAAATTTAAACGGCCTAACGGGTCAATCTCTGGCTCAGCACGATCATGTAACAGGCCGTGTACCTCGCGGGCCGTGCCGGGCCTCGTGCCACACTCCTCGGTTGACATCTCTATTCATATGACTGATACCTTTAAGAATATATTATAATTATTGATTTTGATAGTGTTATTACTCCTCCCCTCCTCATCTTATTTAGTGCTATAAGGATTATTATTATTATTATTTATATAACATATATGGACTTACAAATATTGTCATAGAATAGACAGAGTAGCCCTAAATTTTTAGTACTAAACAAGTATTGTCCCACGGTGATTGTTTTTTTAACAACAAAAAACATTACATAAATATTTTAAAAAATATAATCTCAAAAAAATTATTTTGTAATAAAATTGATCTCAACATCACATTCCTTTTTTTTAATGAAAAGGGGTCTTTAGACTAATTTTGTTAGAAAAAATTTATGTCAGATTATATTTGTTAAATACTAAAAAACTAAAATGACTATTATAAATGCCTCCATTTTTATGATATCATTTTTTTATAATTTACCATATATCTATATATATGGTGCCCTGGACCCTAAGTCACATAATCCTTCTACCCCCTTCCCACACTGGCGTTTCGGTCTCGCACTGACGCATTGAGTGCTTGTGCGGCGCTTTAAGACTCACTAAGTTTTACTAAGTCGCGAACTAAGTTTTACTAAGTCACGCACTGACCCACTGGTCATGATCCGGCGCATTGAATACGCATACGACGCTTTAGAACTAAGTTTTATTAAGTCGTGTATTAAGTTTTCTTAAGTCGTGAACTTAAATTTTAACATTCTTAATTCTCCAAATATACAAGTCATTTTTAATAAATTCAAATTTGTAAACTTAAATGTTAACATTCTTAATTCTCCAAATATACAAGTCATTTTTAATAAATTCAAATTATTACAAACATGTTGAAACGCATGTAATATTTGGTTTCATTTTTCGAATTCATTATCTTATGACCAAATATTCATCATTCATTTTCATTTTTCACTCTCTAAAATAAATTTTCAGAGAACAATAATTATCCATATTAGAATAACGATCAATAAAAGATTTGAATTGCACTATAAATAATTAATGATGTAAGTTTGTCAAACATGATGTGTATTAGGTAAGCTTACCTTTATTTCATCAATGTGTGTGTGCGTGCGTGCGTGTGTGTGTGTGTATATATATATATAATAGGCGCATTAAGGCGCACCCACACTTAATTTTTTTGTAAATTGACATACTCGAGCATCCGCACACGCTCGCGCATCCTCCCCTGTTAAATGCCCATACACTATCCTCTCTACTTACAAGAATTAAATAATCTAGAACTATTTTGTCAAAAAAAATACGCTCAACAACTCACAATTAATTATACATTCAGACTTTGTACCAAATTTCTATATTAATAAATTGCTTTTTTTTATTAGATATTTCACCAAATTAAAGAATATTTCCGAAATACAAAATAAATTTTGGACAAAATGAATTTAGCGTGTGTCATATTACCTAGAGAATAATTTACAAAAGAAGTGTATTTACCAGAAACTAATGTCACGAAAAACAACGTTGTGAAACATCTACATGGTGTAGTGGATAGAATTCGAAATTGTAAACCGAGTGATCTGGATTCGAACCAATCTAGTGGCGTTTTATTCATTTTTAATCATAAATTATGTGCTTTTAATCATAAATGAGGTATGTCGACGGGGAAATAAGAGAATAGAGGGTTCCTTCCACCACAGAGCACTTCGACACAGGCCCGTGTATTATTCTTTAATAGATAATAGAGTGGGTTATTCTTCTATCGGAAAAGAAAGAAGAGAGCCAAACAAGCCGTTTCACCCCGGACTATAAAGCTTCTTGCGAGGAAGCCCTCCGTTACACTAGCCTTAGGCTAATGGCAGACATAAGGCATCCCCTAGCGAGTGAAGTGCTTACGCCCCTTTAGAGATAGGGGCGAGCAAAAGAGCTCGTTCTTCCATGAAGTCAAAAACGATGGACGCGCCCACTTAGAAAATGGAGATTCTCGGACGGGGAAAAGCGGCACTCGACATCTATTAAACAACATTAAGAACAAAGCCATACTATACCCTCCTCGGGAGATTCGGAACGTACTTTAGCAGTCAATCCCCATGCTGGAAGTACGATGTGTAATTGGTCACTTAACCTTTTTACACATTTTTTATCAGCAATACCTAGGATTGCTGTATTAAGGCACCTAGCCCACATACTATTAATCTCATATTTATTCATAATATCATAAATGAAATAATCCAGATACTCTAAATACAAATCCATAAGTATGAAATAAAGCAAACTAATCCCTTTGTAGGTGTCCCTTTATTGTTAACGAAACCTAAGATTCTATCTGTCTGGTTCCCATCAACTTGTAGTTGATAAACAAAAGATTTTATCAAGAATAGTAGTATCGGATTCTCTACCAAAGACGTAAGCTTTAGCATAAGTTTATCTCTGTCCATAGATGCCGCCACAGGAGCGGGAGGAGTATTATGTTGACGAGAGAAAAGGCGCCTTCTCAGGGCGGGGAGACAAGCTATTTGACGGACAAAAAAAAGACTCTAGAGAGTGATAAGCAAGCAGAGCCAAAATAGGGTTCTACCAGAGCGGAGAATAGGCTAGCGCGGCTCGCTTCGCTCTTCAAGCTCCCCACCCCCTGACTCAACATCTATAAAAGAAAAAAAAGAGCCCTTTCTCCTTTTCATAATAATAAGGTAAGCTTTCAAGCCGTAGCTTGCTGGTTTTTCCATCATCCAATCCACAACAAATCGCTTGGGCATTACGATGTGCCTCTTCTATCATCTGGGCGGATGGATTGGTGTATTTCGACAAGAGTCGGGTCTGTATGGCGCGAAGTTCAAAGGCTGGCAGTAGCAGTTGCAGGTAATCCCTTTCTTTATAAAGAGTAGTTGCCCCGCCCCTGCACCAGTTACAGCAATCCTATGCTACCTAGTATCGTCATAATATCAGCCAATTTCATTCTTTTAACTAACTGAGGAATAATTTGCAAGTTGATAAAACCCGGTGGTCGAATTTTCCATCTCCAAGGAAAAACACTCTGATCTCCTATCATAAAAATTCCCAATTCGCCTTTTGGTGCTTCGAAGTTAGAGACCAACGTCTTGGGGCTAATGTAGGATCCGCTCAAGGACCTACTGGTTTAGGTAAATACCTAATGCGTTCTCCCACCGGAGAAGTCATTTTTGGAGGAGAAACGATGCGTTTTTGGGATCTGCGCTTCATCACCTCAATCTCGTTTGCGGTTAAAATACTGCCCCAATTGCTTCCTGAGCGCTTGAAGCAGAGGCACTATAGATTTTGTCTCCCTTTCGTTATCTTCTGCTCCCCTTGTATAGGTTGGGAAAGGGCCGGGTGGATTACCTTTGGGATCATTCTTTATTTATAGTATCGGTAATTATTTTGTGCACTATGCCAATCATATATATATATATATAATTTGATAATTAATTATTTAGCCCCTTCTCTCAACTAAGCTATATATTTATGTAAGCTCCCCTCTAGAATTAATCACTATCATATATTTTCTTGATGAGATGTGAGTTGGATTGCCACTCTTTATTTATTTATTTTGATCTATTGTCAATCTTCAAGTTTATATAACCTTCATGTTCATTTATCTGTTAGGCACACAAATAAGTCTGTTGGAGATTATTTGTACGATTCTGACTTCTACGTACTTTTCTTCTGATTTCTTCAACGTTTATATTTGACTAGTAGGCTATCTACAGCTTCATTCTCGACAACTTCGCTGGTCTGCTTATGTCAGTTGAGTTGAACAATCAACTGGTCTGGTCAGTTTATTACGTTTGATTCAACTTGTCTTTAGATTTCATCCATTCAGCGAGGTTGGTTCATGTCGACTATCTGGTCAGTTAAATAGTTTTTTTCCTTTATAGCTCTACAGGACTCTTTGTTGCCTGGCATAAATTAGTTCTGCCAACCCTCAACTTGATATAGAGAATGGATCTATTAGTCCTCAGCTGAACTCAGGTCAACTGGCCTGAAATGTTTGATCAATTATGCTGATCACTTTACTAGCCTGTCTTCTCAGGAACGAGTCTTTCATCAATTCACTGAAGCTTTGTAACTTACCTTCATTGCACACTCGATAGATTTATTAGTAATAACATGAACAAGTTATGATAACATTAAAATTCGGATTGGTATAGACCTACGAGCCTAACAAACTCAATTTAACTTCTTTAATAAAAAATGATGACAAATTATGCAGTAGTACATTATTTTAACTTGTTCATTTATATGATAAATCTCAGAATATTCTATCCTTAAATTATCTTTATCTCGCCACAATATTATAAACAGCTTATTGTAAAATTTAGGGGTGTATTGGCTATAAATTTTTATTGACTTTTAATGATTTTTATGAAGTTTAAAAGTCTATCCATAGAAATCTAATGATATTTAAAATAGACTTTCAATTAATGTATTGTTCAAACTTTACTTTCTTAAACTCTATAAAAGTCGATAGGTATTCAAAATTTTATAGACTTTTAATGACTTTGATATAAATATTTAGGTACAAACTTTAATGTCACATGTACTGTAAGGACCCTAGTTCTTTAAGTGCGGATTAAGGCGTAAATAAAAATTTTCATGCATAAACAGAGTATAAAGGTTGTGTTGATGCCCTGAGCTATTAAATTACAGTGCCAAAATAAAGTTCCAAAAGGGATTAGTTACATTCCCAACCAATGGATGCTATCCTATAGCTTTACACTACTCCTAGAGTAGATACTATGCAAAAGAATAAGCCTGCTACCAAGAGCACTCCTCACTAGCTCATCGCATCAACCCGCCTTAGCCCCTTCCGCCCAAAAGTACCTACAGGAACAACCCCAAAACCATGAGCATGTATATAAATCATATCCATAATAATATGATCATAATTCAATGCATAAACCGTAAATACAATTCACTTCCTGTATTTAACACATTTAAAAGCTCCATTGGTTGTCCCTGTATCACAATAATAATCAAAGGATTATAATGCCAATATGCATGTCATGACATGTATCCATTCCGTGTATACTAATGGCTAATTTCCAGTCTTATTATATCAGTGGCATAATACCCCTCGCGTTTATATGACAGCGGCATTAATACCCCTCGCTTCGACATATTAGCGGCATAATATCCCTCGCATCAATATGACAGCGGCATTATCCTTCGCTTCGACATATTTGCGGCAAATATTCTTCATCGCTAAATATGACAGCGGCAAGTATTCTATCATCGCTTCGACATGACGGCGGCAAGTATTCTATCATCACTGCAATATATTCTCGACTCACAATATATATATGCAACCGTAATGCATATCCAACCCTGTATGCAACCATAATGCATAACCAACCAGTTATGCAACCATAATGCATATCCAATCGTGTATGCAACCATAATGCATAATTAAGACCATGTGTGCAACCATAATGCATAACCAATCAAAGCGTAATAAATACGTTTTACCTTCCGATGCTCGTACGTCTCACTACGTACCTTAGTTCCAAAAGTGGAGATGTCGTGGAACTTTATCTCCTTTGATGTGTGGCTACCTGGGTGGTTCTACACAATCACATGAATCCATATTAGAAGCCAATAAATGAACCATTACCAAAAACATCATCATTTAGAACAAAATCCCAAAATCCACATTTTATGCCTTGCGATCGATCGCCCTCTAAGCCCCGATCGATCGCCAAGTGAAGAGAAAATAGGCATCCAAGCACTGCCTCCATCGATCGATCGAAACATTTTATCGATCGATCGAGACGTCACACCGATCGATCGGAACAAATTTACCGATCGATCGGTAAGCTCATTTCACGCCTTGTTCAGGCTCTGCCCCGCTCGATCGATCGGACCCAGATTTTGATCGATCGAGCAGCCCTGTTCCAGCGAGAAACTTCCAAGTATGAGCTTCCAACAACACCTAAACTCATATACAACCAAGATCAACCACCCAACACAACATTAAACCACAAAACAACCTTAGAATACAACCCCCAAACATAAACAACATGTTGGACCAAGATCCACCCTTTTAACCCCAAAAACAAGCTACAAACCCAACTAAAACTCAACAAAACTTTATCATAATGAAAGCTTACCACTTGAGCTTTAAGTTTTTAGCAAAAACTCACAAAAAGACTCCTTTTTCAAAGCTTTATCCTCTCCTCTTGTTTCAGAAACGAAAATGGAAGTTTTGGATGAATGGAGAGGGTTGTAGGGACATAAAGCTGATAGAGAGGGGGTGATGAGATGTAAAGGTGTGTGCAAGTGGCTCCTTACCAACTTTGGGATTTAAATGTGTATCATAAGATAAGCATGATGTATAAAATACCCCAACATGATATTTTAAAAGCATTTTACTACAATGCACCACAATCACCATTAAAATCATGCTTTACCAAAAATTACAACCAACACATTTAAACCATTATAACACCCAAACACCCAACATGTATAACATGCACCCTGAAATACCCTACCGGGTCACGCCTACCATGTGACAAGCATTTCACCAAGATAATTAGCCCCAACACATAATCTAATTATCACCATAAAATCACATAAACATAATTAATGCCCAAAAATGTAATTAATTATTTCGGGGATATCACAATACTCCCCTACTTATAAGATTTCGCCCTCAAAATCACATGCACTTACCCAAATCGATACTAAACATAAATCATATACCAGAGAATAGTTTCGGGTAATGCTGCACCATATGCTGCTCCATCTCCCACGTGGCCTCCTTGACACCCCTGCGATCCCACTGTACTTTTACCATTGGTATCACTTTGTTCCGAAGCCTGCGATCAGCCCTATCCAAAATCCTGACTGGACGTTCCTCATAGGATATATCAGAATCCAACTGAACCTCAGAAGGCTGCAATACATGCGACGGATCCGGCTCATACTTCCGCAGCATAGATACATGAAACACGTCGTGAATACCAGACAACGACGGTGGCAACGCCAAACGGTAAGCCAAGGTACCGATGCGCTGTAAAATCTCATATGGTCCCACATACCTCGGAGACAATTTACCACGCATACCAAACCGAACCACACCCCTGAAAGGTGAAATCTTCAAAAAGAACCTGTCTCCTAATTGAAACTCCAACGGTCTCCGCCGTTTGTTCGCATAGGCTGCCTGCCTGTCCTGGGCTGCCTTCATTTCTGACGGATAACCTTTACCTTATCCTCCATCTCCCGAATCAATTCGGGTCCTCCCACAGCTTTACTGGTCAAGTCATCCCAGTACAATGGCGACCTACAACGCTTACCATACAAAGCCTCAAACGGTGCCATCTGAATACTTGCCTGATAGCTGTTGTTGTATGAAAACTCTACCAAGGGCAATGAATCTTGCCATGAGGCGTCAAACTCCAACACACAAGCTCGCAGCATGTCCTCGAGCGTCTGTATAGTACGCTCAGTCTGCCCGTCCGTCTGCGGATGATATGCCGTACTCAATCTCACCTCAGTGCCCAATGCTGACTGAAGACCTCCCCAGAAATGAGATGTGAACCGCGGGTCTCTGTCCGACAGAATAGATACTGGAATCCCATGTAGTCTCACTATGTCCCGGACATACAATTGAGTCATCCTCAAGTATGTGTACGTCATACAGTAGGGGATGAAGTGAGCTACCTTTGTCAGCCTGTCAATGATCACCCAAATGGCATCACAACCTGAAGTAGTCCTCGGCAAGTGGGTCACAAAGTCCATAGATACATGCTCCCACTTCCACTCCGGTATCTCTAAGCTCCTTAGCTCGCCACCGGGTCTCTGCCTCTCTGCCTTAACCTGCTGACAGATCAAACACCTCTTGACAAAAGCGATCACATCACGCTTCATCCGCTTCCACCAGAACTGATCACATAAGTCCTTATACATCTTCCTCCCTCCTGGGTGAATACTGAATCGGCTACTATGAGCTCGCTCTAAGATTCCTCTACGCAACTCCGGCGTACATGGAACTACCCATCGGTTACCGAGTCTCAAAGAACCATCCTCAGCCACTCTAAACTTTGATGGCTGCCCCTGAAGTGCCAATGATGACCATCTCTGAATCTCATCATCTGTCCTCTGAGCTCTACTGATATGCTCATAGATATCTGGCTCAGCCAATAAGGTCGATACATGCACATGCGATGTATCTACGTCGAAGTCGTAGCCCAGATGGCAATATGAAGTCATCATAGCCGACAAATGCATGATCTCCTCAGCAGTACTCTTCACCTTCTGACTCAAGGCGTCTGCTGTCAAGTTCGCCTTCCCCGGATGGTACTCAATCTCACAGTCATAGTCTTTGAGCAAATCCATCCATCTCCTCTGATGCATATTCAACCCCGCCTGAGTAAACAAGAATTTTAGGCTCTTATGATCCGTGTATATGGTAAAAGTGTACCATACAGATAGTGCCTCCAAATCTTCAGGGCAATGATAATAGCTGCCAACTCCAAATCATGAACCGGGTATCTAGCCTCGTGCGGCTTCAACTGCCTCGATGCATAAGCTACCACGTGCTTATCTTGCATCAATACACATCCCAAGCCCTGAAGTGATGCGTCAGTATATAGAACAAACCTCTTGTTCTCCGTGGGAATTACCAATATAGGGGCCGTGGTCAACCGGTGCTTCAGCTCTTGGAAGCTCTCCTCGCAAGCCTCTGACCAAAAGAAGGGTACTCCCTTTTGGGTCAACTGTGTCAGTGGCTTAGCAATCTTAGAAAATCCCTCGATGAAGCATCGGTAATACCCAGCCAAACCAAGGAAACTCCGAATCTCGGGTATAGAAGTGGGTGCAACCCACTCCATCACAGCCTCAATCTTCCTGGGGTCCACTGAAATCCCACTGCTAGATATGACATGCCCCAGAAACACTACACTGCTCAACCAAAACTCACACTTGCTGAGCTTGGCATATAATTGGCGATCTCTGAGGATCTGGAACACCGTCCTCAAGTGTTTCACATGCTCTTCCTCGCTCCGGGAGTAGATGAGAATGTCGTCAATAAATACAATGACGAACTGGTCCAAATAGGGTTGGAACACCCGATTCATCAATCTCATAAAGACAGCCGGGGCGTTCGTCACACCGAACGGCATTACCAAGAACTCGTAGTGCCCATACCGAGTCCTAAATGCTGTCTTTTGTACCTCCTCCTCCCTGACCCGTATCTGGTGGTACCCGGATCTCAAATCAATCTTGCTATACAGCTTCGTACCTTGCAACTGGTCAAATAAATCATCAATCCTTGGGAGAGGATACTTATTCTTCACCGTGGCCTTGTTCAGTTGCCGGTAATCGATGCACAACCGCATCGAACCATCCTTCTTCTTCACAAAAAAACCGGTGCGCCCCAAGGCGATACGCTAGGGCGTATATATCCTTTATCAAGGAGCTCCTGTAACTGCTCCTTCAATTCCCTCAACTCTGCCGGTGCCATCCTGTAAGGTGCACGAGAGATAGCGGATGTCCCCGGTAATAACTCAATCCCAAACTCGACTTCCCTAGCCGGTGGGAATCCTGGAATCTCCTCCGGGAACACATCGGCAAATTCCGCTACCACTGGTATATCCTCAACTCTTAACTCTTTGCTCTTTCCCAACATATCCACGGCATAGATGATATAACCCGTGTGTCCACGTTCCAATAATTGGGACATTTTAATTGCCGAAATCAACGGAATCTTCGCACGAGAACCGTTGCCATAGAAAATCCACTGAACTCCCAAATGAGATCTGAATCGTACTGTCCTCTGTCAACAATCTACTACTGTCTGATATCTGTTCAGAATGTCGATGCCCACAATGCAGTCGAAATCTGACATACCCAAAATAATCAAATCTGCCTTGATCTCATTGCCCTCAAAATAAATGAGGCAGTCTATCAGAAACTGATCATCAACAACTTTCCTTCCAGTGGGTGTCGAGACCAATAAAGACGTGGGTAACGGAGACGTGCACATATGATGTCTCGCCACAAAATCCACAGACACAAAGGAGTGCGAAGCACCTGTGTCTATCAAAATAAAGGCGGAATACGTAAATAAAAGACACGTACCCGCTATCACCTCCTCTGGAGCTGCATCGGCCTGCTCCCTGGTCAATGCATAGACCTGTCCCTGAGGTGGCCCCATCGCCTGTCCTCCCACATGTCGAGGTACCATCGGCGGCCTCTGCTGAACTGTACCACTAGAAAATCTCCCTCGACCTTCCCTGAGATCTGTCTGGCCTTCCCGATTAGGGCAACGCCGAGCAATGTGGCCCGACTTGCCACATATGTAGCATGCAGAACAATCACGCATCAAATGCGGCCCTCCGCAAAAGTGGCACTTAACCTCTCCAACTCTACCAGGTCCTCCAAAAGTAGATGCACCACCTCTCCGGTCACCTTGTTTCCGGCCATCCGGTCGCTTTCCGCTAAAACGGGAAGAAGAAGAAGTCCCTCGTGACTTAAAAGATCCTCCCCGTGGCCTCAGATTCTCTGATGTGGATCTCTGTGATGAGGCTGGTGGGGGTGCGGCATCCGGATAAGCACTCACCCCAATCTCTGCCAACTCCGCTCGTACAAGTGCATCATCAAAGGATGTCTTCCGGTCGCAACCCCTTCAAAAAGTTCCTCATCTTTGCATGTCCATTGGTGGCAATGTGTGGAACATACCTCAACAAGGACGAGTAGTGCATGGCATAGTCCGAAACTGTCATGCTCCCTTGTTTCAAGTTCGTAAACTCAAGCTCCTTTGATTGTCTAGCCGCAGCCGAGAAGTATCGGTTTAGAAACCGAGTTCTGAATAGAGTCCAGTCGACCACCATGCCTTGAGCCCTCAGCTCCATCACAGTCGTCTTCCACCACATAGAAGACTTCTTTGCCAATTGAAATTCCGCCAATCTCAACCATGACGTCCTAGCACACGGCGCAGATACAAAGATTTGTTCCAATCTCTCTAGCCACTCTTCGGCCTCTTCTCCTGTTTCTGTTCCCTCAAACATAGGTGGGTGGAAAGTCAGAAACTGTGTCAGGCTAAGCTCCCCTGGTAGTAGTAACTGAGTAACCGGTTCCATGCCCACAGCAGGTGGGGGTAAAGGAGTTGCCTGACCAATGCTAGCGTTCACGCTCCCAACATCACCAACCTCTTCATTAGGGTTCCCCGCATTCATAGCAGCCATGCTTAATACAAGGGTTAACAACAATTCCATACAATATACATGTTATGCCGTTAGATAACATGAACGATAATAAGCATGTTAGTATAACAGTTTATACACCAATATGCGCCACATGCATAAACATGCTCAAATGTAAACACCTTGCCAACCATGCTAAGGCTACCCTTCACTCATTCCCGGGTTCTCTAACCACTGCTCTGATACCACTAATGTAAGGACCCTAGTTCCTTAAGTGCGGATTAAGGCGTAAATAAAAATTTCCATGCATAAACAGAGTATAAAGGTTGTGTTGATGCCCTGAGCTATTAAATTACAGTGCCAAAATAAAGTTCCAAAAGGGATTAGTTACATTCCCAACCAATGGATGCTAATCATATAGCTTTACACTACTCCTAGAGTAGATACTATGCAAAAGAATAAGCCTGCTACCAAGAGCACTCCTCACTAGCTCATCGCATCAACCCGCCTGAGCCCCTTCCACCCAAAAGTACCTACAGGAACAACCCCAAAACCATGAGCATGTATATAAATCATATCCACAATAATATGATCATAATTCAATGCATAAACCGTAAATACAATTCACTTCCTGTATTTAACACATTTAAAAGCTCACTTGGTTGTCCCTGTATCACAATAATAATCAAAGGATTATAATGCCAATATGCATGTCATGACATGTATCCATTCCGTGTATACTAATGGCCAATTTCCAGTCTTATTATATCAGTGGCATAATACCCCTCGCGTTTATATGACAGCGGCATTAATACCCCTCGCTTCGACATATTAGCGGCATAATATCCCTCGCATCAATATGACAGCGGCATTATCCTTCGCTTCGACATATTTGTGGCAAATATTCTTCATCGCTAAATATGAGAGCGGCAAGTATTCTATCATCGCTTCGACATGACGGCGGCAAGTATTCTATCATCACTGCAATATATTCTCGACTCACAATATATATATGCAACCGTAATGCATATCCAACCCTGTATGCAACCATAATGCATAACCAACCAGTTATGCAACCATAATGCATATCCAATCGTGTATGCAACCATAATGCATAATTAAGACCATGTGTGCAACCATAATGCATAACCAATCAAAGCGTAATAAATACGTTTTACCTTCCGATGCTCGTACGTCTCACTACGTACCTTAGTTCCAAAAGTGGAGATGTCGTGGAACTTTATCTCCTTTGATGTGTGGCTACCTGGGTGGTTCTACACAATCACATGAATCCATATTAGAAGCCAATAAATGAACCATTACCAAAAACATCATCATTTAGAACAAAATCCCAAAATCCACATTTTATGCCTTGCGATCGATCGCCCTCTAAGCCCCGATCGATCGCCAAGTGAAGAGAAAATAGGCATCCAAGCACTGCCTCCATCGATCGATCGAAACATTTTATCGATCGATCGAGACGTCACGCCGATCGATCGGAACAAATTTACCGATCGATCGGTAAGTTCATTTCACGCCTTGTTCAGGCTCTGCCCCGCTCGATCGATCGGACCCAGATTTCGATCGATCGAGCAGCCCTGTTCCAGCGAGAAACTTCCAAGTATGAGCTTCCAACAACACCTAAACTCATATACCACCAAGATCAACCACCCAACACAACATTAAACCACAAAACAACCTTAGAATACAACCCCCAAACATAAACAACATGTTGGACCAAGATCCACCCTTTTAACCCCAAAAAACAAGCTACAAACCCAACCAAAACTCAACAAAACCTTATCATAATGAAAGATTAACACTTGAGCTTTAAGTTTTAGCAAAAACTCACAAAAAGACTCCTTTTTCAAAGCTTTCTCCTCTCCTCTTGTTTCAGAAACGAAAATGGAAGTTTTGGATGAATGGAGAGGGTTGTAGGGACATAAAGCTGATAGAGAGGGGGTGATGTGATGTAAAGGTGTGTGCAAGTGGCTCCTTACCAACTTTGGGATTTAAATGTGTATCATAATATAAGCAGGATGTATAAAATACCCCAACATATTTTAAAAGCATTTTACTGCAATGCACCAAAATCACCATTAAAATCATGCTTTACCAAAAATTACAACCAACACATTTAAACCATTATAACACCCAAACACCCAACATGTATAACATGCACCCTGAAATGCCCTGCCGGGTCACGCCTACCATGTGACAAGCATTTCACCAAGATAATTAGCCCCAACACATAATCTAATTATCACCATAAAATCACATAAACATAATTAATGCCCAAAAATGCAATTAATTATTTCGGGGATATCACATGTACATCTCTAGAAAATAAAAAATTCTACAACACTCCTAATAAAGATTTTGAATGACTTTTAATTCCTAATTACTCACGTCTCTCATTATTTGACACGATCACCTCCCCCCATCCTGAATAAAAATTCATCAAATCTCAAAAAGCCATCAATCAACGATCATATGTGCAACAAAAGGTGGCAATACATAATTTCAGAGAGAGAACCTAATATAATGTTAAAACTGATTAGTTGAAAAAAATAAGACAAAAATTTGCGTATGTTACTTGAAAATGGAGAAATAATATAAGTGTAATATACTGGACATTACAGATCAATACAAATAGTGTATAAAAATTAGCAATCAAATCTTGGACGCAGACGCCCATTGGAAGACCATCACATAAATTGCTATGCGTTTGTGCTTCTCCAGGGAGGACATGTAAATAAATATCTTTCACTAGCCAAAGTCGTCATCGTGAAGATGTAAAAAAATTGTTCAATCTTTGCCATGCAAAAAAAATGAATACTGATTTTTCACATTTTTGCCGTTAAATAAGTAAAATTTGTTTACATTAAGGTAGCGTTTGGAGTTTGGGATATGATTAGTAATCTTCGAATTATTAAGTCCCATGTTTGTTTCGTTTTTTAAAAAAAAAATATCCCACCATATTTATCATATTCTAATCCCAATTTACAAATAAATGACATAAATACCCTTCCCGTCTTTTTTATTATCTCAAAATTTGATTCCCGCCAAAAATTAAAATTTATTTCTTACAACTTTATTATTATATTTATATTATTGTATTTCATTATTATTTATATTTATATTATTATTATTATTATTATTATATATATATATATATATTTTATTATTAATAATTATTATTATTATAATATAATATATTATATTATATTATTATTAAATATTAATATAATAATTTATATATAAATATATTATATATTCAATTCTTCTTATTATTATTAAGATATATATATATATATATGATAAGATTATATTCACACATGTGTATATATGATAACATTAATAATATATATATATATGTTAATTATGATTATTATAATAATTTATAAATATTATATATATACTATTATTATTATATATGTATATATATACACGTTTATATACATATATATATATATTATTAATGTTATTATATGCATACATATATATATATATATATATTATATGATTATTATTATTATTATATATATATTCAAATATATATATATATATACATACATACACGTATATATATATTATAATGAATGTTATTATATATATATATATTTATATTATGATTATTATATTATATTAATATTATATTATATATACTATTATGATTATTATTATATATATATAGGTGGTATATATATATTATATTATAATTCTTATATATTTTATTATTTTTATTATATTTTATTATTATAATGTTGAGAGTTTTTATTCATTATACCAAATATAATCATTATCAACAATTTTATCCTCCAATCAAACAGCATATAACTTATCACATATTATTTTTACAATCATCACAACTTTTTAATCTTCACATTACTTATCATATCCATCACTTCAAACGGTACCTAATAGTAAAAAAATATTTCAAGTTGAAGAAGTTATTTATGTTCAACTACAAGTTCAAAGAAATAAATTATATTCCGTAGAATTTTATAAAAGTCAATAGAAATCTATATTCTATATAAGTCAATAGAAATCTATCAACTTTATAAAAGCCTATCATTTAAAAAAAGTCATTAAAAGTTAATAAAATCTAGAATGAATTCTCACTTATAATTTTAATCTACTTGTATAATTATTTATTTAAATAAAATTTTATAATAAAAAAACATTTTTAAAATTTAAAATATATATTACGCAGTGAAGGGAATTGATACTAAGAATGCAACACTTTCATATTCGAAGCTGTAATATTCGAATAATATTCCTTGAGAATATAACTCTCTTTCGTATATATCTCCGCATATTGAATTAGATTCCCATTAAAGAACATTCTTTAAAAAAAAACATGTTTAATGAGGAAAAGAAGGGATCAACGTCTCAAGGATCTTTGACTTTTATTTTTTATTTATTTTGAATTGTATCTTTGTTTTTGTCACCATCAAAAATTTCTTTTCCATAACTTTAGCATGAATGTTTTCAATTTTTTTAGTTGTTTGATATATCTTTTCCATTTGCTTTATATCTACTTATGTATTTTATTTTTAGAATGTTTATAATTGTTTATTCAAAATATTTTATGTTATTTTTACTTAAAATTAGAAAAAATTTATTTTAATTACAAATATTGAATATTTATTTCACGTGTTCCGTTATCTTCGGAGCGTGAAAAAAGAAATTGTTGGTAGTTAGAAGTCATGGAGGAAGGAAACTATTAATATTAGCCAAGACTTTAATTCAATATATACTGGCGTATATTGAATTATTTTTGGTAATATATAAAGAAGGGACGGAGAAAGAAGAGATTCAAGAAACGCTTTGAACAATTAAGTTTCCGCGGCGGACGAATACTTTTCCACGGTCGGCGGATTCTGTCGGGCTGTCATCTTTGTTGGCTGGCAGCCCGAGATTGACTTGAATTTGTTCATCTTGTGCTGATCAGGTTGTGGCCCTCTTCGCTTTTCGATCTTTTAATGTTTTTATCCAATTTGTTGTCATAATTTTGATAGAACTTTACAATCAACTTTCACGCAGGTTGTTCTGGTTCTGTCATCTTGGATTTGTGGGGTTGTGTGTGACTGAATTCATTGTATAGAATTGTTAAGCGTAGTTATTTGATTTCTTGATGTTCGCTAGATTTTGCGAGTGTAAGAAATTGATTGTTGTTTAAAGATTGTAGAAATCATGGGTTCTTTTGCCGGATTCTTTCAGAGGCCGGTTATTGCTGCCTCTGCGGTAGCCATAGCTTCCATATCTGCTGATTTCTACGACAAATTGAGCCCTTCAAGATCTTCCAACACTTTCTCTTCTTTGGAAGAATCATGCCCTTCTTCCACTTCATCACGAGAAATAAAAAATTCGTCGTGGGTCTCTCAGATTTCGGTTTCAAGACTGACCCAATTGCGTTTTGTTACTAGAATCCAGGTTCCCATGCCTAAGGCACGCATACCATTTCCGAACACTAACCTAAATTATCATTCTTTGGGGATGTCTTCTCCTGTTTTATTTGAATTATACCGGTCAGCCGACTTGGCAAAATCGGCTAATCCCATTGTAGATAGATATGATATTCCGTCATCGCCATCAGATGTTTTGTATAGATGGCATTTGCCGGAGCCTAACGCCATTGATTTATCCGGTGGTTCTTCGAAAAATCTAGGACGGTGGTTGTCTTGCTAGGGTGGTTGGGGGCGAAGCAGAAGCATCTTAAGAGATATGCTGAATGGTATACTTCAAGAGGGTTTCATGTGATAACATTTACTTTCCCCATGTCCGAGGTCCTCAGCTATCAAGTTGGAGGAAAAGCTGAGAAGAATGTAGAATTGCTTGTGAATCATCTTGCTGAGTGGCTGGAGGAGGAGAATGGGAAAAATTTGGTCTTTCACACTTTTAGTAATACAGGGTGGTTAACGTAAGTTTTCTTGCTTGACAATGATTAATTGAATCGAACCAAATACTATTTATGTTCAAATGTTTGACATTGAGCCAAATTTTATAAAGCCAACTCAAAGCTCCGCTTGGAGCTTGATATTGAATTATTTTGGCTCGAGTTTGGATCAAATTTAAATTGAAAGGCTTGCATGGATCATAGATTCGTTTGCAACCCTACAATGATGTTGAGGAGTGGATTTCCAGTTATATGTAGTACAGCAATGTGGTGATGTATGTATATCTTGTTTGTATTGTAGTTATGGGGTCATTTTGGAAATGCTTCAGAACAAGGATTCTGATCTAATCGGAAAGATTAAAGGCTGCATTGTGGATTCTGCTCCTGTGGCGGCCCCTGATCCCCAGGTAATGGTTCTTGCATAATTAAACGACCACAACATCCGGCTTATTAAATGATGGAAATTGAAAGATTTTTTTTTTTCATTATGTGCTTATGATAGATAATTTTAATCTATGATACATATTATTCTTACCTATACGGCCAACTATGTCAAGAGCTTTGTTACCTTTTCCGAGCCTTCTCATTTTGTGCATAATTTGGCTAATATTATGCTACACGTTTCTTACCTGGTGCTGTAGTTTCATTATCTGTCATCTGGTTGTACGTGCAATTGAAAAACTAAATGTAAGAGACATTTTTTGCAAACAAAGATGAGGAAAAGTGTAATTTTATATTAAGTTTTGGTTGACATCTGCTCTTTTATATAATATAATCTTTTTATCTTATGCATAGTGTAATTTTTTCGACTTGTTTTGTATATGAATCTAGGTCTGGGCTTCTGGATTTTCCGCCGCTTTTCTAAAGAAAAACAGTGTTGCCACAAAGTCTTTCGATGAACCAGAAACGGAGGCACGGTCTGGAACCAGAACCTCTGTTGAAGTAAAACCTGCATTAACTGAGGCGGCTCTGCTCCTCGTACTAGAGAAGTTCTTTGGAGTGGTTTTGAATTATCCTTCCGTAAATAGGTAATCAGCTTTTCCTAGCTATATTGAATGGTTATTTGCTATAGTGCCGAGTTTTTTTTACCAATCAAATGCTTTGTGTTTGTATTTATGTATACATTCATGTATGCGATGCTAAATGTGAATCAGTTGCGCCATAATTTTTTGGCAAAAAGCTCTATGATGATAACAGCATGCAACACAATATGTGATTTATGTAGCTTCTACATCTTTGATACAATTCATAAACGGTCGAAACTCGATTAATCTTAGTCTAGATTACGAGCATCAACGTTTTATGTATACCGGATTAAATATCGTATTATCTAACAAAATCTGATGGATATATATGTTATATAATCTCTGCTCGTAGCACGGATTATGTTTTATGGCATTCAATGTCGTTTTCCTGCAAAACACTTATGCTGGATACCTGTTTCTGATGCTGGGTACCTGTTTCTGAAAAATCACAGGAGGCTCTCAGATGTACTGAGTCTATTATCATCCAAACAACCACCATGCCCGCAACTATACATCTACAGCTCTGCTGATAAAGTGATTCCAGCAGGTTCGGTCGAGTCCTTCATTGAGAAGCAACGGCGTTGTGGAGTTGAGGTTAGAGCCTGTAACTTCATTTCCACACCACATGTGGATCATTTTCGGAACGACCCAAAATTGTATTCTTTCCAGCTCACACACTTCCTGGAGGATTGTGTACTGGTTCAATGCAAAAGCTCTTCTTGAAATAGCATGCTAACCAATTATTGATTCTTTATTTTCTTTTCCTTTTCCCTATACCCCACTGGTTTGTACCTACACTTGGCCTCCTTCTCCATTTATTATTCCTTTTTTTTTTTTATAAAACAAATTATTTTATTAAAAAAAACATTTGGGATATTGTTGAAGTTGTAAGATATTTCCGTATTCTCTGAGGGGTTGCCATTGTTCGCAACTAATGATGTATATTATCAGTGGGGGTAACCATATTTCATTTAGTGCCCACAGAGTTACGTAGTTCCATGTAAGAATATGTTTTGTGAGGGCCAAATAGATTATGATCGATACCTCGAAAATTATTGTATATCAATGTCTGAGGTGACTAAAAAATATTGAGAAAATAAAATTAAAAAGGAAAATTTACTTAAAATATGGGATATGATCAAAGATGTGAAAATAGATCGGTAAGGGAGCATTCTGCTAGGAGGGAAGGCCCCGCCTGAGCAAAGGCGATGAAGCGGAAACGAGAATGTCAGCTTTAGAAATGATATTTTGCAATTTTTAAGAATGTGGCAAGGATCATTTTGTAGAAATTTTGAAAATATCCTATAAATGATTTAAAAATTAAAGAGTGGGAAAAAATAGTTTGTAATTAGTGGTAGAGGAAATTTTTTATATTACCATATATAATACTAGTGTATCTTGGCACCGCGCGTACCAGATTACTGGTCAGTCGTTTTCTAGCATCATTTTTTAAAGATCTAGCATTTATTGCAGGAATAGTTCCATAAACCTCAAACGGTATTATAACCGAGCACTAAAGAAACAAACATAAAATGAAGTCTAACAGCAAAACAATTCTAGAAAAGTTTCTAGCCAAATAAGAAACCAAAAAGAGCTAAACCCTAAGTTGAGCAACATGCGACTAAAACAATAACAAAGTCTCTAAATCGACATATATGTGAAAACAAATAAAAGAATATAAACTGTTCAGACTAAGCAATGGCACCAAAAAGAATAAAACTTACCAATTTCGAAATATGCATTTAGACTCAAAGCAAAGCATTTATCTCAACTACGAAAACCATAGCCGAAGTTAATCAAACCAAAGTTCCATTTCTCTAAGAACAAGGATTAAAAGACTAAATGCATGAAATTATAAATAATGACACATATCTAAATATTCAACATATTTCCAAGCATAGATCGAAGTAGTAGTCGCGAGAAAGAAAAGATGGTTCATACCTAGAAACACACATAATTATACACATAAAAGCAACATTTCTATGACGGATGTCTATGTTCCGTGTCTCATTGTAGGGGATGGCGGCTGATATCTAGTCGATTTTTTTATATCTTAATCACTCTTCTGCTTTTGGATATCTTCATTGTTATTGTTACATGCTCAGTCGCTGCCATAACATACAACCCAAAAAAAAATGTTTTTTCTTTAGCAAAAGATAAACTAAAAGGAAAATTGCATAAAATCATAGACATGATAGAGTTGGGTAAAATGACCTTGCACATTTTCTTGCTGATAGAGCTTTATATGAACACTGAGGTCGTCCCTAGAGCTGCTATCATCAAGCACAACATGTTACAAAGACCTCCTCATCATTTGTTTATTGTTTGACTTGCCAACTTCATGGCATCATGTTTTTTCGATCACAGACACTGGTATTTCATATAGAAGGTCTTTGATGAAATAGATAAATAAAATTATCGAACAGAAAGAAAAATGATTGGCTTAGGCAAGATTAATTTTTTTGTACTTCGATGAGAATCAATCTTCTCTAACCTTACTACAACAGGTAGGTCGACTTCTCCACAATTTGCAAATACAAACATACGTAAGTGACTTACACAAATGAGAAGAGGATAAAATTTTAGTTGGAGTGGTCAATGACCTAAATTGTAGTAAGCAAGGAATATCTCGATAATGTACCTCCAGTCAAATGATCTTCATCTACATGACGATTCTGATGGCTTTTTTTTATTTTGGTTGGGCATCACCCTTTTGGACAACCGAGAGATTTTGTTTGATTGAACAAGATCTAACACACATCATAACATAAGTAATATATTTTCTAACAATATATGCCAAACATATTTTGTGTTTGAATTGTTAAAATGAAAAAAAGTTCTAAAGTTAACAACCTGAGAGAGTCATCTTATTGTCGGCCGAATCTTTCTCATGTAAATATATAAAATACAATGTGGCTTTACCAACCGATTAGCAACACCTGCATCGGAAGTATTCAAAGTTTTTCACTTTAAAATCTTTTGTTGGCCATGGTAACATGCAATGATTACCCTAAGAAAAATAACAATCATGAACAGAGAATTAGGCAAATTATAGCACAACCAAATGCCATAAAAGTCTACAAATTACCTACAAAGATGGATACAGAACTCCTAGTAGCCTACGGCAGGGATCAAAGCTTCAACTTGAAAGACTGTATAGGCCTTTTTTTTTACTGCTAAGATGACCGGAAGTTATAATAAAAAATGAGACATACCACAACTTTTCTTTACTAAACTTTCGACTTGAAAGATAAACCTCAAATACTCCAATCAGCATGAGCATAACTTTCCACCCCCAACTAACAGAGTTTTTAGCAAAAAAAAAGCAATCCGTGATATTTAAAATACTTCAATATTAAATATACTGTGTAAATTTTTTTGTTAAGATCTTAATTCGGTCTGGAAAACACGGAAAGCTTCTGCAAAGTGTGGTAAGTGTAAATTCAAAATTGTGAAAACAGACACACGCAATGAAAATAGCTTTGTAAGTACAAATGTCCAGATTGATAGTATGTATACAGGAATAGCCATTTTGTGACAAATGTAACTTTACACTATAAGAAATGTCGTGAAAGTTGTAACTTTACACTATACGAAACGCCAAGTGGAAAGTTCGTGCTAAATATGTTGTAAGAATTGGTAAATGAAAAAAACATTCCAAGTTCCAAATAACTTTAAGTGGAATGAATGCTAGCATGTAACTATTGATCAACGAGGCAAGATCGGAGGCCGGATATGCAAAAGCAATAATCACAAGGAAATTGATCTAAATAAATAGCACAAGAAGATAAGCAAGTTTCCCCTTCATGATCTAACTGGACAACATGCATTTTATGGCCTAAATCATTTCCCCAATGTCGAAATATAAAAGTACACCAAATACCCAAAGGATATGTACCTTTTTTTCCAAGATGGGAAAACTTTTGAGAATAACTTTGAAGAAAAAAAGTATGAAGAAAAAATTTAAAAGTAAACCTCCAACTCAGATGGTGGCAGATTTTGTAGTTTATTTTGAGTACTTCAACAATAAAATGGGACACAAAATGTGAAGGCAACCAACAACCATCATATCATCAGCACACTTCTTCGACCTATTCAATAGCTCTGTGGCTCGAAAAAATCTTCCAAGTAAGCTTAATTTTTTGTTGTTGAGCCTTACAAGAACTGAGCATTTTGTGATATGGATAAAATAAACATATTAGGCTAGACCTAATAAAAATTCAGAACTAAATATAAGATTCACGGTTAAACTACAGAAAAAAGAACAAAATAAATGTGAGAGAAGTAAAGCAAAAGGAATGTTGACCTTGGAAAGGGTCCAACTCATTCCCACCATTCGCAATGTGTATGCTGCCATTATATATACATAAAGATGTGCACCTTCACGTGATACATGCAAAATGTCCATCTCAATCTGTAACAAATTGTTCTTGGATGAAATGGCTGAGAATTATCCACTAAACAGAACATAAAGGTAAGCATAAAACGAACTAAAGTAAGGGCTATTATTGATAGCAAGGAATATTAAATTTTATCGGAGAGAAAAGTCGTCAAATCCACCCGAAAACAACCAAGATAAAGCAAGATTACACACCATGTCAATGTAAGAAACAAACTGACTTAGAAAGGAAAAGACGATTGTTTAAGAAAATTGAATCTCTTAAAGAAACAATTAGTATCTCTTTGAAGTACCGAGTAAGCTACGAAATCAATCAGCCAACAAAGCCATAGTAAATAAGTTTGTCTCATAATTCTTGTATTGTGTAGCCCAGAAAATGTGAATTAGTTTCATCATCCACCAATGTTGTCGAACAACTCTGTGTAAAATTATTAGAGTTCTAGGTTATTGCAAGGTTAGTTTTCTTTAATTGTACTCTGTTTAGAATGCAATGGATAGGCTAATCATGGCTGAATGATTATGTGGATTGGTTCAAGAAAGTCAGTTGTGTAATTGAGTCCTCTTCTCCATGTACTGTCTGTAGTTCATTTAAATAAAATGCAAGTTGTGGCCGTAAAAGTGTAAGTGAGTGAGTTTGTATCAAGTATAGAGAATAAAGATGAACAATATTTATTCGAATTTACCCAACTTCTTGTATAATTTTTTAGTAGAGCTAGATAAATAAACATATTAGGCCATCCCAAAAAACAAAAAAAATTCACGCAATCAACACAATAAAGTTATAAAAAGAAAGAAGCTTTCATTAGCTGAACTATTTACCAGTAAATATATAGGTATAAGTTTCTAGACGCGTTCGATACCATGCAAAAATACCATTTGTATAATTGCTGAAGTTGATTAAATAGGCTTCAACCTTTTACACGCAGTAGCTCACCTGATGTCTCTCTTTCCATTTAGGAAAAAACATCATTGCCCAGTAGTTGGAACAGGTGATCTCAAATGTGGCAAGCAAGCATTTGAACTTTATAGCTGCATACAACCAATACCTGATATAAAAATCAACTTTCTAATTATGTCTTCGAAATTAAGGGTTAGTAAAACGAGAAGGACCTGATCCTTTTCTCCTCATGAGGCATTTCTGCCTAATTTTCCAAAAACTGCAGAGGAGCAGAAACCCTGCAAAACAGCATAATAAAATTTAAGAAATTAAACCACAGGAATGACCCAACAAATCGTCCATCGACATGGGGAATCAATCAATGATGCTTACTCACTAGCAACAACAACAACAACAACAACAGGGATAAACCACTGGCTGGTGATTAATTCCGGCAAATCGAGCTGCAAACAAAGTTAAATTGGTAGTGTGCTTCAGTGAGGTCCCCAGCAATTACTGCTAGTGATAACTAACTAAAAATAGAGATGTGATACCCCGAAATTAATTATATGCAATTTAGGCATTAATTATGTTTATATGATGAATTATGTTTATAATCGATTTATGTGATGGGTAATGAAGTGTTAACATGATTATTGTCAATTATGAGGAAGATATGAAGTTAGAGGAAGTTTGTTGCATTTTTCTTAAATGCTTTTGAAATACCATGTTGGGGCATTTTATACATCATGTTAATTGGTGGGGTACAATTTTATTAACCCCTATACCCCCACTATACCCTTTACCCACTACCTTTATTCACTTTACCCTTTCCCCTCCAAAATCCCCAATTCATTCCCAAAACCCTTCCCATTTACCCATTTTCGAAATTCTTCAAAGGAGGAAGGAGGAAGCTCCACAAAATCTTTGTTTTTGAGATCTTGGTTAAGATTTGGAGTCTTCAAGAGGTATGGAACCCTTCCTAAAGTTTTTATGATGTTTGGTGTTGAAATGGGTTAGTTTTGATGATTTATGTGGGTTTGTCTTGGGTATATGTTGTTTATGGCTGGGGTATGATTTTTGAAGTGTTTTATGTGGGTTTTAGTGAGTTTTGATGATGTTGAGGTGGTAGGAAAGTTTGGTTTGAATGGTGTGGGGTGAAGCTTTGAAAATGCACGAAAATGGTGAGAAATCGCGCACCAGCAGGTGGCGATCGATCGCCTGAAATGAGGCGATCGATCGCCGAAGGCCAGTAGCCATTTCGCGTAGCAGGCGATCGATCGCCGAAGGCCAGTAGCCATTTCGCGTAGCATGCGATCGATCGCCTCAAATGAAGCGATCGATCGCCGCAAGGCAAAAAGTGAGGCGATCGATCGCCTCAAGTAGCGATCGATCGCCACTGTTTAAAAAGTGAAAAATGATGATTTTTGTTGAATTTTTGGTATTTGGCTATTGTTTAGCTTCTAATATCAATTTGTATGGTTGTGTAGAACCATCCCAGGTGCCAACGACATCAAGGAGATAAAGTTCTCCAAATTCTCCACTTTTGGAATTAAGGTACGTAAGAAACGTACGGGCATCGGACGGTAAATCATACTTCTATACTATGATTATGCAATGATTATATAAGTACATATGATGTTTATGATGATGATTATGATAAGTAAGTTTATGATGATGATGTTTATGATGAGTGAAAGGATATGATGTCCATGAGGACGATTATGATAAGTAATGATGGCGTTTATATGATGTTTATATCATGATACGATGTTATGTTATGGTAAGATGCCATACGATGTTATGATTGGGTAAGACGCCTGAATGGCAAGATGCCATACGATGTTTATGATATGGTAAGACGCCATATGTATGAATGTTAATCAGGGTCAACAAGAAGAAGTTAACGAATAACTAGCAAGTTTACTTAACCAAGATTTCATGCATTTACTGTTATGTTTCTTTTATGATGATTAAGTAAAGATGTGCTTGCTCATGATGTGTTGTCCCTGTAGGTACACTTTTGGACAGAAGGCTCAGGGTCAGGTTGAGACAGTGAGCTATGAGGAGCATGAAAGAAATTAGGATACAGGATTCTTTTTTGGATAGTCTCTACTCTAGGAGTAGTATAATTCTATCGCTTGAACATTCATTTTGAGAATGTAATTAACTAAGTTTTGAAATTTCATTTTTGGGCCTGTAATCTTAATAGCTCAAACTACAACCGGAACCTTAAGACGTTATTAATGCATGATTAGTCCATTATATGTGTTTAAGATGATGTTAAGGTATGAAGACCCTACATTAGTGGTATCAGAGCAGTGGTTAGATAACCCGGGAATGAGTGAAGGGTAGCCTTAGCAATAAGATAGCTAGGTGCTCACTTTTAAACATGTTTTGTGCATGTGTTGCATATGAAGTATATGATGTTACACTAACATGTTTGATTATCTGACGATGTATTATATGAACTGTCTTTGGTATTGTTGTTAACCCTTGTGTTACAGCATGGCAGCGAATGTTGAAGTGGGAGATGCCGTTGGTGTGAACGCAAGTGCTGGACGTACGAATCTCCTACCCCCGCCAGCTTTTGGCGAAGAACCGTCTGAACAGCAATTGCTGCCTGGGGAACTGAGCTTGACTCAATTTCTTGCATACCGACCCCGACCTTTGAAGGAACTGAAACAGGGGAACAAGCTGAAGAGTGGTTAGAGAGAATAGAGCAAATCTTCGTGGCAGCTCCTTGTGCTAAGACGGCCTGGATAAGACTAGCAGAGTTCCAGTTGGCCAAGAAGGCGCTGATGTGGTGGAAGACCACAGTGGTAGAGCAAGAGGCTCAAGGTTATGAAGTAAATTGGAAGATGTTTCGAACTCGGTTTCTAAACCGCTATTTTTCGGCTGCTGCACGACAGGCCAAGGAAGACAAATTTACTCACCTCAAGCAAGGTAACATGTCAGTGTCAGATTATGCCCTTCATTACTGTTCCTTGCTAAGGTATGTGCCTCATATCGCCACAAGTACTCAAGCAAAGATGAGGAATTTCATGAAGGGCTTGAGGCCGGAACTGTATGATAGGGTGATCACTTATAGCCCTACTTGTTTTGATGATGCACTTTCGTGGGCGGAGCTAGCCGAGCTAAGGGTTGGTGCATACCCTGATGCTGTGCCACCTCCAGCACCCCCTCAGAAATCTACTCCTGATAATTTGAGGCCGAGGGGTGATCAGTGTGATATCCCCGAAATTATTATGTGGATAATCATGCAATTAAGGGTTGTTAATTGTAAACCTATGTGCTAAAGGCGTATTTTATGTGGGAGTGATTTATTTATTTTGATGATGTGATTTAGGGAGCATGTTAGGTGTTTTTAATTGTTGTGTTTACGTGGTAGAATAATAAAATATCAAGGAGAGATATTTTTATACATCGTATGAAATACCGGGACACAATTAAACACCCCAAAATCACCCTACATGCAACCACCCCACCCCCACTTGTTTGAAACCCACGCCCCTCCCCTGTTTTCTGGAAATCAGATTGACTAAGTAGGCATTTTGGACTTAGATATTTTCACTTTGTCTCTTCCAAAAAGCTTCCTTCTTCCTCTCTTCATTTTGTCTGCAACTTGGTCTGTTTCTAGGAAGAAAGTGATCGGATTTCGTTAATCCTTTCTTGACGAAAATCGAGGAGCAAAAGTGGTGAGGAGTCACATGTTTTTCCCAGTTTTCAGATTTCTAGCATGTGTGTTCCTTGTAGCAGATTTGGCATGCTAGTGTAGTGTTTGATGAAAACTTGTTATGAGTACTTTTATGTGATGTTTTTGAAGCCCTTAGCATGTTTGTTAAGTAACTTGCATGCTTTATGTGTTAGATTTGTAGTTGAGAAAAGGGTTCCTCGAACACCCGAGCAGGGGAAGTGCCCTGTTTTCATGTTTAGTAAGGGTTCTATCATGAATATTTGAAGCATAGGTTTTGGTTGAACCTTTGATGTGAATACGTGTATGGTAGTTTGTTGAAGATACCAGTATATTTCCTTGAGCATGTTTCATGTATTATATGAAGGATTTAATCGTGTGAAAAGTAGTGTTCGAAAATTCTGGGCAAGGTTCAAGTGCCCTGTTTTTCTGGAATTGTGGTTGAGTGTCAAACTTTTGGGGTTATTATGATGCATGTTAGGCTAAGAGTTTATTGAAACTTTGGTTTAAAACCCTTCATGGAAGTATGTTGAAGCCCCTAGTATTTTTATTCGTGCATATTATATGTGTTGTGATATGGTTTTAAGTGTTTGAGATGAGGTGTTCGGAAATTCTGGAAAATCGCTCAAAGGAACAGGTTGGCGATCGATCGCCAAGGAGGCGAGATCGATCGCGACGTTCCAGTGGGTTTTGGCGATCGATCGCCAATATTGGGGCGATCGATCGCTGATTGCATTTTTTTGGTATTCAATGGAGTAACATCTCGCGATCGATCGGGGCTCAGGGGCGATCGATCGCGAGATGACATTGTTGGGTAATTGTGATTTTCATTTGAGTTTTGATTCCGAATTATTATGAGGTGCCTAATATTGTGTTGTGTGGTTATGTAGAACCATCACAGGTGCCAGCACAGCCGAGGAGATAAAGTCGATTGACTCCTCTATCTTTTGGAAAGGTACGTAAGCGACGTACGGCATCCCAACGGTAACATGTATTATGTGTTTATTTATTTAACACAAGGTAAAGCAAGATATGCATAAGATAGTGCATTATGATGTGATACATGTTGATATACATTGTTTTTGCATATGTATGTTGTGAAATATAAAAGGTGTATTTCACGAGTCAAGGTTATCTTAGTAAGGATTTTAATGCTTACGCTAATGTCCATAAGAAGCGAGGAAGAATTCCGCTTACGTGGATTCCATAAGAAGCGATGAAGAATTACGCTTACGTGGAAAAGTAAGAAGCATTAAAATGTACTAATGATAAGGACTCATGATTTAATTAAGGATTTAAGAAGGAAAGATATGTCATGACATTTATTTATGAAACCATATGTTCATATAACGTGTTATTATGAGTTATGGTACAGGGACAACAAATGGGCGTTGTAAATGCTTGGGAATACAGGAAGTGCTTTGTATTTATGTTTGTGCATTTACGCTTTACATTCATATTATGTTGAATATGAATCACAGTATGCTCATGTGTCGAGGGTTGTCTTTGTAGGTGCTTTTGACAATGAGAACCAGGGTCGGGGTTGATTTGCTGAGCTGTAAGGAGTGCTACAGGATTACTATGTTAGAGAATCTTTTTGTATAGCTTCTACAAGAGTAGAGTAAGACTATAATGTAGTACCTTTTGTAGGAATATGTGAACTTCCTTTTTGAACTTTTGGGTACTGTAATCTCTTAAGCTCAGGTTAATCAACACGACATTACTACTCTGATTTATACATATGAATGTTTAGTTCTCTTAATTGCACCTTAGTACCTTATGTGGAGATAACGGGGTCTCACATTTAGTGGTATCAGAGCAGTGGTTAGATAACCAGGGAAGAGTGAAGGGTAGCCTTTAGAGACAAGTTGGCTAGGCATTCATTGTAGGGCATGTTATGCATGTGATGCATATTGTGTATAAGTGTTATACTAACATGCTTTTGAATAAGATACTCTTGTTATCTAACGGCTTATATTATGAACTGCTTTTGGTATTGTTGTTAACTTTTGTGTTGCAGCATGGCGGCTGTTAACCAGGAGAACCTCAATGAAGAGATAGGGGATATGGGCAGTATGAACGCTAGTATTGCTCAGACGAATCCATTACCGCCACCTGCTGTAGGCTTGGAGCCTGTAGCACAGATACTGCTACCAGGGGAGATAAGTCTGACCCAGTTCTTGAGCTATCATCCACCGCTATTTGAAGGGACAGAGACTGGGGAAGCAGCCGAGGAATGGCTTGAGCGACTGGAACAGATTTTCGTATCGGCACCCTGTGCACGGACTGCCTGGCTGAGGTTGGCAGAGTTCCAGTTATCGAAGAAGTCTTCCATGTGGTGGAAGACCACAGTCATGGAGCTGAGAGCTCAGGGTATGACGGTTGATTGGACAGTATTCAGGACCCGGTTCCTTAACCGGTACTTTTCGGCAGCTGCTAGACAGTTGAAGGAAGATGAATTTAATAGTTTGAAGCAGGGCAGCCTGTCAGTGTCAGACCAAGCTATGCAGTATTCCTCACTACTGAGGTATGTACCTCATATTACTGTCAGCAGTCATGCCAAGATGAGGAACTTTCTGAAGGGTCTGAGGCCAGAGCTGTTTGATCGGGTTATCTCCAACAACCCTAGCTCATTTGATGACGCCCTGACACGGGCAGAGTTGGCGGAGATTGCAGTGGGCGCGTACAAGGATGTTGTACCCCCTTTCGTACCACCACAGAGGCCTGTTACTGATAGTCTGAGGCCACGAGGGGATCACTTCAAGGCTCGTGGGGCCTCATCATCTTCCAGATTTAGTGGGAAGAAGTCTCAGGGGCAGAAGCAGAACAATCGGGGACCCACACAGGGAAGCAAGGCAGGGGGAAGCAGGTGTAACAACTGTGGAGGATGGCACTTGTTACGTGACTGTCAGGGTTGCTATGTCTGTGGCAAGATGGGCCACATGGCTCGAGGTTGCCCCAATCGGGCAGGTCAGACAGACTCAGGGCCGAATAGGCCAAGGTTTGATGCTGGGAGGGCACCACAGAGACAGCAGTTTGCACCACGACCACAGGGAGGTCAGACGGCAGGACCGCCGCAGGGACAGGTGTATGCACTGACTGGGGAGCAGGCTGAGGCAGCCCAGAGGAGGTCATTGCTGGTACGTGCCATTTACTTACGTACCCTGCACTTATATTGATAGATACAGGTGCTTCCCATTCCTTTGTATCTACTGCTTTTGTGGAGAGACACCACTTGTGCTCGTCTCTGTTACCCACGCCTCTCATGGTCTCGACACCCACGGGAAAGCATGTGATTGCAGACCGACTGTTATCTGATTGCCTCATTTATTTTGAGGGCAATGATCTGAGGGCCGATCTGATTCAATTAGAGATGGCAGACTTTGACTGTATTATCGGCATTGATGTGTTGAGCAGATACCGAGCTGTGGTAGACTGCCGGCAGAGGATAGTACGTTTTCTGTCTGATCAGGGGTTCCAGTGGACTTTCTATGGGGACGACTCTCGTCCAAAGATTCCGGTAATATCAGCAGTTAAGATGGCGCGATTATTGGAGCGCGGCCACACAGGTTACATCATTTATGCCATGGATGTATCTGAGGAAAAGGAAGTGAGAGCCGAAGACATACCGGTTGTGGCAGAGTTCATTGATGTGTTCCCAGGTGAGATTCTGGGATTTCCGCCTATCAGGGATGTGGAGTTTGCCATTGAGCTGTTGCCAGGGACTTCTGCTATTTCTCGTGCCCCATACAGGATGGCACCGGCAGAGCTGAGGGAGCTGAAGATACAGTTACATGAGCTCCTTGACAAGGGATACATTCGTCCTAGTGTATCGCGTTGGGGTGCACCAGTCTTGTTCGTGAAAAAGAAGGATGGATCAATGCTTTTGTGCATTGACTACAGGCAATTGAACAAGGCTACAGTGAAGAACAGGTATCCACTTCCGAGGATTGATGACCTGTTCGATCAACTTCAGGGTACAGAGGTTTACTCAAAGATAGACTTAAGGTCAGGCTATCACCAGGTGCGGGTTAGAGCTGGTGATGTCCAAAAGACGGCTTTTAGAACTCGGTATGGGCACTACGAGTTCTTGGTGATGCCTTTCGGTGTGACAAATGCACCTGCAGTCTTTATGAGCCTGATGAACAGAGTATTTCAGGAGTACCTTGACCAGTTTGTGATCGTATTCATTGATGACATCCTTGTCTATTCAAGGAGTGAGGAGGATCATGCCGATCATCTGAGGATAGTACTCCAGATCCTCAGAGATCATCAGTTGTACGCCAAACTCAGCAAGTGTGAGTTCTGGCTGAGCAGTGTAGCATTCTTGGGCCATATTATATCACGAGAGGGGATATCAGTAGACCCGAGGAAGATAGAGGCAGTTATGGATTTGTCTGCCCCTACTTCAGTCAGTGAGATTCGGAGTTTTCTTGGTCTGGCTGGTTATTACCGACGTTTCGTCGAGGGTTTCTCAAAGATCGCCAAGCCACTTACACAGCTGACTCAGAAGGGAGTCCCATTTTGTTGGTCAGAGGCTTGTGAGCAGAGTTTCCGGGAATTAAAGCACAGACTGACTACTGCACCAGTTCTAGTGATTCCCAGAGAGAACAAAGGATTTGTTCTCTATATGGACGCATCGTTACAGGGCCTAGGGTGCGTACTGATGCAGGACAGACATGTAGTGGCTTATGCTTCGAGACAGTTGAAGCCACACGAGACGAGGTATCCAGTCCACGATTTGGAGTTAGCGGCTATAGTGTTCGCCTTGAAGATATGGCGACACTACTTGTACGGTACCTCATTCACCATCTTCACTGATCACAAGAGCTTGAAGTTCTTGTTTACACATGCTGAGCTGAACATGAGGCAGAGGAGATGGATGGACCTGCTGAAGGACTACGACTGTGAAATTGAATATCACCCGGGGAAAGCAAACTTGACAGCCGACGCTTTGAGTCGGAAGGTGAGGAGCACAGCAGAGGATGCCATGCGTTTATCAGCTATGTTGGGCTCCTACTGCCATTTGGGATTTGATTATGATGTGTCTACTTCACCAGTACAGGTTTTGACCTTGTTAGCTGAGCCTGTTATTTATGATCACATCAGGAAGGCTCAGGGGACCGATGCAGAGGTTCAGAGATGGATGTCAGTAGTTCATACAGGTCAGCCATCGAGATTCAGAGTGGCTGAGGACGGTTCTCTGAGACTTGGCGACAGATGGGTGGTTCCAGATACACCCGAGTTGCGCCAGGGTATATTACAGCGAGCTCATTGCAGCAGGATGAGTATCCACCCGGGCGGGAAGAAGATGTATAAGGATCTACGCAGCCAGTTCTGGTGGAGGCGAATGAAACAGGATGTTACTTCATTCGTCAAGCGCTGTTTGATTTGTCAGCAGGTGAAGGCTGAGAGGCAAAGGCCTGGAGGTGAATTAAGGAGTTTGGAGATACCTGAGTGGAAGTGGCAACACGTATCTATGGATTTCGTGACCCACTTACCGAGGACTGTTTCCGGTTTTGATGCCATATGGGTAGTCGTCGACAGATTGACTAAGAGTGCTCAGTTCATTCCCTACTGTATGACCTTCACGTACTTGAGGATGGCACAGATATATGTCAGAGATGTGGTGAGACTGCATGGGATCCCTGTTTCGATTGTGTCTGATCGAGATCCGCGGTTTACATCTCACTTCTGGGAGGGTCTGCAGACAGCTCTAGGTACAGAGTTGAGGCTGAGCACAGCTATCACCCTCAGACGGACGGACAAACTGAGCATACGATACAGACGCTCGAAGATATGTTGAGAGCTTGTGTGCTAGAGTTCGACACTTCATGGCAGGACTCGATAGCCTTGGTGGAGTTCTCTTACAACAACAGCTACCAGGCAAGTATACAGATGGCTCCTTTCGAGGCCCTCTATGGTAGGCGTTGTAGGTCACCCTTGTGTTGGGATGACATGGACCGTAAGTCGGTTGGAGGACCAGAGTTGGTTCAGGAAATGGAAGAGAAAGTTAAGGTTATCATAAGAAAGATGAAGGCAGCTCAGGACAGACAGGAAGCATATGCCAATCAGCGGCGTAGACCGTTGGAGTTTCAGTTAGGCGACAGAGTTTTTCTGAAGATCTCACCTTTCAGAGGCGTAGTACGGTTTGGGATGCGAGGAAAGTTATCCCCGAGGTATGTAGGGCCGTATGAGGTCTTACAGCGTATTGGTACTCTGGCATACCGTTTGGCTTTACCGCCCTCTCTGTCTGGTATACACGACGTATTTCATGTGTCTATGCTGAGGAAGTATGAGCCGGATCCTTCACATGTGTTGCAGCCTTCAGAGGTTCAGATAGAGTCCGATGTTTCTTATGTGGAGCGGCCTATCAGGATTTTGGATAGGGCAGACCGCAGACTGCGGAACAAGGTTATTCCTATGATCAAGGTTCAGTGGGATCGTAGGGGTGTCGAGGAGGCCACGTGGGAGACAGAGCGACACATGGTGCAGCACTATCCAGAGCTGTTTTCTGGTATGCGTTTATGTATTGTTTTATCTCTTGTTGGCAGCATGTTTGCTTTCGGGGACGAAATCTTATAAGTAGGGGAGTATTGTGATATCCCCGAAATGATTATGTGGGTAATCATGCAATTAAGGGTTGTTAATTGTGAACCTATGTGCTAAAGGCGTATTTTATGTGGGAGTGATTTATTTATTTTGATGATGTGGTTTAGGGAGCATGTTAGGTGTTTTTAATTGTTGTGTTCACTTTGTCTCTTCCAAAAAGCTTCCTCTTTCCTCTCTTCATTTTGTCTGCAACTTGGTCTGTTTCTAGGAAGAAAGTGATCGGATTTCGTTAATCCTTTCTTGACGAAAATCGAGGAGCAAAAGTGGTGAGGAGTCACATGTTTTTCCCAGTTTTCAGATTTCTAGCATGTGTGTTCCTTGTAGCAGATTTGGCATGCTAGTGTAGGGTTTGATGAAAACTTGTTATGAGTACTTTTATGTGATGTTTTTGAAGCCCTTAGCATGTTTTGTTAAGTAACTTGCATGCTTTATGTGTTAGATTTGTAGTTGAGAAAAGGGTTCCTCGAACACCCGAGCAGGGGAAGTGCCCTGTTTTAATGTTCTGTAAGGGTTCTATCATGAATATTTGAAGCATGCTAGCTTAGGTTTTGGTTGAACCTTTGATGTGAATACGTGTATGGTAGTTTGTTGAAGATACCAGTATATTTCCTTGAGCATGTTTCATGTATTATATGAAGGATTTAATCGTGTGAAAAGTAGTGTTCGAAAATTCTGGGCAAGGTTCAAGTGCCCTGTTTTTCTGGAATTGTGGTTGAGTGTCAAACTTTTGGGGTTATTATGATGCATGTTAGGCTAAGAGTTTATTGAAACTTTGGTTTAAAACCCTTCATGGAAGTATGTTGAAGCCCCTAGTATTTTTATTCGTGCATATTATATGTGTTGTGATATGGTTTTAAGTGTTTGAGATGAGGTGTTCGGAAATTCTGGAAAATAGCTCAAAGGAACAGGTTGGCGATCGATCGCCAAGGAGGCGAGATCGATCGCGACGTTCCAGTGGGTTTTGGCGATCGATCGCCAATATTGGGGCGATCGATCGCTGATTGCATTTTTTTGGTATTCAAGGCAGTAACATCTCGCGATCGATCGGGGCTCATGGGCGATCGATCGCGAGATGACATTGTTGGGTAATTGTGATTTTCATTTGAGTTTTGATTCCGAATTATTATGAGGTGCCTAATATTGTGTTGTGTGGTTATGTAGAACCATCACAGGTGCCAGCACAGCCGAGGAGATAAAGTCGATTGACTCCTCTATCTTTTGGAAAGGTACGTAAGCGACGTACGGCATCCCAATGGTAACATGTATTATGTGTTTATTTATTTAACACAAGGTAAAGCAAGATATGCATAAGATAGTGCATTATGATGTGATACATGTTGATATACATTGTTTTTGCATATGTATGTTGTGAAATATAAGAGGTGTATTTCACGAGTCAAGGTTATCTTAGTAAGGATTTTAATGCTTACGCTAATGTCCATAAGAAGCGAGGAAGAATTCCGCTTACGTGGATTCCATAAGAAGCGAGGAAGAATTCCGCTTACGTGGAAAAGTAAGAAGCATTAAAATGTACTAATGATAAGGACTCGGGATTTAATTAAGGATTTAAGAAGGAAAGATATGTCATGACATTTATTTATGAAACCATATGTTCATATAACGTGTTATTATGAGTTATGGTACAGGGAAAACAAATGGGCGTTGTAAATGCTTGGGAATACAGGAAGTGCTTTGTATTTATGTTTGTGCATTTACGCTTTACATTCATATTATGTTGAATATGAATCACAGTATGCTCATGTGTCGAGGGTTGTCTTTGTAGGTGCTTTTGACGATGAGAACCAGGGTCGGGGTTGATTTGCTGAGCTGTTCGGAGTGCTACAGGATTACTATGTTAGAGAATCTTTTTGTATAGCTTCTACAAGAGTAGAGTAAGACTATAATGTAGTACCTTTTGTAGGAATATGTGAACTTCCTTTTTGAACTTTTGGGTACTGTAATCTCTTAAGCTCAGGTTAATCAACACGACATTACTACTCTGATTTATACATATGAATGTTTAGTTCTCTTAATTGCACCTTAGTACCTTATGTGGAGATAACGGGGTCTCACAATCAGTTTAAGCCTAGGGGGAACACTTCAGCGTCGAGATTCAGTGGTAAGAAGCCCGAGAATCGATGGAAAGGAAATCGTAGGGATGACACCCCGTCAGGAAGAGGACAGCCTCAGGGAGGCAGATTTGGGAAGGTCCTGTGTTCTAATTGTGGGCAACCACATCTGACAAAAGACTGTGTGGGATGCTATGTTTGTGGCAGCAAGGGCCACTTTGCTCTGCAATGTCCCAACCGAGAAGGACAACCAAACTCTGCGGGGAGACCTGCAGAAAGAGCAGTACAGCACAGGCCGCTGTTTGTACCGAGGCAGTATGGAGGTCAGGCTATGGGGCCACCGCAGGGGCAGGTCTATGCTTTGACGAGGGAGCAGGCTACAGCAGCTCCGGAGGAGGTTATAGCGAGTACGTGTCTTTTATTTACGCACCCTCTTTTATATTGATCGACACAGGTGCATCACACTCTTTCGTGTCGACAAGTTTTGTGGAAAAGCACCACATATGCACTTCTCCGTCGTCCATGCCTCTTATAGTATCGACCCCGCTGGAAGAAGTTTGATTGCTGATCAGATTGTCTATGATGGCCTCATTTATTTTGAGGATAACGAGTTAAGGTCAGATTTGATAGTTCTGGGGATGTCAGACTTTGACTGCATTGTAGGCAATGATGTTCTGAACAGGTATCAGGCAGTTGTGAACTGCAGGCAGAGGACTGTCCGATTCAGATCTGGTATGGGAGTCCAGTGGACATTCTATGGGGATGGTTCCCGTTCAAAGATTCCGTTGATATCTGCTGTCAAGATGGCATAGTTGTTGGAACGGGGCCATACAGGATATCTCATCTATACTGTTGATGTTACTGAAGATGGGAGAATTAAAAGTTGAGGATGTGCCCGTAGTGGCGGAGTATCCTGATGTCTTTCCGGAAGAGATTCCAGGATTCCCACCGACGAGAGAGGTCGAGTTTGGGATTGAGTTACTACCGGGGACGTCTGCCATTTCTCGTGCCCCAAATAGGATGGCACCAGCGGAACTAAGGGAGTTAAAGATTCAGTTGCAAGAGCTCCTTGATAAGGTCTATATACGCCCTAGCGTATCACCCTGGGGTGCACCTGTTTTATTTGTTAAGAAGAAAGATGGTTCGATGCATCTGTGCATCGATTACAGATAACTGAACAAAGCTACAGTGAAGAACAAGTATCCACTCCCGAGGATCGATGATTTGTTTGACCAGTTGCAGGGTACGAGGCTCTACAGTAAGATCGATCTGAGGTCGGGGTACCATCAGATTCGAGTAAGGGAAGATGATGTCCAGAAGACAGCTTTCAGGACTAGATATGGGCACTATGAATTCCTAGTCATGCCTTTTGGGGTGACGAATTCCCCAGCTGTTTTCATGAGTTTGATGAACAGGGTGTTCCAGCCATATTTGGATCAGTTCGTCATAGTTTTCATTGACGATATACTCATCTACTCCCGGACTGAAGAGGAACACGTAAAGCACTTGATGACAGTGCTCCAGATCCTTAGGGATCATCAGTTGTATGCAAAGCTCAGCAAGTGCGAATTCTGGCTGAGCAGTGTAGTATTCTTGGGTCATGTTATATCTAGCAGCGGGATATCTGTAGATCCCAGGAAGGTTGAAGCTGTGATGGAGTGGGCTGCACCCACTTCTGTGCCCGAGATACGGAGCTTTCTCGGTTTGGCAGGATATTACCGACGTTTTGTTGAGGGTTTCTCAAAGATTGCCAAATCCCTAACACAGCTGACTCAGAAAGGAGTGTCGTTCTATTGGTCAGAAGCTTGTGAGGAAAGCTTCCAAGAATTGAAGCGTCGTTTGACGACAGCGCCAGTGTTGGTAATTCCTTCTGAGAATAAGAGGTTTGCCTTGTACACAGACGCATCATTGCAGGGTTTGGGCTGTGTATTGATGCAGGAGAAGCACGTGGTGGCTTATGCTTCGAGACAGTTGAAGCCTCATGAGACCAGATACCCAGTACATGATCTGGAACTGGCGGCCATCATTTTCGCCTTGAAGATTTGGCGTCATTATCTTTATGGTACGACGTTTACCATCTATACGGACCATAAGAGGTTGAAGTTCTTATTCACACAAGCGGAATTGAATATGCGTCAAAGAATATGGATGGATTTGCTCAAAGATTATGACTGTGAGATTGAGTACCATCCTGGTAAGGCAAAATTTGATAGCAGACGCCTTAAGTCGGAAGGTGAAGAGTACTGCTGAAGACGCTATGTATTTATCAGCGATGATGACTTCTTATTGCCATCTGGGCTATGATTTTGATGTGGACACGTCACCGGTGCGAGTGTCGACCTTGTTGGCTGAGCCTGACATATTTGATGTTATCAGGAAAGCCCAGAGGTCTGATGATGAGGTTCAGAGATGGTCATCGATAGTACTTCAAGGACAGCCATCAAAGTTCAGAGTGGCAGAAGATGATTCCTTGAGACTGGGCAACCGATGGGTAGTCCCAGATACACCAGAGTTGCGTAGAGGAATATTGGAGCGAGCTCATAGTAGTCGGTTCAGTATCCACCCAGGGGGAAGGAAGATGTACAAGGACCTATGTGGTCAATTCTGGTGGAGACGCATGAAGCGTGATGTGATCACCTTTGTTAAAAGATGTTTGATCTGCCAGCAGGTAAAGGCAGAAAGACAGAGGCCCGGTGGCGAGCTGAAGAGCTTAGAGGTACCCCAATGGAAGTGCGAGCACATATCTATGGACTTTGTGACCCACTTGCCAAGGACGGCCTCTGGATTTGATGCGATCTGGGTAATCGTGGATAGGCTAACGAAGGTAGCTCACTTCATCCCCTACTGTATGACTTTCACATACCTAAAGATGGCCCAATTATATGTACGGGATGTAGTGAGGTTGCATGGGGTTCCAGTATCGATTGTGTCTGACAGAGACCCAAGGTTTACTTCACATTTCTGGGAGGGTCTCCAGGCAGCTTTGGGCACAGAAGTGAGACTGAGTACAACTTATCACCCTCAGACTGACGGTCAAACAGAGCGTACCATTCAGACGCTCGAAGACATGTTGAGGGCATGTGTTTTAGAGTTTGATACTCCATGGCAGGATGCAGTGCCATTGGTGGAGTTCTCCTACAATAACAGCTATCAGGCGAGCATTCAAATGGCCCCTTTTGAAGCTCTTTACGGACGACGATGTAGGTCACCGATGTATTGGGAGGACTTGACTAGTAAAGCGGTCGGAGGACCGGATATGATTAAGGATATGGAAGAAAAGATTAAGATGATACGCCAAAAGATGAAAGCGGCTCAGGATAGGCAAGCAGCCTATGCCAATAAGCGACGGCGACCGCTAGAATTCCAAATAGGAGACAAGGTCTTCTTGAAAATCTCCCCCTTCAGAGGTGTAGTTCGTTTTGGTATGCGGGGGAAGTTATCTCCGAGGTATGTTGGGCCGTATGAAGTATTGCAGCGTATCGGTACTTTGGCCTACCGTTTGGCTCTTCCGCCGTCTCTATATAGTATTCATGATGTCTTTCACGTCTCTATGTTGCAGAAGTATGAGCCAGATCCGTCTCATGTATTACAGCCTACTGAAGTGCAGTTGGACTCAGATGTATCCTACGTTGAACGACCGGTCAGAATTCTGGATCATGAGGATCGCAGATTACGAAACAAGATTATACCAATGGTCAAAGTTCAGTGGGATCGTCGGGGTGTCGAGGAGGCTACGTGGGAGACGAAACGGCATATGGTGCAGCACTACCCGGAACTATTTTCTGGTATGATTTATGTTTAGTTTCATTTTGGGTAAATGCATGCGATTTCGAGGACGAAATCTTATAAGTAGGGGAGTAATGTGATACCCCGAAATTAATTATATGCAATTTAGGCATTAATTATGTTTATATGATGAATTATGTTTATAATCGATTTATGTGATGGGTAATGAAGTGTTAACATGATTATTGTCAATTATGAGGAAGATATGAAGTTAGAGGAAGTTTGTTGCATTTTTCTTAAATGCTTTTAAAATACAATGTTGGGGCATTTTATACATCATGTTAATTGGTGGGGTACAATTTTATTAACCCCTATACCCCCACTATACCCTTTACCCACTACCTTTATTCACTTTACCCTTTCCCCTCCAAAATCCCCAATTCATTCCCAAAACCCTTCCCATTTACCCATTTTCGAAATTCTTCAAAGGAGGAAGGAGGAAGCTCCACAAAATCTTTGTTTTTGAGATCTTGGTTAAGATTTGGAGTCTTCAAGAGGTATGGAACCCTTCCTAAAGTTTTTATGATGTTTGGTGTTGAAATGGGTTAGTTTTGATGATTTATGTGGGTTTGTCTTGGGTATATGTTGTTTATGGTTGGGGTATGATTTTTGAAGTGTTTTATGTGGGTTTTAGTGAGTTTTGATGATGTTGAGGTGGTAGGAAAGTTTTGGTTTGAATGGTGTGGGGTGAAGCTTTGAAAATGCACAAAAATGGTGAGAAATCGCGCACCAGCAGGTGGCGATCGATCGCCGAAGGCCAGTAGCCATTTCGCGTAGCAGGCGATCGATCGCCTCAAATGAAGCGATCGATCGCCGCAAGGCAAAAAGTGAGGCGATCGATCGCCTCAAGTAGCGATCGATCGCCACTGTTTAAAAAGTGGAAATTGATGACTTTTGTTGAATTTTTGGTATTTGGCTATTGTTTAGCTTCTAATATCAATTTGTATGGTTGTGTAGAACCATCCCAGGTGCCAACGACATCAAGGAGATAAAGTTCTTCAAATTCTCCACTTTTGGAATTAAGGTACGTAAGAAACGTACGGGCATCGGATGGTAAACCATACTTCTATACTATGATTATGCAATGATTATATAAGTACATATGATGTTTATGATGATGATTATGATAAGTAAGTTTATGATGATGATGTTTATGATGAGTGAAAAGGATATGATGTCCATGAGGACGATTATGATAAGTAATGATGACGTTTATATGATTTTTATATCATGATACGATGTTATGATATGGTAAGATGCCATACGATGTTATGATTGGGTAAGACGCCCGAATGGCAAGATGACATACAATGTTTATGATATGGTAAGACGCCATATGTATGAATGTTAATCAGGGTCAACAAGAAGAAGTTAACGAATAACTAGCAAGTTTACTTAACCAAGATTTCATGCATTTACCGTTATGTTTCTTTTATGATGATTAAGTAAAGATGTGCTTGCTCATGATGTGTTGTCCCTGTAGGTACACTTTTGGACAGAAGGCTCAGGGTCGGGTTGAGACAGTGAGCTATGAGGAGCATGAAAGAAATTAGGATACATGATTCTTTTTTGGATAGTCTCTACTGTAGGAGTAGTATAATTTTATCGCTTTAACATTCATTTTGAGAATGTAATTAACTAAGTTTTGAAATTTCATTTTTGGGCCTGTAATCTTAATAGCTCAAACTACAACCGGAACCTTAAGACGTTATTAATGCATGATTAGTCCATTATATGTGTTTAAGATGATGTTAAGGTATGAAGACCCTACAGGAGGCATGTCAGAAGGATGGTTCTTACATCATTTCTGTAAAAATAGTGCAGATATTGGTTTCTTGAAGGATTATCGCCATTCTTTTCATTTGACTTGTTTTTATAAACTGGAATCTTGCGAGCAAAATTCAAACTCTGCCAAATAAATGGCACCATAGCCAGGTGTGTAAGAGACAAAAAAAGCACACCCAACCCTAAAAGCCTCAAACCACCCGAAAATCGTCCCATCCTAACAGAAAACACGAGTGCCAAAGTCTTAAAAATCACGAAGGCCCAAATAAACGAAGGAGCCCAAATGTGAAGAGCAGGGACTATTCATTTGGATGGTGTTAGGATATTATTGTTCAAAGGCATCGAATCCTTCACAGTTCCAGAAAGAAAATAGCTGAAATTAGAAACAATATCAAATGATTACCATAACTCCGGTCTTCGTAGATAATACAACATCGAGTAAGCTAATAAAGCCACTAAAAAATCATGATAAAATTCCGAAAGCTTCTGATTTTCAACCCATCAAAATAGCCATTCAAAACCAGTCAGAGGCTAAATTACGAGATTTGCATGTACACAATCTTACCTACAAGATCCAAATCATTTAAGTGATGCGTCGGAGCTGAAGGAGGCGAGGAATATCGAATCCAAAGAGTCTGCAAATTAGGGTTGGGAAGAGAAGGCGCGGCGGATAAAGCGGAAGATGAGGTGTTTAACGGTGGTTTGATGACCCAAACACAAAGAGCAAGAGAACAGGTGGAGGATGAAGGGGAGATGAGGTGATTGACGGTAAAAAGCAAGAGAACAAAAATGGCTCAATAAAAGCACGACGCATGGGAAAAAGATTGATATAATAAAACTGTATAACACTGTTACACTATTCATTACAATAGTGAATCTTTTGACGCTTATTATATATGGTAATTATATATGGTAATAATTATTTGTGATTACTAGGTTTGTTTTTATTATCAACTTAAATTTTGATTTATTATCATAAAAAATTGCTTGATTCAGTAATAAGATTTTTTTCAATATAATAAAAAAAGACTTGATTTTTACCCCTTTAAAGATTTTTAGGTACTAACGAAAGTGAATGGTTTGGACTTTGGTAGATAGTAATGTTAGTTGGTGCATTTTAAAACTTTACCAAAATTTCCTTTGTGGATGAACTATCTCTTCTCGTACAACTATTATTTTATGATATAAAAAATATAAAAAGAAGTGAAAAACACAAATTAGATCGAAAAAATGGTAAACTCACTTAATATCCCCCTACCCAAACATAATTTTAACATTCCTTCATATGTCAAAGATTCTTTATTTAAACTCCCTTCTATACTTCTTTTCTTTATTCAAACTCACTTCCTACCTTAAAAGACATAAAAGCTATTACTTTAATTGCATAAGACTCGCTAATGCTTTTAGGATTGTTACAAAAACACCCAAAATCTCATTTTCGCTAATAATCAACTCCTATTAAGGGGACATAAATGCAGGGGCCTTAATGAACATGAGATCCTTCAATTTCTGAAATCTTGAGATAGGGGTGCTTAACGGATCGGACCGGACCGGAACCAGCCGGTTCCGGATCCGTTAAGCACGGAACCGGTCCGGTCAGGTCCGTTAAGGAACCGGATCGGATCCGATTCTGGTTCCAACCGGTTTCGGATCGATCCGGTCCGGTCCGATCCCCAATATTCATCACAAATTCAATATATTTCTGCTCCATTTCATAATATAAATGCATACAAATAATTGTAAAGAGATGATAATTGGAAATCTAAATAAAAAAATATTACTATTTAGCACTCTTCATAATTGATACGTATTGTTTTGGCGTTCTCTTCTTCTTGCTCGTCATAATGATTTACGAATTCGTCAACCGCCCCATCTCTTATATTCTTACATTCTGCTTCAAACCAATCTTTAATTAATGTGAGCATGCATAACGAATCAGTAGATAGACTACTTCTATATTCTCCAATAATTCGGCCACATGTTGAGAATGCAGATTCAGAAGCGACGCTTTAAGCTTGTACCGCATACACGTCTCTAGCCATTTTGGCTAAAATAGGGAATTGTGCTGCATTTGTTTTCCATCATTGTAAGACGTCGAAGTTGTCTTCTGTTAGAAATTGATAATTTAGATAAATTTGCAACTCAGTCGACGTGCTAGTAGAAGGTCATTTTTCCTTAAGTTAGATTGAGCTTGGAGTTATTCTTCAACAGCCCTTTGTTGCGATGATTCACTTGTATGTTGATTATAATACAATTGAAACATGTTTTGGAGAGATTGCATTGTAGACGTCTTTTGATCGTCAACAACCTTCCCCAAAATTTAGCATAATATTCAAAAAATATCTCAAATGAAGACAAACATTGACTAGAATCTAGCAATGTTGCGATGCAGTGCACGTGTCGGATTTGTTCCCAATACTTTATAGATTTAGTTTTCATTGCACTAACAAAAGCATGCAAGTCATAGTCATCTCTAAATTCTATGAACTTATCAAACATGTTAAATACTAAAGGAAGAAAATAAAAGGAAGTTGGATAAGTAACACCAGAGAAGCGTTCCGTCGCTTCTTGAAAGTACCTAACAATGATACACAGTTTTCAACAAATTCCCAATCCTCATTATTCAAATAAATACTTTCATCGCTATCAGGCATTTGATATGAATTATAAAATGGAGTTAAAATATCTTTATAAGCTAACATATCATTTAACATATTGTACAACGAATTCCACTTAGTTTCTATTGGTGATGGAAAAGAAGATGCTTTAAACCATTAGATAAACATAATTGTTTCCAGTCACGCTTAACACGGCTCGTGCGTAACCATTTACCGCAGTATTTCATTTTCTCAATACATGCTGAGTGATTGTCATCATACCAACTTTAACAGCCAAATTAATCACATATATGCACATCTAACATGAAAAAAAAAAACACCATCAAGCATTGGTTTCAGATAGGTCTTTAAATCACGCATCACAGCATTGTTATTCGCAGTGTTGTCTAATGTGATTGAAAATGCCTTATCCTAAATTCCATAATGTCTTACAAGTGTTGAATACATATTTAGCAATTACATGACCAGTATGTGCACAATCTAACTCATATAAAGACAAAATCCATTTTTGCATACACCAATTATCATCAATCCAATGACAAGTGACAACAAGATATGAATCCGAATTTACATTTGTCCAAATATCGGTTGTTAAGCTAACCCTACAAGGCAAACTAGAAAGATGTTGAAACAATGTATTTCTATATTCAACAAATACGTCCATACAATTTCTTTTTAGTGTGTGCCTAGAAGTATGTTTAACCATGGGTTGTATAGACGAAACAAATTCAATAAAACCAGCATGTGCAGCTTGTATAAAAGGTTGTTCACATCTAATCACATATCTAACAAGTGACATACGTTTAATTTCAGCAGTTAAAATAAAAATTCTTGCCAGTGAGAACATTAATTTGTGCTTGTGTTGCTTCTCGACCTAATGGTTGTAATGTTGTCTCATCAAAATTATGTTTTTTTACTAAGTGTTTTTTAAATGTTCCGGTGCCTCCACTGGAACCACCAGCTTTATATGAATATTGTATCTTACATAATTTACATATTGCAACAGATTCATTAGTACCTTCTTTTTTAGCGAGTTCAAAGTGATCTCATATCTTACTTCTTTTGGCACGAGTCGGTTGTCTACTTGTTGTTGTAGTGGCTCCCGATGACTCCAGTTGTTGTCTCTCTTGGGCTTGGGCAGCAGGAGGTTCAACAGGTTGTTCGGGTTGTTGCGGTTCGACGTTCATAGAGGAACCATCAACATTGAGGTCAGCAAAAAAATCATAAACTCAGGAATTGGCACAGGCAAATCCATTGCCGAAGATGAACTCAGTGATAGACGACAAGGGATGAGACCCCGACTGCGACCCCGGCTACTACCAGCGCTCCTGCTAGATTAATATGCCATTATTATATAAGTAATTATAGATAGTACAATGGAGAGAAAAATATGAGATTGAAGTATACAACTTTGCAAGAATGAATTGTGAAGAATTATAAAGCACGACACACCTATTTATAGTTTTTTAAAAAAAAATAAAAAAAATAAAAACTTAACGTGACGTTGCCAACGTTCAGCAAGGCAACTTTATAGTTGTTGCCTTGCTGACATTTCAGTTTATTTTATTATTATTTTTTTCTTTTCGAAACTACCGATTTCGGTTCCGAAATCGGATCCAAACCGGTAGCACCACGGGTGCTACCGATTTGGATCCCTGGAACCGATAGGACCGGTTTCTTACCGGTTCTGAGGCTGTTCGGAACCGGTTAGTCCGGTTTCGGTTCCGGTTTGACCCGGCCCGATAAGCACCCCTATCTTGAGAGGACCCAAGAGCATACTTTTGCGAAGGACTCACAGTGCATGATGATTTTTTAGCCCTAAAATTCCCATATTCTAAGAACATGTGAAAATAAATAACAGGTTCATCATGCTTCCGTATTACAATAAAATTTTAACAAACTGAAATATACCATTTTGACCATAACGGCACCGGGTGAGGTGGGTTGCAAAGCCACCAGTCAGAAAATTATTACCCCAGACTGTTTTACAATGGCTCATTCTTAATTTTATTAGAGAGAGAGGGGGGAGGGGGGGAGAGATGGGGGGCAGGAAACCTTCTTAAGGATTTATTTAATTCAAAAACTCCATTCTTAATTTTATTAATGAAAACCACTCTATTTATAATAATAGAGTCCAACAAAAATCGAGACAACACAATTCCTAAGATAAACAAAAATCCTAACTATGAATTTGAAATAAATATCCTACCACTACTTAAAAGAAATCTATGAAGATGTACTTAAATAAAAAACCAGTCCTAATCATAACGTAAAAACATATCCTAAAAGATAAAATTGCAAGTGTATCCGAGATCCCACGGTGGATTTGATCTTCATAACATTCTTGCTCAGAATTTGGTTTTTGATTGCACTGATTATAGACTTGAAAAGAGTGAAACTCTTCCATTTCCGGCTCATGGTGGTCGTGCTAATACATCTTTTGAGATTATCCATTGTGATGTTTGGGGTATTTCACCTGTTATTTCACATGTTGTGATATAAGTACGTTGTCACATTTATTGATGATTATAGTCGATTTATCTGGATATATCCGATCCAAAGCAGAGGTATTTACTTTTTTTTCAGAACTTTGTAGCACATATTGAGACACAATTATCGAAGCATCTCGAAGCTCTACGCTATGATAATGGGGGGATACATGTCCCATGACTTTCAGGCGTTTCTGAAAGCAAATGGTATAGTGCCTCAATGGTAATTTACACACCTCAACAGAATGGGGTGGCGGAACGTAAAACCGGCATTTGTTGGATATGATGTGCTCGTTACTCTTGGAATCCTATGTTCCACCACGTTTTTGGGTAGAGGCATTGTACAGTTGTTTATCTTATTAATCGACTGCCCTCACAACAACTGAATTCTCCCTACTTCCGTCTTTATAACAACTATGTCAACTATAATGCAATTGACACATTTGGTTATGTTTGTTTTGTTCATTTACTCAGCATGAACGCCATAAGCTTTCATCACATTCCGTTCGGTGTGCTTTCATGGGTTATAACTCTGTTCATCAAGGATTTATGTGTTATGATGTTCTTTCTAATAGATTACATGTTTCTCGACATGTGCAGTTTTCGAACATGAGTACTACTTCTCACGCCATGTTACTCATTGGATCATGTCATACTCCATAGCTCTGATGATCTATCTACTCTTGTTGAGTATTTCAAAGCTTGTGTTGTTTATCAACGATGACGACCCCCGACCTCACCATCACTTCCCGAACTTGATCCGAGACCGGCTCCTACTATTCTCCAAAGATTCTCCTGTACCATCCATCCTCCTGATAGGTATGGTTACTCTGTTACTTTATCTACTACTGCAGTTCCTAAAACTTATTCTCATGTAGTCACAGAGCCATGTTGGGAGAAAGCTATGCCAGATTAGCTTCAAGCTCTTCTTGGAAACCATACATGTGATATTGTTCCTCGCCCTGCGGGCATTAAGTCTATTGGTTGCAATTGGATGTATTCTATTAAGCTGAAGTATGATGGATCACTTAACCATTACAAAGAACGATTAGCTGCTCTTGGGTAATGTCAGGAGTATGGGGTGGATTATGAAGAGACATTTGTTCATGTAGTAAAGATGACTATTGTTCACCTTATTCTCGCCATTGCTGCCTCTAAGATTTGGCCTTTGCGACAGATAGATGTCAAGAATGTGTTCCTGTATGGTGATCTTGCAGAGGATCTTTATATGACTCCACCTCTTTGGATGTTTTCTACACCCTCTTCAGATGTCTGTAAGCTAAAACACTCTTGTTATGGTTTGAAACATGCTCCACATGCTTGGTTTGCAAAATTTCGGTCTACACTACTTGGTTTTTCCTTTACCCAAAGTCATTATGATTCTTATTTATTTCATAGCAAGACTGAAAATGGTATGGTTCTTCTCTTGGTATATGTGGATGATATTGTTATCACATGAATCGATTTTGGATTGATTGCTCTGCTACAAAGTCAACATCAGAGTTCTTTCCATATGAAGGACATAGGTCCTTCACAATATTTCTTGGGTCTTGAGGTACAATCTATGTTGACTGGTATTTTCTTGTACCAACATAAGTATACTCAAGAGTTGATTGCTTTGGCGGGTCTTCATGAGGGCCGACCTACGAAACTCCCTCAGAAGTGAATGTGAAATATCAGTGTGATGAGGGTGATATCCTTTCTGATCCATCATTGTACCGACAACTTGTTGGCAGTCTCAGCTATCTTACAATTACTCATCCTGGTATTGCTTTTGCTGTCCAACAAGTTAGTCAGTTTATGCAGGCCCCTCGGCATCTTCACTTGGCGGGTGTCCATCGTATTATTCGTTAGTTGAATGGTACTTCTACTCGTGGGTTGCACTTCCCACTGAATTCTCATATTCAATTGAAGGCTTATAGTGATGCTGATTGGACACGTTGTTCTAATACTATGCGTTCCATCTATTGCTGGTGCATGTTTCTTGGAAACTATCTGATTTCTTGGAAAAGTAAGAAACAAGAAAATGTGTCAAAATCTTCCACCGAATCAGAATATTGAGCTATGTCATTTGCTTCCTCATAGATTGTTTGGCTATGATGTTTATTGGCAGAACTTTGTTTCATCCAACATTTGTCTATTCCACCACATGATGATGATACCAGTGCTATTCAGATTGATGCCAATCCAGTATTCAATGAGCATACCAAGCACATTGAGGTGGATTGTCATTCTATTCGCGAAGCATATGATGCCCGTATTATTACTCTTCCACACCTTACCACCACTCTTCAGATTGTGGATATCTAAACTAAGGCTCTTTCAAGGCAACATCATCAGTTTTTTTGTTGACAAATTGATGTTTTTTTTATCATCCGACATCAATTTGAAACGGGGTGTTAATGGTAGCATATATGGAATATAGTATACGACAAATCTTCACCACAACTTGCATATCTCTATAATTGTATTTCCTAAAATAATTAATTCACTTACCGTAGATAGTAGTATAGAGATAGTTGTAAATCTCTAGTATCAAGGAGATTTGTACATTGTATCAGCTATTTAATCAAACGATGAAATACAAAAAGGCATTCAGCCAAACCTTTTGTTTTTGTTAGGCTCGACCCCCTCTTGTAAAATTTTTATCCATTATCGATTAAAATTCTATTTTATTTAAAAAACAATTAAAGAACTCATCGTTGCAACAAAGAAGACTGAGCTTTTTTACAATTTTACAGTTTTCTAGAGAGTATTCTTAAACGTATTTAATTATGAATATTTCTTTGCCCGTCTCATCTAGCTTGATGGATTGCCTGTCGGAGGTACTTCAATGTCCTTTGATAACTTAAAAAAGCTCATGAACCAGCAATCAAAATTGTCATCTGTAACTAGCACACATATTTCTGTGTTGGCCTTTGCACATTCTCACTTTCATCAGCTCTCTTTAATAGTCTCAGGGGATCGTGACCTGCATATATAAAAGTTAAATTAGAAGCTATTCAGTTTTCATCAACATAGAACAATTTGTCAATTTGGTCACAGAAAATAAGCTAATCAGGGCTTATCATGGCTGTTCCTGGACCTTGTAATGTAGTCAGTTTGATGGATCTATGATCTGTCACTGCAGAAGGCAACTCGATTATTCTAAAGAAAGAGGACTCCAGCTAACGAGCCAGCTGTTGTTGATAAGTAGCAGTGGGAAGCCTTTAAAACAATTTCTCATCATCTCTAATGTTGAAATGTTGCTTGAACACTTTCTCCACTCCACCCACTTGAAGGATTCTTGCCCCCACGCTCAACTTTCCCTTCACTGCTTCACTTATTTTCGGTGCTAATCTCACTTATAGAGAAAAGAAAATCAGATTTCTTAAGTTCAAAACATTGATTCTATGATTACAAATTTTGCATGAATCTAGTATTGAACTTCTTATGAGTAATTAACGCGCTCCTGGATTTGTTGAGCGAAAATATCAATGTTTTGTCTAAGTTGGATCATCTTAGCAACTACTGAATCTACTCCACCAAGTACCACCTGCATGACAATCAAAAACCACATCTCAATTAGATTTTTGTTTAACCATGAATCTGTGAGTTCTTGGTCAGGACCTAAAAGAATGATCGCTTTTATTTTAAACAATTATTTTTCCAATGTAGCGATTATACCGCAAGTGCACGGTGTCAAGTTTTAGTATATTAGGAAGAGTACGGATTGTCGAACCCACATGGACTAACAAGCAAGTACCAAATAAGATTTCTTTTAGCTATATTTAACCTACGATAATTAATTAATAATTAAACTAAACTAAATTAAACTATTATAATTCAACCAAAATAATCGACGATCACGAGAAAAGTCCACAAGAAAGAATTATCAAGACTATGATTAACCTAACCCAACTCTTATAATTCTTTTCTCCATACATCTCTAAGGTGATGGGTTTTCTGAATGTATTCAATATACTCTCTCGAGCTATATTAAATCTAACATCAAATTGCAACAAGTAACTCTCGTTCACTTAATTAACAATTTAATATTGAATGCGCTTTATGAAAACCACTAACTTTAGATTAAACAATCCAAAGATATCACTCATATGTGATTTTATCTCTCGATTTTAATTTTTAACACACGGCATGAATTATCAAATCGTATTATAATTTTATCTCTCGATCTCAATTATAATAAAATATCATTCAAAGGGGATCAATCCTTCAAAAGCATGAAGAACAATAAAACATGCACATAGAAGATATATGAATTCAATCTCAAATCAATAGGAAAAACTATGTTATTGATATTTCTCAATCATCAAAAACACAACAAATCCAATTATTCATGTAAAACAATAATATAAAAGTAAAAGAAAACTCCCAAGTCGACTCCTTCGTTGATTCTCGATCCTTCCTTCGCTTCTTTCTCGATCGTGCTCCTCGATTCTCTTGTTGGCTTGTTCAAATTCCTAGGATGAAGAGGTGATGGTGGATGAAGGTGATATGGAGTATGGAGGAGTGGAGGCTATTCCTAGGTTGTAAAGTCTTATTATGGTTGTGATTTTCGTGTATAAATATAGAGGGATAGGAATCATGGACTTCCTTCTTGGACACAAACTCTATAAGGAATTTATTTTTCAGCAAACTCTTCCGGCCGATCGATCGAGATTGACTGCTCGATCGATCGCCAATTTTCTGTGACCGCCCATCGATCGAGATTTGAGTCTCGATCGATCGAGCTTATTTTATTTTATTTTTTATTTTATTTTGTTCTTTTCTTCCTTTCCCGGCTTTGACGTGTTCGTTCGGTTTGGTCCTTTTTCATGGCTCATTTCCTCTACTTTTATGCATTTCAACATTGATTCCTGAAATATAAAAATATATACCAAAAACCACAAAATAATCCAAGAATCAACACGAAAACCATTAGAAAATCGCATCTAAATAAGTATAAAAATGACACGTATCAACTCCCCCAAACTTATCACTTAATCGTCATCGATTAAGCATTAAAATCATAAGGTAGAGTTCATTCTTGATACTTGAAACAATTATTTCATGACTTGCATTATTCTCAGAAATCTCATGAACATATACAAAGGTTGACAAGACATATTTTCTCCTAAGTCAAGCAACACCTCTCAAAATCGGAACGTGTGTGTGCTAATTTCAATCTCAAGTTTCATGCACATATTCAAGATCAAATTATGTTAATCAACTCAAAGTCAAGATTATCATCAAGCATCACATAGGCCTATTTTCAAACAACTTCTCCACTAATGATAGTTACTGCCTATACTTAGATCAAAAGGACTTTTTAATCTTGTAATGTAAGGCCTTTGGTGTTGGCTTCAAAGAAAAGATAGGATATCACAAAGACGAGAGTATAAGCATGTAACGTTCATATTTGTAGCACAAAATTGAGCTTCTCTTCTTTTTCTTTTATAGCCTTGGCCACTTTGGGTCTTATTTAGTCTTAATTTTTTTTTTCAAGGCTTTATATCTATCTTTTTATTTTCTCATTCATTATTTTTTTTCAACAATAGCTCATCAAAATATAGCAAATTATGTGCATCTAATGAGAATCATTATACTCCCTTTAGGTAAAGATAATTCTTTCAATTTAGGCTCATAAAAGTGGGTATAATGAGCTTGCCAAAGAATGTTGAATGGGGGCTAATAGTATGTTAAACATACTCCATTCTTTCTCAATTATGCTCAAATTAGGACACTAGGGATTGATATAGACTAGGTAAGCTCAAACGTGTCAAAGATTGCCTAAATCATGTCCAAGTCAAGTTTGTAACTATAAAATTTCACCTCAAAGTGTCATCATCAAATAAGTTCTAGGATAACTCTAAGATGTTCAAGAGAAATCATCAAGTTCACAAGAATTATCACTATTCAACATGCAATCCACAAGATCATGTCTCATTGTGCTCAATATATTCCTCACTCTTGACATGCTAACTCAAATTAGGATATTCATGTACAAGTCCAATAATCATCAAAAATCAATTTCATATGTATATTGCGATCAAAATCCTCATTGAATAGTTACTACTATAATTCATTCTTTTCTAAAGTTTGAACTCATAAAAAAAACTTTTAGCTCATAATACTAGGATGATTAAAGTGTCAATTAAGCACACAACATGTGGATAAAACAAGTAAAACATGCAAGCCACTCCCCCAAACTTAAATCAAGCATTGTCCTCAATGTTTAAAAGAATCAAAAGGGAAAAAGTAAACTCCCCTGATCAAGACGCTTGCATGAGGATTGAGGAAGATTGTCTTTTGAAAATTCCGCTGTTGTAGGGGTTCATTGCTCCAACTGAGTACCTAGCAAGAGAAGAATGCAAATGGTAAAATATTCGACTCGAGAGATAAACACAACTAAAAACAAAAACTGAAAATCAAATAACAAAACTAAATAGCAAAAGGATACGCTTGGGTTGCCTCCCAAGAAGCGCTGATTTCTAGTCTTCGGCTTGAACATCAGAAGCAACCATCAAAGAGCGGCTGCCGCTCATAATAAGTATCGTATGATACCACGAATGAGTCTTCATTCAGTATGCCCTCAAGCTTGGCAAGATATGAACAGTGTAAACTCGTTGCTCCAATAACATTCTTGAATTGGTAGGTATGGGAGAATGATTCTTGACTTGGCTTCATATCTTGGAGGATGTAGTGCGGTGAAGTTGGCATCGATGGAAAATACGGATCCACATATGGCATAGAGCATGTCTCCATCGATGGGCTCAAATCGAAATCTTCGAAAGTCTCTTCCTTCTCCAACATCACACTCGACTCATCTTCACATGGGAACTGTGATGCCCCGAAATTAATTAATTGCAAGTAAGGCATTAATTATGTTTATATGATGAATCATGTGTTAATGAATTTATGTGTTGGGTATTAAGATATTAACATGATTTAATTGTGTTAATTATTAAATATGAGGAAGATGTGATTTTAGATGAAGTTTAGAGCATTGTTGTAAAATGCTTTTAAAACACCAAGTAGAGTATTTTATACATCATGTTAAGTTTGGGGTACATTTTTTTAAAATTAAGTTAAGACAACCCCTTTTAATCTTTTACCCACCACTTTAACCCCTCTTACCTTTCACTTTATTAAAAATCCCCAAAATCACTTCCCAACCCAAACCCTCCCATTTTCGAGTTCCACCAAAAGAGGAGAAGAAAAGTTCCACAAAACTTTGTTTGTGTGATCTTTGCTAGGATTTGGAGCCTACAAGAGGTATGGAACCATTCCTATAAGTTTTATGATGTTTGGTGTTGAAATGGGTTAAGTTTTTGATGTTTTATGTGGGTTTGTTTGGGTATGTGTTGTTTATGGTTGGGGTATGATTTTTGAAGTGTTTTAAGTGGGTTTTAGTGGGTTATGATGTTATTGTTATTGTTGGGAAGTTTGGTGTTGAAAGGTATGAAGATGAGCTTGCAAAATGCACATGAAAATGGAGAAATCGCGGCCACTGTAAGTGGCGATCGATCGCTACAAAAGCAGCGATCGATCGCCGAGAGGCAGTACGCGAAGATGAGGATAGGCGATCGATCGCCTCAAATGGCGCGATCGATCGCCAACGTCCAGTAGCCAAATGAGCATCAGGCGATCGATCGCCTCATTTTAAGCGATCGATCGCCGCTAAGTGAAAAATCAGGCGATCGATCGCCTCATTTTGAGCGATCGATCGCCACTGTTCAAAAGATGAAAAATGTTGATTTTTGTTGTATTTTTGGTATTGGGCTATTGTTTAGCTTCTAATATCAATTTGTATGGTTATGTAGAACCGTCCCAGGTACCCACGACTTCAAGGAGATAAAGTTCTACGACTTCTCCTTCTTTTGGAATTAAGGTACGTAAGAGACGTACGAGCATCGAACGGTAAACCATACCCTTACATATTATGATGATGTTTACGATGATGATGTTTATGATGATGTTTATGATGAAGATGTTTATGATGATGTTTACGATGATGATGGTTATGATAATATTTATGATGATGTTACGATGATGATGTTTGTGGTGATGTTTATGATGATGTTATGATGAAGATGTTTATGATGATGGTTACGATGATGATGTTTATGATGATGTTATGATGATGATGTTTATGATGACGTTTATGATGATGAAGTTTATGATAAGGTCATACGACGTGTATGATTGGGTAAGACGCCCGCGTGGTAAGATGCCACCCAAAGTATGCGAGTGGGTAAGATGCCCCCGTGGTAAGATGCCACGCAATGTTATGATATGGTAAGACGCCATATGATTGGGTAAGATGCCCATGTGGTAAGATGCCACACGATGATTATGATATGGTAAGATGCCATACAATGGGGTAAGATGCCCTAATATATGAATAAGAGTCAGGGATAACAAAGGAAGTCGAAGGACGACCAATAACCTTTACTTAACTAGGATGTTATGCATTATTGTATGCTTTTGATATAATGTTGAGTAAATATGTATATGCTCAAGATGTGTTATCCCTGTAGGTACACTTTTGGACCGAGGGCCTAGGGTCGGGTTGAGGAGGTGAGCTAAAGGAAGCAAGATGAATGTAGGATGCAGGATTTTGATAGTCTCTACTCTAGGAGTAGTGTAAACCTATAGCTTTAACATTCATTAATGGGAATGTAATTAAATAGCTTTTGGAAATTTTATTTTGGCCTGTAATCTCCTTAGCTCAAGCTACAACCGGAACCCTTAAGAGGTTATAAATGCATGTTCTGTCCAATTTATGTGTACTAATTGATATTAAGGTAGGAAGACCCTACATTAGTGGTATCAGAGCCAGGTTAGATAACCCGGGGATGAGCGAAGGGTAGCCTTAGCAATAAGTTGCCTAGGTGCTTCTTTCTAAACATGTTTGTGCATGAATTGCGTATGAAGTATATGATGTTATGCTAACATGTTTTATTTACCTAACGAGGTATTATATGAACTGCTTTTGGGTATTGTTGTTAACCCTTGTCTTGCAGTATGGCAGCAAACGCAGAAGTGGGTGACGCTGTGAGCGTCAATGCAAGTGCGGGACGTACGAATCCCCTACCCCCGCCAGCTTTTGATGATGAACCATCCGAACAACAGTTGTTGCCAGGGGAGCTAAGCTTAACTCAGTTTCTCGCATACCGACCCCCAACCTTTGAAGGAACTGAAACAGGGGAACGAGCTGAGGAATGGTTAGAAAGAATAGAACAGATCTTTGTGGCAGCCCCATGTGCGAAGACAGCATGGATACGGTTAGCAGAGTTCCAATTGGCCAAGAAGGCACTAATGTGGTGGAAGACCACCGTGGTAGAGCAAGAGGCTCAAGGCCATGAAGTTAATTGGAAAATTTTTCGAACTCGCTTTCTGAATCGTTATTTCTCGGCTGCTGCACGACAGGCTAAGGAAGATGAATTTACTCACCTCAAGCAAGGTAATTCGTCGGTGTCAGACTATGCTCTTCACTATTGCTCCTTGCTCAGATATGTGCCTCACATTGCCACGAGCACGCAAGCAAAGATGAGGAATTTCATGAAAGGTTTGAGGCCGGAGCTGTACGATAGGGTGATCACGTATGGCCCTACTTGTTTTGACGATGCACTCTCACGGGCCGAGCTGGCTGAACTAGGAGTGGGTGCGTACCCTGATGTTGTACCACCGTCGGCACCCTCTCAGAAATCCACTCCGGATAATTTGAAGCCAAGGAGTGATCAGTTCAAGTCAAGGGGGAACTCATCGGCGTCAAGGTTCAGTGGTAAGAGGCCCGACAATAGATGGAAAGGAAACCGTAGGGGTGATGCCCCATCTGGAAGGGGGCAGTCTCAGGGAGACAGATCCGGGAAGGTCCAATGCACTCTTTGTGGGCAACCACATCTGACGAAAGATTGTGTGGGATGCTATGTTTGTGGCGACAAAGGCCACTTTGCTAGGCAGTGTCCCAACAGGGGAGGTCAACAGGGTTCTGCAGGGAGGCCTGCAGATAGGACAGCACAGCATAGACCACCATTCGTGCCGAGACAGTTTGGAGGTCAGCCTATGGGACCGCCTCAAGGGCAAGTCTATGCATTGACAAGGGAGCAAGCTTCAGCGGCTCCGGAGGAGGTTATAGCGGGTACGTGTCTTTTATTTACGCACCCTGCTTTTATATTGATCGACACAGGTGCGTCACACTCTTTTGTGTCAACAAGTTTTGTGGAAAGACACCACATATGCACTTCTCCGTCGCCCACGCCTCTTATAGTCTCGACCCCCGCTGGAAGAAGTATGATTACTGATCGGATCGTCTACAATGGCCTCATTTATTTTGAGGATAAAGAACTAAGGTCAGATTTGATTGTTCTGGGAATGTCAGATTTTGACTTCATTCTGGGCATCGACGTTCTGAACAGGTATCAGGCAGTTGTGAACTGCAGGCAGAGGACAGTACGGTTCAAATCTGATATGGGAATTCCATGGACGTTCTATGGGGATGGTTCTCGCTCAAAGATTCCATTGATATCTGCTGTCAAGATGGCACAGTTATTGGAACGAGGTCATACAGGATATCTCATATATGCCGTTGATGTTACGGGAAAGAAAGAAGAAGTAAAAGTTGAGGATGTGCCCGTAGTGGCGGAGTTTCCTGATGTCTTTCCGGAGGAGATTCCCGGATTCCCACCGACGAGAGAGGTCGAGTTTGGGATTGAGTTATTACCGGGGACGTCGGCCATTTCTCGTGCCCCTTATAGGATGGCACCAGCGGAGCTAATGGAATTAAAGATTCAGTTGCAAGAACTCCTTGATAAAGGCTATATACGCCCTAGCGTATCGCCCTGGGGAGCACCAGTTTTATTTGTGAAGAAGAAAGATGGTTCGATGCGTTTGTGCATCGATTACAGACAACTGAACAAAGCTACAGTGAAGAATAAGTACCCACTCCCGAGGATCGATGATTTGTTTGATCAGTTGCAGGGTACGAGGATCTACAGTAAGATCGATCTGAGGTCGGGGTACCATCAGATTCGAGTAAGAGAAGAGGATGTTCAGAAGACAGCCTTCAGGACTAGGTATGGGCACTATGAATTCCTAGTCATGCCTTTTGGGGTGACAAATGCCCCGGCTGTTTTCATGAGTTTGATGAACAAGGTGTTCCAGCCATTTTTGGACCAATTCGTCATAGTTTTCATTGACGATATACTCATCTACTCTCGGACCGAAGAAGATCATGTACGGCACTTGAGGACAGTACTTCAGATCCTCAGGGATCATCAGTTGTATGCAAAGCTTAGCAAGTGCGAGTTCTGGTTGGACAGCGTGGTATTCCTAGGCCATGTCATATCTAGCCAAGGGATATCTGTGGATCCCAGGAAGATTGAAGCTGTGATGGAGTGGGCAGCACCCACTTCTGTACCCGAGATACGGAGTTTTCTTGGCTTAGCAGGTTATTACCGACGTTTTGTCGAGGGATTTTCTAAGATTGCTAAACCATTGACACAGCTGACTCAGAAAGGAGTCCCATTCTTTTGGTCCGAAGCTTGTGAGGAAAGCTTCCAAGAATTGAAGCGTCGTTTGACGACAGCGCCAGTGTTGGTGATTCCGTCTGAGGATAAGAGGTTTGCCTTGTACACGGATGCATCATTGCAGGGTTTGGGCTGTGTATTGATGCAAGACAGACAAGTGGTAGCCTATGCTTCGAGACAGTTGAAGCCTCACGAGACCAGATACCCAGTCCATGACCTGGAACTGGCGGCTATCATTTTCGCCTTAAAGATTTGGCGTCATTATCTTTATGGTACTACGTTTACCATCTTTACGGACCATAAGAGCCTAAAGTTTCTATTCACTCAGGCTGAACTGAATATGCGTCAAAGAAGATGGATGGATTTGCTCAAGGATTATGACTGTGAAATTGAGTACCATCCTGGTAAAGCAAATTTGATAGCAGACGCCTTAAGTCGGAAGGTGAAGAGTACTGCTGAGGATGTTATGTGTTTATCAGCTTTGATGACTTCATATTGCCATCTGGGCTATGACTTCGATGTCGACACGTCGCCGGTGCGAGTGTCGACCTTATTGGCCGAGCCAGACGTATTTGAGGCTATCAGGAAAGCCCAGAGGTCGGATGATGAAGTGCAGAGATGGTCATCGATAGCACTTCGAGGTCAGCCAACAAAGTTTAGAGTGGCTGAAGATGATTCATTAAGACTGGGCAACCGATGGGTAGTCCCAGATACACCAGAGTTACGTAAAGGAATTTTAGAACGGGCTCATAGTAGCCGATTCAGTATCCACCCCGGAGGAAGAAAGATGTATAAGGACCTGAGTGGTCAATTCTGGTGGAGACGCATGAAACATGATGTGATCAGTTATGTTAAGAGATGTTTAATCTGCCAACAAGTAAAGGCGGAAAGGCAGAGGCCTGGTGGCGAGCTGAAGAGCTTGGAGGTACCTAAGTGGAAGTGGGAGCATATATCTATGGACTTCGTGACCCACTTGCCAAGGTCGGCCTCTGGATTTGATGCGATCTGGGTGATCGTGGATAGGCTGACGAAGGTGGCTCATTTCATCCCTTACAGTATGACTTTCACGTATCTAAAAATGGCCCAAGTATATGTACGGGATGTAGTGAGGTTGCATGGGATTCCAGTCTCGATCGTGTCTGACAGAGACCCAAGGTTTACTTCTCATTTCTGGGAGGGTCTCCAGACAGCTTTGGGCACCGAGGTGAGACTGAGTACAGCTTATCACCCTCAGACAGATGGCCTAACGGAGCGTACTATACAGACGCTCGAAGATATGCTGAGGGCATGTGTTTTGGAGTTTGATACTCCGTGGCAAGAATCTATACCACTGGTACAGTTCTCATACAATAACAGCTATCAGGCGAGCATTCAAATGGCCCCTTTTGAAGCTCTGTACGGACGACGATGTAGGTCACCACTGTATTGGGAGGACTTGACGAGTAAAGCGGTCGGAGGACCGGATATGATTAAGGACATGGAGGAAAAGATTAACATGATACGCTTAAAGATGAAAGCGGCCCAAGATAGGCAAGCAGCCTATGCAAATAAGCGGCGACGGCCGCTAGAATTTCAAGTAGGAGACAAGGTCTTCTTGAAAATCTCACCCTTCAGGGGTGTTGTTCGTTTTGGTATGCGGGGGAAGTTATCCCCGAGGTATGTTGGACCGTACGAGGTGTTACAGCGTATCGGCACTTTGGCTTACCGATTGGCTCTACCGCCGTCTTTATCTGGAATTCATGATGTTTTCCATGTTTCTATGCTACGGAAGTATGAGCCAGACCCGTCTCATGTTTTACAGCCTACTGAAGTGCAGTTAGACTCAGATGTATCCTACGTTGAACGACCAGTCAGAATTCTGGATCGTGAAGATCGCAAATTACGAAGTAAAGTTATACCGATGGTCAAAGTTCAGTGGGATCGTCGGGGTGTCGAGGAGGCTACGTGGGAGACGGAGCGGCATATGATGCAGCATTACCCGGAACTATTTTCTGGTATGATTTATGTTTAGTTTCTTTTGGGTAAGTGCATGCGATTTCGAGGACGAAATCCTGTAAGTAGGGGAGTAATGTGATGCCCCGAAATTAATTAATTGCAAGTAAGGCATTAATTATGTTTATATGATGAATCATGTGTTAATGAATTTATGTGTTGGGTATTAAGATATTAACATGATTTAATTGTGTTAATTATTAAATATGAGGAAGATGTGATTTTAGATGAAGTTTAGAGCATTGTTGTAAAATGCTTTTAAAACACCAAGTAGAGTATTTTATACATCATGTTAAGTTTGGGGTACATTTTTTTAAAATTAAGTTAAGACAACCCCTTTTAATCTTTTACCCACCACTTTAACCCCTCTATACCTTTCACTTTATTAAAAATCCCCAAAATCACTTCCCAACCCAAACCCTCCCATTTTCGAGTTCCACCAAAAGAGGAGAAGAAAAGTTCCACAAAAACTTTGTTTGTGTGATCTTTGCTAGGATTTGGAGCCTACAAGAGGTATGGAACCATTCCTATAAGTTTTATGATGTTTGGTGTTGAAATGGGTTAAGTTTTTGATGTTTTATGTGGGTTTGTTTGGGTATGTGTTGTTTATGGTTGGGGTATGATTTTTGAAGTGTTTTAAGTGGGTTTTAGTGGGTTATGATGTTATTGTTATTGTTGGGAAGTTTGGTGTTGAAAGGTATGAAGATGAGCTTGCAAATGCACATGAAAATGGAGAAATCGCGGCCACTGTAAGTGGCGATCGATCGCTACAAAAGCAGCGATCGGTCGCCGAGAGGCAGTACGCGAAGATGAGGATAGGCGATCGATCGCCTCAAATGGCGCGATCGATCGCCAACGTCCAGTAGCCAAATGAGCATCAGGCGATCGATCGCCTCATTTTAAGCGATCGATCGCCGCTAAGTGAAAAATCAGGCGATCGATCGCCTCATTTTGAGCGATCGATCGCCACTGTTCAAAAGATGAAAAATGTTGATTTTTGTTGTATTTTTGGTATTGGGCTATTGTTTAGCTTCTAATATCAATTTGTATGGTTATGTAGAACCGTCCCAGGTACCCACGACTTCAAGGAGATAAAGTTCTACGACTTCTCCTTCTTTTGGAATTAAGGTACGTAAGAGACGTACGAGCATCGGACGGTAAACCATACCCTTACATATTATGATGATGTTTACGATGATGATGTTTATGATGATGTTTATGATGAAGATGTTTATGATGATGTTTACGATGATGATGGTTATGATAATATTTATGATGATGTTACGATGATGATGTTTGTGGTGATGTTTATGATGGGGTTATGATGAAGATGTTTATGATGATGGTTACGATGATGATGTTTATGATGATGTTATGATGATGATGTTTATGATGACGTTTATGATGATGAAGTTTATGATAAGGTCATACGACGTGTATGATTGGGTAAGACGCCCGCGTGGTAAGATGCCACCCAAAGTATGCGAGTGGGTAAGATGCCCCCGTGGTAAGATGCCACGCAATGTTATGATATGGTAAGACGCCATATGATTGGGTAAGATGCCCATGTGGTAAGATGCCACACGATGATTATGATATGGTAAGATGCCATACAATGGGGTAAGATGCCATACAATGGGGTAAGATGCCCTAATATATGAATAAGAGTCAGGGATAACAAAGGAAGTCGAAGGACGACCAATAACCTTTACTTAACTAGGATGTTATGCATTATTGTATGCTTTTGATATAATGTTAAGTAAATATGTATATGCTCACGATGTGTTATCCCTGTAGGTACACTTTTGGACCGAGGGCCTAGGGTCGGGTTGAGGAGGTGAGCTAAAGGAAGCAAGATGAATGTAGGATGCAGGATTTTGATAGTCTCTACTCTAGGAGTAGTGTAAACCTATAGCTTTAACATTCATTAATGGGAATGTAATTAAATAGCTTTTGGAAATTTTATTTTGGCCTGTAATCTCCTTAGCTCAAGCTACAACCGGAACCCTTAAGAGGTTATAAATGCATGTTCTGTCCAATTTATGTGTACTAATTGATATTAAGGTAGGAAGACCCTACAGGAACTCCTCGGATAACATCTCTGAAGTAGGCTCAATCTCTTGAAGAGGCTCAAGTTCCCTTGACTTTTCCACATGAGTAGGATCACTCCCCCAAACTTGGTTGGTTGAGTGATCATCATCATATAACCACACTCGATTCGTTGTCTATTGATTGGTAGTTCTCGTCTCTTCCTCCTGGCAGCTAGTTGAAATTGTTTCCATAAGTACCACCATTTGCTGCTCCAGGTGACGCATAGAGTTGGTTTGGCACTCCAAACTGTTCTCAGTTGACGCCATGAACTTATTAAGGTATCCTCTAACTGAGTCGTGACATCTGCAGAACTATCTCTCCTCTCTGCGCGATGTTCAAATGGTTGTGGCGTATCAATAGGGTAGTGAGGCTCCGGTGGGTATTGGTGACTCCAACCTTGTAGTGAAGGATCACAATGCCAGTTATGATCGATCATTGAACAGGTGCACCACACTATCCTCATCTACAACCAGGGGACTCCAGTCACCAGTGCTCCGCTCAATACCCATTCTCGTGTGTCTGTGCATCCAGCCCTTTGCAGAAATATTGCATGAAAGTATAGTTCGAAAAGTTGTGATACCGGAATGTGTTGGCCAATTCATTGAATCTCTCCCAAACAGCGTAGAACGGCTCGGAACGTTGTTGGGCAAAGCTTGTGAAGGCTTGTTGATGTTTCATCTCCAAGTACCTCACAAGACAAACAAAACAAAAACAAAAACAAAATATAATTTATTTTTTTTATTTTTTTTTGAAAATTTAGAAAACAAAACAAAAACAATGGTTAAATTACAGTCAAAGAACCTAGTATGATATTACTAAAGTTAGTCCCCGGCAACGGCGCCAAAAACTTGATCGCTTTTATTTTAAACAATTATTTTTCCAGTGTAGCGATTATACCGTAAGTGCACGGTGTCAAGTTTTACTATAGATAGGAAGAATACGGATTGTCGAACCCACAAGGACTAACAAGTAAGTACCAAATAAGATTTCTTTAACTATATTTAACGTACGATAATTAATTAATAATTAAACTAAACTAAATTAAACTACTGTAATCCAACCAAAATAATCGACAATCACGAGAAAAGTCCACAAGAAAGATTTATCAAGACTATGATTCACCTAACCCAACTCTTACAATTCTTTTCTCCATACATCTCTAAGGTGACGGGTTTTCCGAATGTATTCAATATACTCTCTCGAGCTATATTAAATATAACATCAAATTGCAACAAGTAACTCTCGTTCACTTAATTAACAATTTAATATTGAATGCGCTTTATGAAAATCACTAACTTTAGATTAAACAATCCAAAGCTATCACTCGTATCTCGATTTTAATCTTTAACACACGACATGAATTATCATATCGTATTATAATTTTATCTCTCGATCTCAATTATAATAAAATATCATTCAAAGGGGATCAATCCTTCAAAAGCATGAAGAACAATAAAACATGCACATAGAAGATATATGAATTCAATCTCAAAATCAATAGGAAAACTATGTTATTGATATTTGTCAATCATCAAAAACACAACAAATCCAATTATTCATGTAAAACAATAATATAAAAGTAAAAGAAAACTCCCAAGTCGACTCCTTCGTTGATTCTTGATCCTTCATTCGCTTCTTTCTCGATCCTGCTCCTCGATTCTCTTGTTGACTTGTTGCAATTCCTAGGATGAAGAGGTGATGGTGGATGAAGGTGATATGGAGTATGGAGGAGTGGAGGATATTCCTAGGTTGTAAAGACTTATTATGGTTGTGATTTTCGTGTATAAATATAGAGGGGTAGGAATCATTGACTTCTTTCTTGGATACAAACTCTATAAGGAATTTATTTTTCAGCAAACTCTTCCGGCCGATCGATCGAGATTGACTGCTCGATCGATCGCCAATTTTCTGTGACCGCCGATCGATCGAGATTTGAGTCTTGATCGATAGAGCTTATTTTATTTTATTTTTTTATTTTCTTTTGTTCTTTTCTTCATTTCCCGACTTTGACGCGTTCGCTCGGTTTGGTCCTTTTTCATCATTTTTAGCTCATTTCCTCTACTTTTATGCATTTCAACATTGATTCCTGAAATATAGAAATATATACCAAAAACCGTAAAATAATCCAAGAATCAACACCAAAACCATTAGAAAATCACATCTAAATAAGTATAAAAATGACACTTATCAAAGAATAATTACATAATGTGTCTGATTTTGGGATAATGATGATTGGAAGGAGAAGGCAGGAGCTGGTACTGTGCAGCAGAATCCGGCAAAAATTATTTTTCTGACCTTTTAGAAGAGAGTGCATATTCTGCAGAACTAATTGGAATTCCCATAACATGTTCACTATACCCATTTTTTCTTAACAAATCTTGATTTGCTGTGTTTTAGTTGTTGCATTTCACGTACTCCTTGGTGTTGTATGCTATGAATCTAAGGACCTGTATTCTTCAACCTGAATCATTCCCATATCCAAGCACGAGTTCTAGCTCTATGCAGACAAAAGAAGTTATTTGTTCTTAACTTGAATTTGATTTGTATCAGCTTTGGATCATCAACATCAAATGCTGTATAAGCTTCTGAGTAATCTTTTTGACAAAAAAATTGCATGAGAAAGTGAAAATTTATCCTTTTTTTTTTTCATTTAGTGAAAGGTTGGCACATGTAATGTAGATAAGATTTAATCAGTTATATCCTTTGATTTTGAAGACCAGTGACTTTATGCTTCTCAGGATTCATGCCTTTTGAGTTGGCATTCTTGCTTCGTGATGTAACCACCACCAGATTTACAACTGTATGCTCTCTCTGAGGATAAGAATAAACATCACTCGACAGTTGATGGAAAATGCTTGTATAGAGCCATCGTGGCTCTACTTATGGATCAACTCAATATGATTAATTAGTCTAAAATGGTTAGTATATTAATTTATGTATTTTTTCTTTAAAAGATGTTATGTTTTAATATTAGTCGGTACATAAGTGGAGCCCAAATCAAGTGCATACAAATATTTCCCACGCTTGATTCACCCCCATGTGGCTCACTGCAAGTGTTAGCGCATTCCAATTCGTGCAGATATTTAGTCCTATTTTATTAAACTAAATTTTTGGAATTTTAGTTTCGTTTAGATATGCGATCCCTGTTACATATAAGGTTAACTTAATTTAAATATTTAGATCAAATAAATAAAGTCAAAGTCTCAGAGAACATATATTAAAGGAAAATCATCTAAAAACTCAATAAAACTGTTTTCCAATCTACAAATCCCTAGCGAATAATTAGTTGATAAATCCAACTTTTGATTCTCATTCACTATTAATGTACATTTTTTGCATGTCTAGTTAAATGAATAAAATTTATTTATCTTGTAACTAAATAATTTATTAATTTCTTTTGACTATTATATATGCATGGGGCCTTGAGTTTATAAGAATCACATTGGACATAGTGAATAAGATTTAACACTTGAATCTACTCATCAAAATTTAAATACATCGGACCAAAAACGAGAGCAAGCAGCAAAATTAACCCGTATCCCGGATATAATAAAACGAAATGGGACGTGCTTCCTCTACCTTAAGCAGAAGCATTAACCAGCTCTTTCTGTTTGGTTGTGGATTCAGATGGCAGTGGCTGCAACAACAAATTATCAAAATCAACTGCTATCCATCTTTAGGGGGGAAAAGGTCAGTTCGAGATCGAGTCAAAAGTCGAAAAATCTTTTTTGTACCATATTTTTGGATGTTTGCAAATTAAAAGAAAAAGGAACACCAAGTTATGTAAGAAAAGGATGAATAAAAGATTTCAAGAAGTTAATGGCATCAGAGACAAAAGTAAGACGGGTAAGAATGGAACAGAAAGAGAACTATGGTAATGAAGGTTATAAAAACTTCTCTGGTTTCATTTATTTTATGCATGTTTAAAATGATCTTTGTAGGATGCTAGCAATTTTCTTCCCATTATGCGCCAATGTTGAAAGCGGCATAAAGAGACGTTATTAATCGTGATCAGTAGTAAATTTTGTATCAAGAACCGGGCTTGTTTTCAAGCAACAGATAACTCAAAAAATGGGTTCGTTCTCGGGGAAATGATCACAGTTCATGTGATACTGATTATTGTTAGACTGCCTGGAGTCGTACAGATCAAAAAGAGAACAGGTAACCAAGTTCATGCCATCATATCAGCGTCAATACAGATTCTTACCTCAGCGAGTTCCTGTTCGTGTTTCGGAATAAAAGCGGTATCCACCTTTCCTGTTTTGAAGTCCTACGATATACAATGACAGGGAAAGTTTTCACAAATGCCCCTCAAATATGAGTCCATAGATTAAAAATAGCGACTAGAGGTAACAAGTGTCTACCTCAACTTCAAGGATAAGCTTATGGTAGTCAATTGTTGTAGGAACCCCTGGCCATGTATAATATTATTTGAATACAGATCCAACCAGTAAGACAGTAATTTAACAGTTAAAGGTGGGTATTATGGAGAGCGCACGCACACACATATACACACACACACACAAACTGTACGCTCAAGGACAGATGCTTTATCGTGGGCATATAGAAGATTATAACGCAACTTTAGATTAGAGGAGAATTTAGTTACAGCTGATCTACTCCATTCTTTACCTGTAATGATGGTGTCATCAAGAGCCCTTTTCATACGTTGGATTGCCCTTTCTCTTGTTGGAGCCCAGACAATAAGTTAAAAATAGCAGATTTATAAATCAGAGCATGTGGAAGCCAATTCTTCAGATGTGATAAGGACACCATGAATAAAATGAAATCAAATATCCTACTATATTGATGAATATTTAACATAAAAACATTGCAATTTAATAATTACTTCAGTTCCATGCATGATCAAAGGCAGTGCAAGATGATTAGGAGTCGATGAATAACATTTAGCAGGCAAATCAACAAATTTCAAAACACAATGAACTGAAAGTCTTAACACAAAGCTGCTACATTCAAATAACGTATGTTCAGTTTCATAATTTATTGGAGTGCTGCACTCAAACCATACTGGTTCACGTCAGCAGAAAGTGCAGTGTTTGCGTATTATCGACTGCCAAGGAAATATTAATTCAGTTTTATACGTCAGCATTTATTTCAAAACAATGAATAGAACAAATGTCATCTACTGGATTAGATAACAGCAGTTTCAATTTCCTTGCAGCCGCCTATATTACTCTTGCTTCCATGAAATAGCATTCCAAAATGACATGTACATTATAAAAGTGCATGTATGAGTATCATCTACTGCCAAGAAAATATTAATTCAGTTTTAGAATGTCGGCATTTATTTCCAAAAAGATGAATAGTAGAAGTGTCTACTGCATTAGATAACAGCAGATTCAATTTCCTTGCAGCCACCTAGATCACTGCGGCTTCCACAAAATAGCATTCAAAAATGATATATGAAACACATATAAAATATAGTCCGCGTGTAAGAAAAGGGGGCTTAAGCTGATAAATCCAAGCCGAAAACGAGAAAATGTTCCTATCTCATCATACGTTATTTGTCATATTTATCATGTGTCATTAGGCAATTAATATGCATCCATTTGTATGAGTGGGCTTTCTCACTAACTTTTGTTTTAACTAATTGGGGAATATGAGATTATTTAAGAACATAATGAACACAAAATTCTAACCTTCCCTAGCAGGGAATCATAGCTGGGAGGAACAACATAATCTGGATAAACATGACTATCCATTCGCACAAATGGACCTCCAGGTGGCAAGTAAGCAGTTATTCTCCCTATTCAAGTACACATGAGGGAATTAGCATTAAAAAAGGACACCATATTAATTGATTGTGCCAGCTTTCAGGATAAATAAGACTCCATATCAATCATCAATTGATGTTTGACTATAATAAATTAACGATTCCCCCCTCCCACAGTTCTTGCTGCACTTGTCATTTTGAGGAATCAGGAAAAAATAATGACCTCCGATTGGAAATATTCGATTCCATGACTTGTAGGAAAATACCAAAAAAGAAGTGAAAACAAAAGAACAAAAAACTTTACAGGTAGCAATATGTTACGCAAGCTAAGACTCCAGCAAATCAAGAAGACAAAGGAGATATTGTTTACAATAAGCATACCCACGGCAAATACAGAATAAAGGACTAAGAGTTTTGGATTTCCTGGATCTATTAGAATTTGGATTATTTCAAATATTTTTATTAGAATTGGATCAATTAGGATTTTTCGGATTGGATTAATTAGATTTGGTTTTGATTTGGTTTTGACTTTTATTCAGTAGATAGGATTTTTGGTTGTATAAAACATGGTGGTTTATTATTTGATAATTAATTAAGAATCATAATTGAACAACCTCTTGTTCATACGTCTCTCTCTCCCAAATTGTTCCTCTCTTCCCTAAACCCTTCTCTGCTCTGAACATCAAGAAATAAACATAGGGAAGTCTGGGAAACACCCATAATTCAGCGCCAATTAACCGAGTTCATGGCCTTATACAAGTCTGATAAGGATATGCTCACATTCAAGCTTGACTAACTGTCCCTACAAGTATCCGGTGCACAGATTGGCTCGAGACAACCAGCCTCCACCTGAATCCCCGGAATCACATATTCCGGAGCCACAGGGCCACGGCGGATATAGGGAACAAAACTCGTATCCCACAAGATTTTTGCGCCTTGATTTTCCTCGATTTGATGGTAAAGCTGACCCCCCTGGGATGGCTTTCACACTGCTAACATTTTTTTCGCCATCATCAAACACATCCTTCCGAATTTATCGAGTTGGCTTCCTTTCATCTGGACGGGGACGCTAACTCTGGTTTCTCAAGTTGGAATCAGATATGTCACATCTCACATGGGACGAATTCAAGCACCATTGCCACTTGTGTTTTGGCCCTCCACTTAGCATGAACCATTTGGGTGACTTAGCCAAATTATGTCAGACTGGATCCGTGGATGATTACACGCGCCGATTCGAACAATTAGCAGCACGCGCCGGATCGTTAACACGTAAGCAAGAGGTGCAACTTTTCCTTAGCGGGTTGCAAGACGCTATTATTGTTGGTGTATCTATTCATCAACCCTCAACTCTTACTGGTGCAATGAGCCTTGCTCGCTTATACGAGGGACTACACATGCCACGCCGTACAGAGCCACCACGCCGCAACCAACACCTCAAGCTCCCTTCATCAAGCGCCTGTCAAAGGTCGATATGGACGAGGGACGTCGACGTGGGTTATGTTTCATTTGTGATGAGGAATATACACCACGTCACCAATGCAAAAAATTATTTTGGCTAGAGGGTATTGATGAGCCACAGCCTGTGACCGACACTACAGAATCAGACGAGGATGACGTTGAGATCTCGCTACATGCGAATACTGGTTCAGGCATCGGCGTCGTACTGCATCAACACGAACACCCAATTGCATTCTACAGCCAGGCACTTGCACTACGGCACTGTACACTGCCCGCATATGAAAGGGAGCTTATTAGCCTAGCAAAGGCAGTGCGTCATTGGCACTCCTATTTTTGGGGACACTTACAACCGACCATTACAGTCTTAAGTTTCTCCTTAAACAGCGTATCTCGACCTCGCCACAACAATGGTGGATTAGTAAGCTACTTGGCTATGATTTCCGTGTGGAATATAAAGCGGGCAAACTTAATGTTGTTGCAGATGCATTATCACGTGGACAAGAGGATGCGAGTTTAACGACAATCATTGCCCGACCTACGTGGGATTTTATTGACTCTATTCGCGAAGATCACGCAAATTCTGAACACATCCAACAACTGCTCCAGCAACTACCACAAGGCCGCGCGGACAGCCCTTGGTCAGTTTCTAACGGCTTGCTATTCCACAAGCGGCATCTCTACCTTGCACCGGGTTCGACCCTTATCCAGACGATCATCCAGTCGATTCATTATGCTTACCACGAGGGCTATCAAAAAACGCTTCACCGTGTAACACGGGATTTTTACAGGAATGGCCTACGGCGTGATGTCCAGGGCTACGTATCTTCATGTCTTACTTGCCAACACAATAAAATCGAGACACTGCGACCCGCTAGACTGTTCCAGCCACTACCAATTCCTAATCAAATATGGGCGGACATCTAGATGGATTTTATCGACGGGCTTCCACCGTCTCAGGAGAAATCAGTTCTATTTATCAATGTGGACCGTTTCTCAAAATATGCTCACTACATCCCACTCGCACACCCGTATTCTATTGTAACTGTTGCGAGGCATTTCTTTGACCATGTGGTAAAACTCCATGGAATTCCAGAATCTATAGTCAGGGACCGTGATACGGCTTTCACTAGCTCATTTTGGAAAGAGATCTTCCGTCTTCATGGTACTAAACTTTGTTTCAGCTCCGCTTATAAACCCCCAACCAGACGGATAAATGGAGGCGGTCAATAAGGTAATTCAAATGTATTTACGTTGTTTTACAGGTCATCACCCAAGACGTTGGCTTACATTGGTGGCGTGGGCGGAGGTATTGTTACAATACGAGCTTTCATTCCTCTTTGCGCAACACCTTTCGAGGTAGTGTATGGAAGACCTCCTCCGTGCTTGGTATCCTACTCACCGGGACGTACAATTGGAGGTTGGGGATTTAGTACTTCTAAGGCTCCAACCATATCGACAAATTAGCTTATCTGCCAGACGTGATAAGAAACTAGCCCCAAGTTATTTTGGTCCCTTCAAAGTGATGGCACTCATTGGTGCTACTGCATACAAGTTAGAACTTCCACCAACAGCCAAACTGCACCCTGTTTTTCATGTTTCAGTGTTAAAGAAGTTCAAGGGAGATTGTCCTAGCACACCTACTCTTCCACCCATCAACCATGAAGAGTTTAGTCCGGTACCCCAAGCGGTGCTTGATACTCGCAAGAGCCAAGGCCGTGCAGAAGTCCTGGTACATTGGGTTGGCTTGTCTCCAGCTGAAGCTTCATGGGAAGATGCTGCAACTCTAGCCGCCAAGTACCTTTCCTTCGTGTTTGAGGACAAACATGGTTCTCAAAGGGGAAGTAATGTTACGCAAACTAAGACTCCAGCAAATCAAGAAGACAAAGGAGATATTGTTGACAAGAAGCATACCCACGGAAATACCGAATAAAGGACTAAGAGTTCTGGATTTCCTGGATCTATTAGGATTTGAATTATTTCAAATATTTTATTAGGATTGGATCAATTAGGATTTTTCGGATTGGATTAATTAGATTTGGTTTTGATTTTTTTATTCAGTAGAAAGGATTTTTGGTTGTATAAAACATGGTGGTTTATTATTTGACAATTAATTAAGAATCAGACTCAAATTGTTACTCTCTTCCCTAAACCCTTCTCTACGCTGAACATCAAGAAATAAACATAGGAAAGTCTGGGAAACACCCACAATTCAGGCAAGAAATCACGGAACCAAGTAATTGTCCCGTAACTCGATCCTGTACTCGTAACAAATAACCCCAATCATGCGATTCCAACATACCTGGCCCAGGTCTGAAATTTTTGAAAGCATCTTCTGCATTAATACGGCATTCTATTGAAGGTCCACTAAGAACAATATCTTCCTACAGATAAAAAATCGTTCATATAAATCAAATGTTGCAGCTTATAAACCATATTTTGAAATACACTTTGGCCAAACTACCTGTTTGTAACGAAGTTTCTCCCCCTTAGCCACACGAATCTGTTCTTCAATTAGGTCAACTGAGGAAATCATTTCTGTAACAGGATGCTCCACCTGAAATTACAGTCGAGTAAGCAGTTACTCACTTACTCAGTTACTTGTGCATGTCAAGGATGAATGTTCGGATGAGTAATTCAAGTATATTATAAAAGCCTCCATCTTTTCACCTGGATCCTAGTATTCATCTCCATGAAGTAAAAGGAACCTCTTTCATCCAAAAGGAACTCAACAGTTCCAACGCCTATGTAGCCTATTGATACTGCGGCCGCTACTGCTGCATCACCCATGGCTTTACGCAACTCTGGTGTCAATGCAGGGGAAGGTGCTTCCTCTAGCAGCTTCTGATTCTTCTCTGCAAATAAGCATTCAATGAATCAACACCACAGAAAGATATCACCCTGAACCAATTCAACAGTTCTCAACTCAAAAAAAACCTTATCCCATACTTATTCAGTAATATATGTTAGTAAACCATTTGAAAAAAGAAAAAACAAGCATTATGATAACTTGAAACAAATGTTGATTACTAGGTGCTCTGACAAGAACACTGACTAAATTATGTGTCTCGTGTCCATTGACAAGGAAAAAATCTAAAGGTGTTACATTTTATTGGACACAAAAGAGTTTCAAAATTAAGGCATGTACCGAGAATTAGAGGCAAAATTTGAATTACTACTAAGGTGATGTTTTACCTGAATACTACAGTCACGTTCCCCAAAGTGAACAGCGTCACCAAATTTGTCAGCCAAAACCTGAGAAGTCGAATAAGGTGTCAGCAGAAATGTGAATAAATGATTGCACCAATAATGCTAATAAATACTGTAAGAACACAAATCATAGTTACCCAAATTTGAACAAATATCAAAGATAAAATATTTGCTCGATCATAAAACTTAACGGTATGTTCAGTTTTGTCTCCAGAGATTTGTTTCAGAAAACGAGTTCTTGAAAATGTATTAGGAAATGAAATGAACATTTAGTTTTGTTTATAGAAAAAAAAATTACTTTAGCGGTAAAATTGTGTAGGTCAATATCTGGTAAGTGAGGTTAGTTAAAAATTGTAAAAGATATTGTACTTGTGAACAAACGAGATTGAATCTGTGAATTCTAGAAGATAAATAAAAACAGATGGGATTTGTGAAGATACGTTAAACGCGTTCTTCGTTTTTCTCCTTTTTTATTTTTTATTCTGATATATCAATGTTACAATTGATAGTCTTATTAATAAGAAACTCAATCAAATCTAATCTCTTATCCTACTAATTTAAATAACAACAAATCTTATCAGATTAAATTCAAACACTCCTAGATCTTATCACTATAGGAGTCTCTGAAGGTTTGCAATCACTCATTCCAATTTCTTTCAGAAGATCCAAAATGTACTTTCGTTGAGAAACCATGATTCCTTTTTTAGATCTTGCAATCTCCATTCCAAGAAAATATTTCATACGTCCCAAGTTTTCATCTCAAACTCATCTGCCAGGCTTTCCTTCAATCTGTTTATATCTTCTGTGTCATCACCTGTTAAAATAATGTCATCAAAATAGACAATTAATATAGAGATTTTATTCTCATTGGACCTCTTGGTGAATAACGTATGATCAGATTGTCCTTGACAATAGCCCTGGTGTTTTACGAATTTTGTGAATCTCTCAAACCAAGCTCTTGGAGATTGTTTTAGTCCATAAAGTGACTTTTTCAACCTGCAAACTTTTGATCCAAATTCCTGAGCAAAGCCAGGTGGAGTATCCATATATATTTCTTCCTCCAATTCTCCATTCAAGATTGCATTCTTTACATCCAGTTGGTTCAGAGGCCAATCCAGATTAGCTGCAATGGAGAGAATTACACGCACTGTATTAAGTTTGGCAACCGGGGAAAATGTTTCATTGTAGTCAACTCCATATGTTTGAGTGAACCCTTTGGCCACCAACCTAACCTTGTGTCTTTCAAAGGACCCATCAGAGTTATATTTTATAGTGAAGACCCACTTACATCCAACCAGTGACTTTCCATTGGGTAAGTCAATTTTCTCCCGAGTTGCATTCTTCTCTAGAGCTCTCATCTCCTCATGAATTGCTTCTTTCCACTCAGGTATCTCAAGAGCTTCCTGTATACTGTTAGGAATACTCGTGGTATCTATCTGAGAGGTAAATGTGAAATAGGAAGGTGACAACTTTTTATAAGATACGAAGTTTGAGAGCGGATGTTTGTTGCATATTCTCCTGCCTTTTCTTAAAGTAATTGGAAGATCAATATCGTTGGAATTACCTGGAGTAGTCGAGTTAGAAGGATTAGTTTGTGTATCAGAGTTAGGCATCGGTGTTGATTCATGGCTATGTGGTTGAGCAGTGTCTCCTCCTCTCTTTGCTTCTCTTCTCCTGGTATAAACAATATCATGTCTCTCTTCTACCTCTCCTATGCTAGTTGAGTTATGATCATGCATAGTATAGTCAGTTTGTTCATTATCTCCAAATTCAATGTTAAAGTTCGATTTGGTTAAAAAATCATCTTCGTTAGCAGTACATGTCTCCCCCTGAAGATGAGAGGTATGGTAAGACTGCCCTTCGAAGAAAGTGACATCCATAGGGACAAAAAAAATATTTGAAATAGGATCAAAACATTTGTAGCCTCGTTAGTTTGCAGGATAACCAACAAAAATACACTTAATAGCTCTATGGTCAAGTTTGGAGATGTTGGGATCATGATTATGAACAAACGCCGTACTTCCAAAAAAATTATGAGGGATATCCATGATGAGCCGTGAATGAGGAAAATAATTTTGAAAAATCTTTAGGGGAGTTTCAAAGTTCAAAATACGTGAGGGTAAACGACTAATCAAATAAGTTGTTGTCAAATAGCATCACCCCAAAGATAATTTGGAACTTTAGTGTGAAAACTAATAGCCCGAGCCACTTCAAGAAGATGTTTATTTTTCCGTTCAGCAACGCCATTTTGTTGAGGGGTATAGGGACATGAACTTTGATGGATAATGCCATGAAGAAGAAAAAAATCCCCTAATAGTTTATTAAAATATTCTTTTCCATTATCACTCCAAAATATTTTAATATTCGTGTGAAATTGAGTTTGTACCATTTAAAAAAAAATTAAAGGTGACAGCTGCATTAGATTTATCTTTTAGAAGAAATACACAAGTCACACGAGAATGATCATAAAAAAATGTGATAAACCAACGTTTTTCAGAAAAAAATTTAATGTTGCAAGGGTCCCAAACATCACTTTGAATAAGGGTGAAAGGTGCAGATTTTTTATATGGATGAGATGGGAAAATAGAGCGATGATGTTTTGCCAATTCACAAGATTCACAATTAAGCGAAGGAATAACTTTATTGATAAATAACTTGGGAAACAATCGTTTTAAATATGCAAAACTGGGGCGACCTAACCGACGATGCCATAACAAAATATCACTAACATGAGATGAAGAAATAGAATTGAGACATAATTTATCATCAACGGAGGCAAGAAACGAGCGAGCATTGAGAAGATAGAGACCACCGTCTTGCCTAGCGTTGCCAATCATCGTCCCCGATGCTAAATCCTGAAACGCACAATGAGAAGAAGAGAAAATAACCCGACAATTAAGATCCCGAGTAAGATGGCTAATGGATAAAAGATTATAGGAAAGCAGCGAAACATGTAAAACATTAGAAAGGGGACAAGTAGGAGAAACTGAGATAGATCCCTTTCCCGCAACGGAGGCGAGAGATCCATCAGCAATTTTAACATTTCCATTCCCCGCACAAGGGATATAGGATGAAAAAAGATGTGACGAGCCTGTCATATGGTCTGTGGCACCTGAATCAAAAATCCAGGAGTCATTAGGAAGGAAATCAACGATAGTGGCAGTAGAAATACCTGTCTGGGCCAAGGAACATGAAGGGGAAGGACTTGGTTTGCCTAAACGAGTGTCAAACATTTTGTACATTTGCTCCATTTGATCCTTTGTGAACGGAAGTGATTCAGAAGGAGATGGAAGTTGTCCAGAGTCGGATGCACTCGATTGAAAGGCATGACCACCCACGCCCTGTTTACTGCCAAAGGCTAATTTTTTCTTGATGTGTGAGGGCCGACCATTGATAAGTGTGATTTTTACACTTATTATGCTATGTTTTTGTATTGATTTTCGTATTGATTCATGGATGATTTTACGCTTTTTGGTATATTTTTGTGTATTTCAGGAATCTAGGTCCAAGGGGATAAAAGGGGAGGAAATAAACTAATAATGTTCAAAAAGCACCAAACCGAGCGAAGACGTGAGAAAATGGAATGAAATCTCGAAATATGAATTTTTATACAGCTCGCGATCGATCGGCAATAACATCGCGATCGATCGCCGAGCTGTAAAAAGTGATGTTGAACAGAATACATTGGCAATCGATCGGTAAGAACTCGCGATCGATCGCCAATATACAGTGAAGACTCGCGATCGATCGCGAGGGAACGAAGATCGATCGCGGATTTGTTTATTTTGACTATCAAGTCCAGTAGAGATTGAAGATCGATCGCGGAAGAACGAAGATCGATCGCCAAGAGTTTGTGGAAAATTAAAGACTTTCCATGTTTGGTTCAAGAGGGACTCTTTCCCAATTATTGTTGCCCTATATATCAGACCTAGGGACGAATTTTGAAGGACTTTTGCCAATTTTTACTGAGACCTAGCAGCCTCTCCTCCATCAAAGCACCACCACAAATCATTGAAGAGCAAGAGCAACGCAAGGAACGAAAGAACGGAGCGACGCACGGAGCGACATCCTCGTTATCTTAGTATTTCTGAACTTGATTATTTTTATATCATATTGTGATGTTAAATTTGTTTAAAGACATGTTTTTACATTATAATTTGATTATGGTTGTTGGCTAAGATATTTGTCAAGACATAGGGGATCCCATGTTTGAACCCTTGAGTTAATTAACGGTTTTGATTTGATTTCTATGATCTTTGCGCATAATTTATGTTTTTAATGCTTGTAAAAGATTAGCTACCTTTTGCATGATATTGGTAATCGTAATTGAATTGACCATAGGAGATTACGATACGACGTAGTAAATTAGGCCGTGGGTTTTAGGTTGAGACGGACCAAGTAAAATCTAGCACACGTGTGATAGCAATAGATTCACCAAAATCGAAGGCTAGTAGTTTTCACAAAGCGTTTTTCGGTATTAATCATTCAATAAAGACATGGGAGTGATTTATTGTAGATTAATGCTAGACTTGTTATAACCGGACCAAGGTATAGCGAATGAAATAGGAAAACTCGTCACCCTAGAACATAGAACATTGAATCTTAATTAATAGACAACTTTTGGGGGATTACACGGGTGAACCGACGTCTTGATAATTCGTTTATAAATTCTCTTCAATTATCCATCACTACTGGTTAGTTTAACTTTTGTGCTTAAGTCAATTTAGTTTGATAATCATTCCATAATCGTAGGTTAAATATAGTAATTCTAATCGATCGTGGTAATTGCTACTAGTCCCTGTGGGTACGACACTCCTTACTCTTAAACCATTATATTAAAACTTGACACCGTGCACTTGTGTCGCTCCGTGCGTCGCTCCGTTCTTTCGTTCCTTGCGTTGCTCTTGCTCTTCAATGATTTGTGGTGGTGCTTTTGATGGAGGAGAGGCTGCTAGGTCTCAGTAAAAATTGGCAAAAGTCCTTCAAAATTCGTCCCTAGGTCTGATATATAGGGCAACAATAATTGGGAAGGAGTCCCTCTTGAACCAAACATGGAAAGTCTTTAATTTTCCACAAACTCTACGTGGCGATCGATCTTCGTTCTTCCGCGATCGATCTTCAATCTCTACTGGACGTGATAATCAAAATAAACAAATCCGCGATCGATCTTCGTTCCCTCGCGATCGATCGCGAATCTTCACTGTATATTGGCGATCGATCGTGAGTTCTTACCGATCGATCGCCAATGTATTCTGTTCAACATCATTTTTTACAGCTCGGCGATCGATCGTGATGTTATTGCCGATCGATCGCGAGCTGTATAAAAATTCATATTTCGAGATTTCATTCCATTTTCTCACGTCTTCGCTCGGTTTGGTCATTTTTCAACATTATTAGTTTATTTCCTCCCCTTTTATCCCCTTGGACCTAGATTCCTGAAATACACAAAAAAATATACCAAAAAGCGTAAAATCATCCAGGAATCAATACGAAAATCAATACAAAAACATAGCAAAATAAGTGTAAAATTCACACTTATCAACCATAATCTCCCAACATGTGTCAATGGTATGCCATGGTTTCTTACACTTTTCACACCAAGGTCGTTTTCCATCACGGCGATGAGGATCGGAAGCGTTATCCATGCTCACCATGGCAGAACCTTCACTGACTATGGGAGAATCTCGTGGCATCATGACCAACCGTCGAGATTCTTCACGGCGAATTTCCGAGAACACCTCGCGTATGGTAGGCAGAGGTTTTTGCCCTAGAATTCTCCCACGAACCTCATCCAAGTCCCTATTCAATCCTGCAAGGAACACAAATACGCGGCTACAATCAAGTTTTTTCTTGTAACGAAAGCTATCCTTCGAATTTTCCCATTCATCAGCATCAAGGAGATCCAATTCCTGCCATATCACCATTAAATCATTGTAATAAGAAGTAACATCCCTAGCCTCTTGATGAATCTGCCACATGCGAGTGGTCAATTCATATAACTGAGAGTAATTCTCCAAATCAGAGTATGTCTCTCGAATGGCCTCCCAAATATCTCGGGCAGTCGGCAAAAAAAGAAAGGGCTTACCAAGCACCGGGTCCATTGAATTCAGCAACCATGCCATGACTAAGGAGTTTTCGGAATGCCACTAGACGTATTTGGCATCATCACTGGCTGGTGATGTGACGGTGCCATTGAGGTATCCCAATTTTCCCTTCCAGTCGATGATGAGGCGCATAGATTGTGCCATTCAAGGTAATTTTTACCATTGAATTTATGGATCAAAATCTGGAAGGAGTTATCGGCTATGCCCATGCCTGTGGATTGAAGCGGCGACGTGCCAGAACCTCCAGCGGCGAAGGAGGCGGCGGTGGTGGACGACGAGGAAACGGAATGCGCGGCGGCCATGGTTGATTAACAATCCAAGAATCGGAACTTTTGAAGCTCTGATACCATGTGAACAAATGAGATTGAATCTATGAATTCTAGAAGATAAATAAAAACATATGGGATTTGTGAAGATATGTTAAACACGTTCTTCGTTTTTCTCCTTTTTTATTTTTTATTCTGATATATCAATGTTACGATTGATAGTCCTATAAATAAGAAACTCAATCAAATCTAAATCTCTTATCCTACTAATTTAAATAACAATAAATCTTATCAGACTAAATTCAAACACTCCTAGATCTTATCATTTTATCAACAGTACTGTGTCATAATATAATATAATATAATAATAGGGTATTTTTTGGAAAAGATAAAATTTCAATTAAAGTGATGTTTATGTCATGAGATGTGAAAATGAGTTTTTAAATATAATAATAGGGTATTTTTTGGAAAAGATAAATTTAAACTAAAAGTGATGTTTATGTCATGAGATGTGAAAATGAGTTTTTACAAAATGAAATGAAAAATGAGATTGTAGTGTTTTTTTTCTGTTTTTAAAGATTGGAAAAGGTCTGTTAAAACAAAAAACAAATATAGGCTAAGCTACTATTGAGGATATTTCCCGATTGTAATTTAGCATTTCCACACGATTCAATTACATTCACCTTGATACAACCATCTGATATAAGACAAACAAATCTAGTTTTTCATCTACTAAAATTCCACATTTAAAAGCACAGTCTTAAAGACAAATTATTTAACATGGTAGCTTCTGTTAGTAGTACCTGAAATTCAATATGCCTTGGATTCTGGATATACTTCTCCAGGTAAACACCATCGTTACCAAATGCAGCTGCAGCCTCACTCTTTGCTTGCTGCCACCCACATAAAAATAAGCTAATCTTTAAATACAAGAACCAACGCAAAATTTTAGTTAGATAGCTGTGACATACATTGGTTGTTTTTAAATAATTGAACTGATTATTTGACATCAAGAGATTGATAAATGTTGTTTTTTTTTCTTTTAAGGAAGGATAGATAAATGTTATGAAGAACACATGTCAGAAATCAAGAACCTTAAGGAATGATTCCAATGTTTAAATTTAAGATTTGAAATAGTCTAAAAACAAGTATTGATGGATGAGAATAATTTCTTCAATGACAAGGTGCTCATTGTGGAAAACAGAATAAATAAAGTGCATCAATCACTGGATAAAATCACTTCAATATGAATGTGCACAACTTCACATGATTGGATATACAACTAGCTTAAGGATAAAATCCATAACAGACCTCGAAGGGAAGGTCGATGCTCGGTACTCTCATAAAATAAATAGGCCTAACCAAAAGACAGAGAGTTTCTATACATATTTGAGTAGTTACTAATCTTAATCAAATAGAAAGCAAGTAATCTCCCAAGGGCGTAACAGGCAACAATAACTACAAGATAGATTTAGGGAAACATGGACTACCTGCAACAATTTCACATATTCATCAGGCTCTTTTGCAAGGCGCATTCCACGTCCTCCACCACCAGCTGTTGCCTATAAAAGAATTAGTTACACTTCAGATGGAGATGCTTGTGATAACTTCTTGGAATTTAATCCATGTCAAATATGATTATAGTGAAAACACTTCTATACATATCTTGAGAATATAAATGAAAGAGGAACAAGGTAGAGATGATCTAAAAAAGAACATATAGAAAAGAATTCAGAAGATGGATAATTATAAATGCGCACGCACGTCTGTGTCTGTCTCTATGTGCATGTATGACAATATGCATAAGCATATAAATGCTAAACTTACCTTGATCATAACAGGATAACCAATCTCGTCTGCTAGTTTAACAGCTTCTTCAGTGGTCTGCATTAAAAATAAATTTAAATAAAAAGGCCAGAAGTTGTTCACAGGATTTGATAACAAATTCCCAGGATAGGTGGCCATACAGAAATAATTCTGACAAAAATAAGTACCTCTAACAATCCATTACTTCCAGGCACAGTTGGAACTCCAGCATTCTTCATTGTATCCCTAGCAGTTGATTTGTCACCCATAACCCTAATGTTTTCCGGCTGCAAACGCCTCAAATTTGAAAATTCAAATCTTTGTTGTACCCTAGTCATTACAAATAGAAGAGGCTAGCTGTTGAACAGGAATCTTTTGTCCAGTTATTTTTCCCCCAATCTAATTAAGAACAAATCACTGGCTAAACCTTTTAATTATGTGGGCGGCCATTACGTTGCTCATACGAAACACTATGCCCGCTAAGCCTACAAAAAAATTGTGACTGGAAATGACTTTGCGTGGACGTTAATTTAAAGAACTTACATTGGGGCCAATAAAATTGATCCCATGCTCTCTGCACATCTCAACGAAAACAGCATTTTCAGAAAGGAAACCATATCCAGGATGCAGCATAGTACATCCACGGCTAATGGCAGCAGATAACACATTTGGAATCACCAAATACCTGTAAGAAAACCAAAACAAGAAAATATTGTTTACAATTATATCTGAACGGAAATGACATGTATGACAGTTGTTTTCAAAATGCATAGCAAAAGACAGAATAGATGAAAAAAAAATGATTTTGTGCCATAGTGTTTCTTCATACTTTAAAAAGATTCTTCCGGTATCTTGATGATCATCATTACGTATTTTGTTCATACAACCTACAACCGAAGTTCAACAATAGCAGCATCCAAATATTTGAAAACAGCTTAATAACATAGCATTCTATTTCCTTTTTCAGTTTGAGAGATTGGCAATCAATAGAAGGGAAAGCATGTGAGGTATGATCTGATACTAATTGAGTTTCCACAGGTCTAGATAAACCCAGTTTATTTATACGTTACACCTAGGCGAGCCAATCATATTTTTGTATAACCATAGGTGTCTCCACAGTATATTTCTGCAGTAAAACGTCAACCACAAACGAATGATAACCAGGGTGTCAATTTCAATGTTCGAATCAAAAAAATGTAATCTTTTCTAAACTCGACGAACCAAAAGAAGAAATTTCATTGTATTTGTTCAGATGATATGCATAGGGATCGCTGGCTCTCTTTAACAGGGAAGGCAGCATGGGATTTAAAGAAAATGCTATTGGACCATCAAGCGCAGGCATAGCACCACTTTTTTTTCTATTTGTTAATTCCTATCCCTGCTGAGATGACTACTACAACGTGAATAACAAGACTCACATATTCACAGCAAAAGATACAAGGGGGAGTGTCAAGAGCACTGTGTGAGTGTGGGACCCGACTCGGGCACATATTACTTTATCCCTTATCTGGTACCACATTCTCTCTGAATATGTACGAGAGTTTTAAACCTTTTCGAAAATAGCGGAAGCGTTTAGTCAATCATTCATTTTACGGTAGCGGAAGCATTTTTACAAACTAGTTAATAACAAAATACATCCCAGTACAATCTCCTTATAATGGTCCGATACTTAATAAAAGAGAAAATATTATAACAGTCCCGGTAAGCCCACATTTCCTTTTTTCCTAATTTCCCTTTGGTCCTGGTTCCAGTACTCCTATATCTGGAACTCACAATGAATAACAAGGAAAACAGGGGTTAAGTCTTTGGAACTTAGTGAGGGAATAACATGGCTTTAATATCTGTAATTATCAAACAGTGTAATGTACCAATATGATATGTCATGTAACAAAGATCTTGCAATCAAGCATTGTCAATAATGAACAGTGACGATATAGGATTTTAGAGTGAATATCGTGGGCTAAAGAGGTGGCTTCCACCGGACAGTTCGGTGTGGCACTTTTCCCCACATATTCAAATAGGATCTGTACAATCATTCATTTACGAGCCAAGGTGAATCATTCTCCGGACCGTGAAACGATGCGCGTTGTTCAGATGAACCATATACCTGGACTATCATCCGTTGATCATTGGACTCACTTTCCGGGCCGAAGCCGCGTTGTCCAGTGGATAAATATCCAGGGCTCCATTCATTCAGTCAAAGAATTCGTTCAATCAAAAGAATCGATTAGGAATCGATAACATTCAAGATAATTAAACATGCAGATCAAGATGACCAATGGAACGATGTAATGTATAATATGATGACATAAATAAAGTGTGAGATAAGTAATAACAAGTTACTGTAAATTCCAGGCCAAATGCCAAAAGGGCTATATAACAAGAATTCGGTAGTACACCTCACCTTACTACTTGATATCTTACTGGATTGACTTGATTTTGAACCCAATTGCCAACTAAATTCCTATCAACATAATATGAGGAATTTATGGTGATTAGTAACCCAGCTAAGTGGTCGAATCTTTATAAAAATCAGTTTGTGTACAAAACTTGTCCGGGTAATTTCGAATAAGACTTTAAAAATTCATGATAATTCAACAATAAGTCGAAGAATCACGAAACTTTCCAGAAATGCCTAAAATCAGTCAATAAATGTTCGGCCACCGGAAAACTCGATATCAAGGAGGAGCGTGAAGTTCACGCGCCACCGTGACGGCGCGTGGCCGAGCTCCGGCCACCACGCGAGGCTGAAATTTTACCGGTGTGTTCGTCGCATCAAGATCTACATCTTTGGTTTAGAAACTATTTTGAAATTCTCAACAGATTTTGGCCAGAATTTGAGTTTTCAAAATGATTAAGTAGGTGTTTTGGTCGTCCGAAATCCGTATGTACGGCGGTCGTTTGAGCAATCGGCCGACATACCCATAAACTTGAACACATTTTGAACAACTTTCGTTTAGATTCCAAGTTTAAAATCATTTTTAAAGGCAAAAAACCGAAGCTTGAAACTGATACCTTGAAATTGGTTTTTCTGGGTTTGGTAGCTCACTGTTCTTCGGGATTTTGATTTTCTGGACGCATTTGGATGCTGATTTTGCTACACCTCCCACACTAAATGTTTTCTGGGTTTGTAAGGAGTGTTTTGTGAAATTTTCGGATTTTTTGGACAAGGTTTGATAATTTCCATATAATTTTCCCTATTTCCTACATTTCCTACACCATAATCTCTCTTAATTTTTGCCAACAATTCTTCTTGAATGTGTGTGTTAATCAGAAGAAATGGGGGGTATTTATAGGGGTTGTGTGCATGAGTTAGGGTGTTGAAGTGTGGACAAGTGTTGGGGTAAGTTACCAAATTATAAGTTTTTAAAATTAATTCAAAATGATTAGTTTTTTTTTTTATTATTATTATTTAGAATTATATTATTATTATTATTATTTCTATGATTTATATATATTTTAAAAAATAGGGGTGTTACAATCTCCCCTCCTTCAAGGAATCTGGTCCCCAGATTCCATCCTTGTCATGGCCGAAACCGGAAGCCATAACTTGGAATCCTCTTAGTAGTCTTTACTTCAATGTCCTAGCTTCCTTTGACATGATTTCTGTATTTGACGCAGAGTGGTTCTTTATCAAGTTGATCTTCTATAAACGGTTTTCTAGGAACCTTTTTGTTGTCAAGTCGAGAAAACTACACTTGTGGTTTCAGTTTCTGATAAGTAGCATGGTCTACTGACGCTCTGAGTTGTGCCTAACGATCCCTTTAGTATTAGGGTAAGAATGAAGAAGTAAATAGAAGAAGCCCATGATCCGAGGAAAAAAAATTATTCCACTACCCGGGAATGAAGGTAGGGCGTATGTATTCAAAGAAAATGTCAATATCAACATCAAAATTTTGATATCAAGTCCTAAATAATCCATGGCCGGATTTGAAATGACAAAGAAACTGGGCGGAGTAGTGTCTGTCCGCAAAAGGTTCTCTAGCTGAAAATAGTGAGTGACTTTAAAATGGAGGAAAAAGATTAGGCCCAAATCCAACCTTAGGTAATGATTTTGCTGAGACTTCCTATCTAGTAGCTATATTTACCTCGGTTTTAGTTTCTCATCTCTTATATCTGTCCTTGATTCCAACGTGGATATTACCACCATCTATCATTTATGATTGCTGGCGTCTTCGGTAGCCGGTGTAGTCGCACCTGGTGAAGTCACTTCCTTGGTGTAGCAGTTTACGTGAGCTTGATGTTTGAACAACCGGTCCATGCTCAGTATAATATCATAATCATGCATGTAGCTTGATTAAATCTGTCAGATATTCTAGTTCGTGGAATTTTAGTGGGTAGTTCTTATTGACGAGGTCGGTGGTTACCTCAATTCTTATCGTTAACTGATTTCTAGATGATATGTCAATTTTTCTGATAACAATTGAAAAAAAAATTGGTAGAACAAAAGAATGTGTAGCTCTAGGGTCAAACAAAATTTAGCCAACTTTTGAAAGTGAAATAACGGTACATTCAACCACAACTATTGGATCAACTTCTTCATTTCCCATTAGGGCATAAGCCCTTGCTGAGATTCTAGGTTTTCGTGGCGGTGGTGTCTTCTGGGTTTTTTTGGGCAATCCTGGATACGGTGTTGTTCACTTCCACAGACCAGACATTTTACGTTCTTTCTCCAGCAATTATCTTCCTCGTGAGTGGACATCTTGCAATAGCCATATTTCGGTGCATTAATATACCCAAGTCTCATTGTGGTTTCTGCCCAGTTGGTTCTCCAATTATTTCCTTTCCAAGATTTATCTTCTTGTTGCTTGTCTCTGTCAAATTTGGGATATAGAGCCTCTTTTCCCTCTGCTCTCGTTGGATCAATGATTTGATATCGGATTCAACTCGTAACGCTTGGTTGACTACAGAAAGATAATTAGTGGATTTGGTGGATAGTGTGGCCCAACGGAGATCAAGATTTAAGCCTTGAATGAATATTTTAGTTTTCCTTGGTTCATCATCCATATAATGTGGAGCATAGTGAATTAGTCGGTGGAATTTGGCCTCGTATTCAGCTACAGTATGTCTTCCTTGTACCAAATCTATAAACTCTCGTTCACGGGTGTTCAGTATTACCTGCGTAACATACTTTTCCTCGAATGCACGTACAAAATTCGCCCAGGACCTCGGGGTTTGATTTCTTTTCCATTGATGATCTATGACTCTCCACCAATGATGAGCTGCATCTTCAAATTGATAGACAGCAAAGCTGACCTTTTGTTCATCAGAATAGTTGAGAACAGTAAATATTCTCTCAACTTTGAGCAACAATTCTTCTACATGACGGGCATTAGGGGTTCCGTAGAATTTAGGTGGGTGGAACCTCAGAAATCGTTCAAGTGCTCTATCTAATGGTTCTTCATTCCTCATGACATTTCGTGGTGGATTTTGTTGACAGAATTGCATGAACTGTAATAAAATTTACATCGCATTCCTGTTGGGTAGCTCTTGTCGAGGATGCTGTTCTTCTTGCTCGTCGTTCTTTCTTGGGTTACGTATTTCCTCAGGAAAATTTTCCTCATTTCCTTGATTTCTCGTGTGAGAGCTACCAGCAAGTGACGATGACATCCTTACACATAATTATAATGTATAAATTACCCGATTACATGAGTAAAATACTACTAGATTTTCACAAATACCTAGCTCGTGAATTATTTCTTGACGACATCATCAAATTTATGAGAAAGTGGTGATTTAAAACATATTTCTTTTAAATACGGAGTTAATATTAATAATGTGTAATGCACAAAATGAAAGTATTTAACTATAGTAAAGCTAAGTCACTGTTCTTTGAAATAGTGACAACTGTGGAAAAAAATGTTTGGTGATATACTATCAATCCTCATTAGTTGTTCCGGGTTTACTCCATCTACATGTCAACCATAATAGTCACAATAGAGGAAACTTTTTCAAGCTCAGCCTATAGCACATAACTCTATGGTTACAAATAGTTGATTGATCTTTCTTACCAAGGTGTTCTAAGCATTCATGTACAAGCACTAGACTTTTACCCTGAAATAAACCAGTCAACTTCACCAATATCTTACCCAGAGCATAAAATTCTTATGGAGGTTATTCTATTACCCAAAGATATTTCAGAACAGAATGGAAGCCTGGGCTCTGATACCACCTCTGTAGGACCCGACTCTGGCACATATTACTTTATCCCTTATCTGGTACCACATTCTCTCTGAATATGTATGGGAGTTTTAAACCTTTTCGAAAATAGCGGAAGCTTTTAGTCAATCATTCATTTTACGGCAGCTGAAGCATTTTTACAAACTAGTTAATAACAAAATACATCCCAGTACAATCTTCTTATAATGGTCCGACACTTAATAAAAGAGAAAATACTATAACAGTCCCGATAAGCCCACATTTCCTTTTTTCCTAATTTCCCTTTGGTCCTGATTCTGGTACTCCTGTATCTGGAACTCACAATAAATAACAAGGACAACAGAGGTTAATTCTTTGGGACATAGTGAAGGAATAACATGGCTTTAATATCTGTAATTATCAAACAATGTAATGCATCAATATGATATGTCATGTAACAAAGATCTTGCAATCAAGCAATTGTCAATAATGAACAGTGACGATATAGGATTTTAGAGTGAATACCGTGGGCTAAAGAGGTGGTTCCCACCAGATAGTTTGGTGTAGCACTTTTCCCCACATATTCAAAGAGGATATGTACAATCATTCATTTACGAGCCAAGGTGAACCATTCTCCGGACCGTGAAATGATGCTCCTTGTTTAAATGAACCATATACCCGGACTGTCATCCGTTGTTCGTTGGACTCACTTTCCGGGCCGAAGCCGCGTTGTCAAGTGGATAAATATCCAGGGCTCCATTCATTCAGTCATTCAGTCAAAGGATTCGTTCAATCAAAAGAATCGATTAGGAATCGATAACATTCAAGATAATTAAACATGCAGATTAATATGACCAATGGAACGATGTAATGTACAATATGATGACATAAATGATGTGTGAAATAAGTAATAACAAGTTACTGTAAATTCCAGGCCAAATGCCAAAAGGGCTATATAACAAGAATTTGGTAGTACACCTCACCTTACTACTTGATATCTTACTGGATTGACTTGATTTTGAACCCAGTTGCCAATTAAATTCCTATCAACATAATATGAGGAATTTATGGTGATTAGTAACCCAGTTAAGTGGTCGAATCTTTATAAAAATCAGTTTTTGTACAAAACTTGTCCGGGTAATTTTGAATAAGACTTTAAAAATTCATGATAATTCAACAATAAGTCGAAAAATCACGAAACTTTCCAGAAATGCCTAAAATCAGTCCATAAATGTTCGGCCGCCGGAAAACTGGATATCGGGGAGGCGCGTGAAATTCACGTGCCACCGTGACGGCGCGTGGCCGAGCTCCGGCCACCATGCGCGGCTGAAATTTTACCGGTGTGTTCGTCGCATCAAGATCTACATCTTTGGTTTCGAAACTATTTTGAAATTCTCAACAGATTTTGCCCAGAATTTGAGTTTTTGAAATGATTAAGTAGGTGTTTTGGTCGCCAAAATCCGTACGTACGGCGGCCGTTTGAGCGATCGGCCGACATACCCATAAACTTGAACACATTTTGAACAACTTTCGTTTAGATTCCAAGTTTAAAATCATTTGATAAAGGCACAAAACCGAAGCTTGAAACCGATACCTTGAAATTGGTTTTTCTGAGTTTGGCAGCTCACTGTTCTTCGGGATTTTGATTTTCTGGACGAATTTGGATGCTGATTTTGCTACACCTCCCACACTAAATGTTTCTGGGTTTGTAAGGAGTGATTTGTGAAATTTTTGGATTTTTTGGACAAAGTTTGATAATTTCCATATAATTTTCTCTATTTCCTACATTTCTTACACCATAATCTCTCTTAATTTTTGCCAACAATTGAATGTGTGTGTTAATCTGAAGAAATGGGAGGTATTTATAGGAGTTGTGTGCATGAGTTAGGGTGTTGAAAGTGTGGACAAGTGTTGGGGTGAGTTACCAAATATTAAGTTTTTAAAATTAATTCAAAATGATTAGTTTTTTTTTTATTATTATTATTTAGAATTATATTATTATTTCTATGAATGAACACCGTGAGATAAAGACTGCAGCATCCTCCCCTCCTTCCATTCTACTGCATAAAGTTTCGATAATATTTTTGAAGATCTCTGTACAACTAGAGGCACCACAAAGGTCAAAGAATCTTACTGAACATCTATCTGTTTGGACCCATTGCAGTTCTCTGACAACATTTACTATCTGATGCCCCTGGAGTCCATAAAAATTTTCTTCTCCCACACTATCAACATTCCTAATCTCAGCTCTCACAGCTATATTGCAATGCGCCCAAATTGAAAATGATTTTCAGAAATTCTGTTAGTTATATGATCATAGAGGAAGAGGTCAAAGGCTTCAAATTTTATATCTCCCATTACAAACCACAGCTTTAAAACAGATGGGCTTGTTCTATTTATCCTAATCATTCCAAACCAAGGAATTCATTAGAATACCTTCAGTATTATGCCAACTACAATGAGCTCAAGCTGTACATATTGCCATGACATGAGAGAGATTTTTGAGCTAGCTTGTGCATATTGATTCTTGAGCAAGGAAGAGATCCAGATAAATTAGTACTTGTCTAAAGGAGAAATATTAACTTGAACATCGAGAATTAAAATCGTCGTTTTCTAATAAAAACGTATAGAACAGAGTGGATAAAATTTAACTTCTGTATCCCTGGTTCCAGACGTAACATGAGGGGAAGATAGGAATCTTTACAAAAGGAATGAAATATTCAAGATGGCTTACGATTGACTGCTGGGGGCTTCTCCGATGCAAACAGATTCATCAGCTAGTTTCACATGAAGAGCGTCCTTATCTATTGTTGAGTAAACAGCAACGCAAGGGATCCCCGTCTCATGGGCAGTCCGAATCACGCGAACAGCAATCTCTCCTCTGTTTGCGACCAGAATTTTATCATCCCGACATGTAGCAGCAAGAGCACCCCCACGTTTACCAGATTTTCCAGTAACTCGAGAAGCTTGAGTCCTCTTCCGATGAAAGGCGACTCTACTGCCAGCCACAAAGCTGCACTGAGAGCTCCTGGTAACTGTTGTCCTCCCAAGGAATAAACCCTTGAAGAAGTAATACACAATCAAAACTAGAATCCCAGGAAAATATAGAAATATAGAAAGTAAGAATAAATAATATAACGAGCTGCATTTATTCTAGTTGAATTCGTGTATATAGGAATATAGGGAAATATATTGGAAATCCTAAATATTTCCATTTGCACATTTATGATTCTGATTATCTGGTCTCTTCTTAATATATTCTAGTTTGTTTTTATGAGAAATTTTTTATCCTTTGCTTTTCAGTTAGTGTCCTGATATCGCGGATGAATAATCAGGGTCCATCCACAATATTTACAATTGGATCAATGATGACGATCAAGTGTGCGTTCCAAAATTCAACATTTGATGGTTTTCCAAGTTACAGATAAATCAAGCGCTTTTATAAGAAACCATTAAAAGAGAGCTTGAAGCACTTGAAAATGGCCTGATAAATCAGTAAATAATATTTAAAAAATAAAAAAAAAGCAGCTCACGTTTCATGGTTTTGAGAATGAGGCAGCTCGTATGATTTAAGAAAACACGACCAAAATTCATCCCAGAACACATGCAAAAGCATAATTATATTTCTTGGACCATACATCGCACATAGGCACATCACGATTGGCGGCAAACTAACTATTGTATGTATAAATGATCAAAGAAATAGGAAAAACATTTTTATTAAATCGAGTGACACAACTATGCTTGAATTTGGACCCTAATTCCCTAACAAGATAGATGTGTTCGTATGACCAGCATATAATCATGAGCGCGCATTATAATGGTCTATATAGATATGTTTTGAATGAAGAAGATTAGTAAGAAGATGAGCATGTAGAGCATGAGGAGACCCGAGGATTTGCTTGTACCGTAGGTTTGGCAAAATACTTTCAAAAATACGTAGTTGTAAACAAAAATAATATTTGTTTGTAACAATTCTGATTGCAAAGTCATAGATGCATTACATTTTCGTTTGATTCTCAATTTTCATTAAAACATGGGACTTTAAACCATTTAACTATGGATTGCCCATGGTGTCACGCTCCGAGACTGCGGTCGGTAACATCGGCGTTAACTTCAAATTCGAAATCAGCAAGCCTCAAAATACAGAATTCAACAAAAATCAGTATATGTAATCTAAAAAATAATATTATTACAAGTTGGAATATGAAACTTACAGAACTAGTCTCCAATTTAAACACGTCAGCGGGAGCTTAATTAAATCAATGGCAGCATAATCTTGAATAACACCGTCTATAGAATTACTATCCCCAAAACTGGTACTGTTTTTCATCTTCGACATAAGTTTCACTTTTATCTGGGATTGGAGGTAAGGGATGAGCGTTTTGGAAAATATCAGCGAGTGGAGGGTAAATCAAATGTGATAACAGTATATTCATATGCATAATACTTTTCAAAATATCATAAATCATAACTGAAACTGATACGAATACAGAACATAAAATAAATAGAATTCTGCTCCTCGGAGCCAGAACATAACAGAAACTCCATATCAGAGTCACATATCATATATTAAATTAAGCACAATAAATCATCTAGTTTCTCTTGATAATATCATTTCTCTAGACTTAACCCTCCTAGAGATAAAGTCAGAACATCAGAAACCCACGAATAAACGGTCTGGCGCACCAGAACGACGGTTAACCCCGTCAGGTTAGAGTAACAATTATAATCTCACCACATCATGGTCATAAACAGAGCTCAAAATTCCTTATCAATTGGATTTCGATATTTAAAGTACTTCAAAATTATAGTCTTGATCAGAACCAAAGTTCATAATTTAAAATTACATTACATAATCGATTGAAATTTTAAGCATTCTTGAGATTTCAAAACAAAAGAATGGTTTTAAACAAGAGCCTACTTACTGATTGAAGATGATTTCTAGACACGGTTGAATGGATTTTGGGTTGCGAACCATGAGAATCCCCTTCTCCTCCCTCGTTGGTGCTTTTGAAAATTGAAGCACTGCAAATCAGTCCAAGGAAAGAAACGTTTGCAACAAACAAAAATCATTGGATCAAGCTGAAATTTGGTCAGCACATTCAAAAATGAGTTAACTATATTGTGAAAGGTGAAGATCGGGTTTTATAATCATTTGTATTGGTTTCTGGAGCATGAACAGAAGCTGGTGTTTTCCGAATATAATTTGCACAATCTGCTTGCAAAGGCCATTGACATAAATCTAACCGTCGGATTGGGCTCAAATTTGGACATCATGTTTAGAAGATGTCAATGTATATTATGAAGGTGGAGATCATATTTGGATATCTTTATGTGTGTGAATGATCTCGAAATATATGGCTGAAATTTGGAGTGCAATTTTTGAGAATATTGCTTGAACATTTTGTGTGCCTTGGAAAAAGATTTTCGAGATTTCTTCCTTTTTGTAATTATATATTCTTAGGGTGCGCTTGGTTGCTGTGATAGGATAAATGATTGATAGATTAAAAAGTGGATAATGGGTTGATAAATAAACTAATGGATAAACTATATTGTGTTTGGTTCGTATGATTAGTAAATTATGATAAGTAATATTGTGTTTGGTGTAGTTGATAATATGTGGTAAAGATTAATTTTATTTGTAAAATGACAAAACTACCCTTGCATAGGTCTTGCACTTATTTTTAATTTTATTTTAATTAAATTTTAGTTAATCAAATTAAATTTAATTATATAATTTAATTATTAATAAATATTATAATGAATTAAATAGTATGTATAAAATATTGAAATATAATAAATAATATAAAATTAATTTGAACTTTTAAGTTAATCTCAAATTATAATGAATACATGTTAATCAAATTAAATTTATTTCAAACCAATTCAATCTGAAAATATACCCAAGCGTCATCCAAATATGAAAAATATAAAAACTTGCTATAACATTTTCTAAATAAGTCTCATTGCAACATTAACAATGCAAAAATCGGTGATTGGTGATAATGAGTACATTGGATAATGACTCATTAGATTATTACGAAATGATCAATTAATTAGTCCCTGCAAAATGGTAAGACTTTGTCGTCCAAGGTATTTACTATCTAATCGTAATTAACAAAACAAATACGTATGAACACCCTATCAACAAAACATTACGAACATAGTAAATACTACTAAAAACACCGGAAAGCATCACACTGTGTACAAAATAATAAGGTCCAAATACTCTTTTATCATATAATTTACACATCCATAGTTGCAAACACCTATTTCAGTAGGTAAGTCAAAACATATCTAAAAAACATTGCAGAGTTTTCAAGATCGGACAACTAAAAGCAGTAGCATTCGAATTAAAACCTTACCTCATAATCTAGTTTCTTCAACACTTTGGTGAAAACACACTAATATGTGCTGTTTGACTATTAATTCAAATTACACTCTTTTGAAAATTTATAGTGGATTTTCAAGTCAACCATTTTAATCAAATATTTCTACTAATTTTTAATCAAATTATTTCACGTGTGTGCCTTTTACACTTGAATATTTTTACTATTTCTAGTAAATATGGTGACACTGAATCTACTATTTTTACTATAAAATATTTACTTTTTTTTTAAATATAATACATATTAAATAATTTATTTAAATAATCCAATGTAATCAAACAATTAATTAATTAAATTAAATCTATTCGTCCACCATTTATTAAATTAGCTTTTTGTCACCATCTTCAACAAACCCAACAAACCATATTCTCTCTCATCTTCTCTCATCTTCACAGAAAGCTCTGCTTTTCACACATTCTTTGGCCATTCTTCAAATGTACCCGCCTCACGCTCAAGATCAACCCGTCGTTGCTCAAGATCCACGCCGCCCCCGTCAAGCTCCAACTGCCTCTGCTCAAAGGAGAATTCAATTTATTTAATTATTACTAATTCAATCGAATAATTAATTAATTATTTAATAAATTCAATTTAAATAATTAGTTAATAATTCAATTTAATTAATTATTTAATTAAATAATATTTTTATCTGGTACCCAATCCATCCACCCCATCATAGGTTTTTGTTGCTAGGGCAATGGGCATTTGTGGTATTTTGTTGCTCTTATCATGGTTACTATGCAAATTTTGATTGCCAATACCTAAGCTTTGGTGGGATATATTTTCAAGTTGTAATCCCAATTTCTTGCTTTTTTCACGGGCCCTTGGGATTGTACAGATTTGCTAAACACTCAACCAAACATTGGTTTATTTGTTTATCATATCCTAATCCCACCTACCAAACACAGCCTTAGTATTTATGATATAGGAGGATCTCAATTGATTATAAGATATGATATCATTATCTTTAATTCTATAATTAACGAACACCTTCCTTTGATAGAATATTTTAACATAATTGATGCGCTTTCCTTTGATACAGATTTTGCTTTCTTTTATCATGATTTTTGGGTCTTCACAGATGGTCCAACAACTAATACAACTTTTAAATCAAACTATCTGTATTATTTTAATCAATGAGAATAATGAGCACTAGGAGCGGGAAATAGTCATTGTATGTTATTGATTTGATGCATATAAGTATTGCTGTTATTAGAGTAGCATGTACCCAAACAAAATAGAAGAAATTTTTTTCCCCTTTGGTTAATAAGGCATCAAATTAACTCTCATTATTTTCTAAAGACTTTCTCCCTGCATTGCTGCATAAATACCTTAAGAGGCACGTCCACATAATATTGAAAGATTTATTATATATATATTTCGAAATTTTATTATAATGAATTTATTAAACTATTGGGGTGTGTTTGGTATGCATGATAAGGGGTGATTAATTTTTTAGTCCTTCCTTTATCACGTGTTTGGTAGGCATGTTTAATCTTGTGACAGCCCGTTCGGCCCGCATCCAGCCCGGAGCCGGCCCGCACTGTAAACATAATAATCCTTTATTTGATGGTTAATTAATACCTTGGTGTATTGAATGATAATGATTGATTATATTTTTTTTTCCTATAATATCCTTCAACTTTTAAATAATTTAGAAATTATCCAATTTAATAAATGTTAAATTTAATATGTAGTATGCCTAATATTATAATTGTTATTAACATTTATTATGATTAAAAATAATATTCCAATTTGTATTATTTTTGAACAAATTCAAATTTGTATTATTATTTTAATTCTTACGGTAATTATATTAGTACTAAATTCTAATTTTTCTATATGTTGTTAATTAATATATGTAGTTATTTTGGTGTGTATTTTGGATATTGAGGAAATTAATGAAAATTTAAATATTAATATAATAAATTTAAATTTATTGTTAAAATAATTTAATAAAGAAAATAATAAATTTTAAAATTATTTATCCAATTAGTTTAAGAACAAGTTATTAGGTACTATAAATTTCGTAATGATAAGAAATTTATTTCTTCTTATTTACTATTACTTATTATTTATATTATTATTATTTATTTTCAATATATTTTGTATTAACATATTATTATTATTCTTATTTCTAATAACTAGTTTATAAGTTTATTTAAATAACTAAAATAATATTTTTGAATTAATTAATTTAATATATCTAAATTGTCTTATTTTATAAAATATTTTGTAAATTTATAATTTTTTATCCATTTAATTAAAAATATGTTAATCAATTTGGTCTTTATAATACCTTAGTAATTCTCAATACATTATGTGGGTATTTTGGTCATTGTAATACAATATACAAAATTAATCCATCATTTTAAAATCATACCAAATATCATATAACTTATCACACTATATTATTTATCATCAACTTTATCTTTCTAATCACTTTTATTATCTATCATTCATTTATCACATCCTACGTACCAAGCGGTGCCAAAAGTAATTGCGAGAACTCAATATCTTGTGTAAATCTCATATTTTACTGAAGGTGAATAATATTGACACAATTTCATATGTAACAAGTATCGAAAATAGTCTAAGTTCCGTACCAATTTGATTCGTAATTAGTACCAAAATTGTATAGGTTTCATACCAATTTTATGTATATTTAGTACCGAAATTGTATAGGTTTCATACCAACTTCACGTGTAATAAGTACCGAATATAGTATAGGTTTTATACCAATTTCATGTGTAACTAGTACCAAAATTGTATTGGTTTCATACCAACTTCATGTGTAACTAGTACCAAAATTGTATATGTTTCATACCAATTTCATGTGTAATAAGTATCGGAAATAGTATAGGTTTCATACCAATTTCATGTATAACTTGTATCAAAATTGTATAGATTTCATACCCATTTTATGTGTAACGTGTACCAAAATTGTATAGGTTTCGTACTGACTGTAATTATTTCTCAAAATTAAAAGTTTAACTTTTAGTAGAGGGGTATTATAGTCATTTTAACAAGATAGGGAGTTAGAACAAAATTTTAAGTTGCAGTAGGGAGTTTGAATTAATTTTTTCTGACATAGGGACTGATTCCATAATTAAGTTTGACAATGTGGATTTTTTTTGAGTTTTCCCTTATTACTATATATATATATATATATTATTATTAATGTTATAATTTATATTATATATATATACTATTTTTATTATTATATGATTATATATATATTATATAATAATATTATTAATGTTATTATTTATATATTTTATATATATTTTATTATTATTATTATTATATAAACATATATTTATATATTATATTATGATTATGATTATTATATATATATACATATAGTATTATTATTATTATTCTTTATAATAAAAATGATTTTTATTATATATATTATATATTATTATTATATGATTATTATAATATATAGATATATATATATTAGATTATTCCTAATATAATAGAGAGACATATATATATATATATATAGATCTATTATGATTGTCTTAGATATATACAGAGATTCTTATTATTTATAATAAAAATAGTTTTTATAGATATATCTCTTTATATTAGTATTATGATTTTTCTAATATATATATATATATATATATATATATATATATCTATATCTATCTATATAGATGATAATATATATTAATACTATTATATATACATATATATAGATAAATTATATCTATTATTATATATATACATATATATTATATTATGATTATTATATATATTATTATAAATGGTATTATTTATATATTCTATTATTATTATTATATATATACATATATATTATATTATGAATTATATATATTATTATAATATTATTATACAATAATAATAATAATAATTATATATATATTTATTATTAATATTATTATTATTATTATATATATATATATATATAATATTATATTATGATTATTATATATTGTATATATATATATTATTTTTGTTATATATATAATTTATTTATTTTATTTATTTTTTAATTATTACTATTTTATAAATATTATTATTTTATGATTATTATGTATTATTAATAATATATAATAATAATAATATATATATATACATATATATATATATAATAATAATAATAATAATATATAATAATATAATAATATTAATTATTATTATAATAACGAGGGTATTTTAGACATTATGATAGGGTTGATTATTACGCGTATTTAAGCTTTGATTTATATATATTTCGTGTAGATTCCGCGAAGATGTTATGCTTTTTGGTATTTATTTGCTTGTTTCAGGGATCTATGTGGAATATGGAAGAATTGAGCTACAAGGAAGAAAACGGATCAAATCAAGCCAATAAATGAAGAATTTGAGTTCTGGAACTCTCGATCGATCGGAACAAGCTTCTCGATCGATCGAGCGAGACAGAAGTTTTGGCCAACAAAGAATTTGAACTCTCGATCGATCGGAACATCCTTCTCGATCGATCGACACGGGCAGAAAGTTGAAAAGAAATTGAGAAGAAATCTCGATCGATCGGAAGATTCATCCCGATCGATCGAGAGAGGCAGAGAAGTTAAGACTCGGACGCTGAAGGCGCTCGATCGATCGAGACATATCGCTCGATCGATCGAGACAGAGATTTTTCTGAAAATAAAACTCTTGATTTGGTCTGATTTTTTGGAAACAATTCCATATCTCCCCTCCTCTATAAATAAGGAAAAGAGGCACGGAAATTGCATGCACTATTGAGAGTATTATCAGACCTAATTCCATAATTCTTAGCCGCTTTTCATCCTCCCGGAGCAAAAGAAGGTTGAAGAATCCTTGAAGTGCCAGGAAGGAAGCGAGAGAAGAAAGATTGTTCAACGCACGGAGTCGCTCCTACGCTTATCGTATTTCTAAACTCTAGATTAATTTGATTTTTATATTTAGTTGATGTTTTTGAGGTTGAGAGACGATTAAACATCTATTTGAATTTGATTTGAATTTAATCTCGTTTATTCTATCAATTTTAAGGAATTTTGTGTTTGAATCTTTGATTTGGTTGTGTTTGAGTGAATCAATATCTTTTGTTCATGAATTATATGCTTCATGCTATCAAAGCTTAGCTACCTTTGATTGAACTTGTGAATTACAATTGAGATCGAGAGATAAAATTGTAATACGCTCAAATAATTCATGTTGTATGTTTAAGATTTAGATCGAGAGATTAAATCACATACGTGGTCACTTTAAATTGAAAGATTTAGAGATCAACGGTTTTCATAGAGATTTATTCGGTATTAAATTGGTATTAGTGAACGAGAGTTACTTGTGTCAATTTATTACTAGTTTCAATACAGCTCGAGAGAGTGTATTGATTATATTCGGAAATCCGTCACCTTAAGAATTGATTGATAAGAAATTGTTTTAACAAACAAATCATTGACGATACACAATTGAACGAACATCTTGATAGATTTCTCAAGTGGAATTCCTTCGCATCTTCAAAGGAGTTGTGTTAGTTTTGAGTTTTTAATTCTTTAGTTTAATTAATTAAATAATTATCGTTATCGTAGGCTAAATATAATTTGGCTAATTTTATTTGGTACTTATACATTAGTCCTTGTGGGTTCGACATCCCTACTTTTATATCATTATACTAAAACTTGACACCGTGTACTTGCGGTAGAATCGCTACACTGAGAAATTTTCTGTTTAAAAAAAAAGCTATCAAGTTTTTGGCGCCGTTGCCGGGGACTAATCTGTATAATATCATACGAGATTAGTTAATTGTAATTTAGCCATTAATTTTTGTTTTTGTTTTGTTTTGTCACTTCTGACCGTCAAATTTACTACAGTCGCATTTTCTCCTTTTGAATTAATTTTTACAGGTAGTTATTGTCTTGGTGCATGCTAAGGAGTAGCAACCCCACACTCGAGCCAATTGACCCAGAAATCGAGCGTACGTGTCTACGAAGAATTAGGGAAGCTCGATCAATGGCTGAACATAATCAAGAAAGGGGCGCTAACAATGAAGCACTGAATCCCAGATCGATGATGGATTTTGCTCAACCGGCTTTTCATGTATCATTGTCCAGCATTACAAGGCCAACCATTCAAGCGAACAACTTTGAAATAAAGCCGGCGATAATACAGATGATCCAACATTCAGTGATGTTTGGAGGAGTAGCCACTGACGATCCGAACGCTCACATCTCCAACTTCTTGGAGATTTGTGACACTTTCAAACATAATGGCGTTTCTGACGACGCCATCAGGTTAATGTTATTTCCTTTTTTCTCTGAAAGATAAAGCTAAAGCTTGGTTGAACTCTCTACCTGCAGGATCGATAACAACTTGGGAGGGGATGACGCAAGCGTTTCTGTCCAAATACTTTCCCCCTTCCAAAACGGCAAAGATGAGGAACGACATCACCACGTTCGGGCAATTCGATCCTGAAACACTATATGAGGCATGGGATCGTTTCAAGGATTTGCTTAGGAGATGCCCACACCATGGACTTCCTATTTGGCTCCAGGTACAGACTTTCTATAATGGTTTATTTTCATCTAACCGTTCTATGATAGATGCAGCCTCAGGAGGATCCATAATGCGCAAAACACCGGAAGCAGCGTATGAACTCTTAGAAGAGATGGCTTCTAACAGCTATCAATGGCAATCGGAGAGGAACGTGCCAAAGAAACCAGCGGGAGTTCACCAGATTGATGATATCACTGCTCTTTCGGCACAGTTGGAAGCGCTGAACAAGAAGTTAGATAGCATGAGCGTGACAGCAATGCAAGCTCAAGTTATCACTTGCGAGCTATGTGGTAGCAATCATCCGAGCAATGAGTGCCAGACAGGTAATCCATTCATTCAATCTAACGAGTCTGTGAATTATGTAGGAAACATGCAGCCCAACAACCCATACTCCAATACTTACAACCCGGGGTGGAGAAATCATCCGAACTTGCAATGGTCCAACCAAAACAATGTGTTGAACCCACAACAACCACCGGGATATACACCAAAGCCGAGTATGGAGGAGCTAATGACCAAGTTCATATCATCAACTGAAACTAGGATGCAAAATCAGGAGGCATCTATAAAGAACTTGGAAAGACAAGTGGGGCAAATTGCAACTTTGATTTCCGGACGAACTCAAGGTACACTACCAAGTGATACAGTGATAAATCCAAAGGAGCAAGCGAATGTCATAGCACTAAGGAGCTAAGGCCATAGACTGAAGCACAAGAAAGTTGTGAAACCACCATTGACGACAAGAGTAAGACTGAGGAAAAGGCAATCGAAAAAGGTAAACATTCCAACACCACACCAATCACACACACTGATAAGGTAGTAATTCCTCCCCCATTTCCCGCTGCGTTGCAAAGAGCTAAAATGGACGCTGAATTTGGTAAGTTTCTTGAAGTATTTAAGAAATTGCACATTAATATACCATTTGCTGATGCTCTACTTCAAATGCCTAGTTATGCTAAGTTTTTGAAGGAAATTCTCTCTAACAAGCGAAAGTTGGGCGAATACGAAACGGTAAGCTTAACAGAGGAGTGCTCAGCAATTGTGCAAAACAAAATGCCTCCAAAGTTAAAGGACCCAGGGAGTTTTACTATACCTTGCACTATAGGATCAGTTTCATTTACTAAATCATTATGTGATTTGGGTGCAAGTATAAATTTGATGCCTTTTTCCATTTTCAGGAGGTTGGGATTAGGAGAGCCGAAACCCACCAAAGTTTCATTACAATTGGCGGATAGATCTATCGCATATCCCCGAGGAATCATTGAAGATGTGTTAGTCAAAGTGGACAAATTCATATTCCCAGTTGATTTTCTAGTACTAGATATGGAAGAGGACAGGGAGACACCACTGATTTTGGGCCGACCATTCCTAGCAACGGGAAAGGCAATCATAGATGTCCAACAAGGGAAGTTGGTGATGTGACTAGAAATAGACACATCTATTGCACTTAATTGTCTACGATTTGGTATATTTTGATGGATAAATTGATACATATGCTACCTAATCGTATATTTGTGTAAATGTAGGGAAAGGTGAAGAAATCAAGCTAAAATGATGAAAGAAGCAATAAAGTTGAAGAAAAGAGGAAAAAACCGGAATCAAAGACACATGTTGCTCCTTTCTTCTCAAATTTCTATGTATTCCAGCCAAGTTTTGGGAATGTGGTCCATATAAAAGTTGTAGAACTTTGAGTTATCTTCGCGTGGACAGCTGACTCGTCGAATTCGGAGTTCGTATGTGAAAGTTATGGCCAAAATACAAAACTCGCCAGAAAAATGATGGACAGGCGTAATTACGCCATTCACAGGCGTAATTACGCCAACGCTACGGCATGTCTAGGCGTAGCTACGCCATTATACGCGTAATTACGCCTGAAGACTTTTGGAAAATTAAAATTCTTGATTTCTTTCCTTCCCACATGGATTCTAACCTACTCCATCAGCCTCCCAATACATATATACTCGAAATTCAGACCTTTTAACCATCTAGATAGTTAGGGTAGAGTACTTTAGGATAGTTTTATATTTTCTTTTCAATTTTGTTGAAGAACGGCTACGAAGATCGAAGCGAAGGCGGGATTGACACTTCGACGAGCGGAGATCGGATTAGTATTCTTTCCCTTGCTTTTATTTATTGTTTTTATTAGATTATGTCTAGCTAGTTTTTAATTCTTGGTTGAGGAAGACAAATCCTTGGAATTATTTATCTTGGGGAGATTCATACGCTTTATATATCAATTTTATTGAATATCAAGAGTTTTTCTGATTTTGTTGATATGATTGATGTTTGTTTATTGGATTGACAACCTAGTAACTTGCATGAAATCTAACGCTAAATTAGATATCAAATACGGAATCGTTTGATCTCTCTAATTTACGAAGCAACTAAGATTGATGAATTTCCGCTTGTGAGTTTGTTACATTCTTAGGAAGAACACTTGACTAGATTAAACATAGACGCTTGGATTATGTTGTTTAGCTTCATCGATCTCACTAGTTCATATGCTATCATCGATTTAAATCTTAATCGCTTGTATTTTGATTGATTGTTTGATAAGGGTTAAACTAGAACGCTTGGGCTACTTAACTAAACGTAAGGTGAGATAGGACTTTGATTATTGGATTAAACGTCCAACGATGAATATTCATATGAAAAATTGAGTCTTTTGTGAATCGATGAAATAGATGATAATTCCAAGGAAGAGTCGACCGATACCAAGAATCGCTTTCATTAGTTTAATCTTTAATTTTAATTTAAGTAGTATAATTCAATCACTCACAACCCCATCTTTTATTATTCTTTTGTTTTGATTTTCATTAACACAAAGATTCACACCTCCTCGTGGGATCGATCCCTACTCACGCTACTACATTATTGTTATCAATCTTGAGGATTGAGTGGGGTTAATTTGGGCGTACACGATAAGCGCTACCAAATTTTGGCGCCGTTGCCGGGGAAGGCAATTTTATTAATTTGTGTTAACTTTTATTGATATTCTTCTTCCCGTGCTTTTTACCTGTTTGTTCATGCACGCAGGCGATTTTTCATTTGAGGAGAACGAACATCAATTCGATCCCGAGATAGAAAGGACCTTATACCACCTACGAAGAGAAAATCGAAGACAAGTGAAAGAAGAAGAGGAAAGGACCATCATGGCGGAGAATCAAAGCCTACGACAGCTAGCTAATCCTACTTTGGATCAGCAACCTCTCTGCATAACCTTTCCTACACTTGCTACTAATATAAATTTTGAATTAAAATCTGGCCTAATACATCTTTTACCTTCTTTTCATGGCCTTGCAGGTGAGGATCCGCATAAGCATTTGATGGAATTCCATGTAGTGTGCACTACGATGAAGCCGACTGGAATAACCGAGGAACAAATCAAATTACGAGCTTTTCCGTTCTCTTTGAAGGACGCGGCTAAAGATTGGCTCTTCTATTTACCTTCTGGATCCATCACTACATGGAACGAGCTGAAAAGAACCTTCTTGGAGAAATACTTTCCTGCATCAAGAGCGACGAATATCCGCAAAGATATATACGGCATTAGACAACTCCATGAGGAATCACTGCATGAATATTGGGAGCGCTTCAAGAAGCTTTGTGCAAGCTGCCCTCAACATCAGATAAGTGAACATTTACTGATTCAATATTTTTATGAGGGTCTTTTGCCAAATGACAGGAATTTGGACGCTGCTAGTGGAGGAGCATTTGTAGATAAGACGCCAACGGAAGCAAGACACTTGATTGCGAACATGGCAGCCAACTCTCAACAGTTTGGAACTGCTCGGTCGGACCATAAACTTAGGAAGCAAGGCGAGGTAAATGTTTCTAGTCTCGAACAACAATTGATTGACTTAACAGGTATCGTGAAACAACTTGCAATGGGGATTGGACAAAGTGCTAAGGTATGTGGGATTTGTGCACTACCGAATCATCCAACTGACGCTTGCCCCACACTTCAAGAACCTTCAATTGAGGAAGCAAATGCGGCAGGCGGATTTCCGGGACAACCACAACGGAAGTATGATCCCTATTCTAGCACTTACAACCCAGGATGGCGAGATCATCCAAATTTGAGATATGGGAATCAAAATGAGCCACAGATGCAACAACACCCACCACCATATAGACCACCATTCCAAAGGCCACAACAAGCCATTCCAACCCCAACACCAGGTGAGTATTTAGAAAATATTGTTAAGGAACTTGCTAATGAATCTCTAAAATTTCAACAGGAGACAAGAGCAAGCATCCAAAGCTTGACTACTCAAATGGGACAGATGGCAACAGAAATAAATCGCATTGATTCTCAAAGTTCAAACACTCTCCCGTCACAACCAGTAGTGAATCCAAGGGAGAATGCAAGCGCAATTAAACTAAGGAGTGGGAAAGAACTCGAGATAGAAGATGAGAAGAAAGAGATCAAGCCTACGGAAAACAATTCCATGCAAGAAGAAGAACCAAAAGGTGAGTCTCCTCCACTCCGTGAGTATAAGATTGAACCCCCTTTCCCTCTCGCATATCAGGAAGATAGGAGGAATGAAAGCATCAAGGGCCTATACGAAACATTTCGAAGATGTGAGGTGAACATTCCACTGTTGGATGCGATAAAGCAAGTGCCGCGCTATGCAAAGTTCTTAAAGGAGTTGTGCACCGCCAAGAGGAAACAAAGGCTTAAAGGATGCCGCAAGGTTGAGTTGGGGGAGAACATCTCAGCGGTCATCCAAAGGAAAATCCCTACCAAGTGCAAGGACCCAGGTATGTTCACCATTCCATGCACAATTGGCACAACACGTCTTGAAAAAGCTATGCTAGATCTAGGAGCATCGATAAATGTCATGCCATACTCTCTCTATGCTTCTTTGAATCTAGGACCTTTAAGTGAAACAAGGGTAGTTGTTCAGTTAGCAGATAGATCTAATGCATACCCTAGGGGAATTTTAGAAGATGTCTTAGTACAGGTAAATGAGTTGGTATTCCCCGCTGATTTTTATGTGCTTGATATGGCAAAGGGGGACAATAATAGTCCTATATTGTTAGGGAGACCCTTCTTGAAAACATCCAAGACTAAGATAGATGTTCATAGTGGCACACTTACGATGGAGTTTGATGGTGAGGTCGTTAAATTCAATATACATGATGCCATGAAATATCCTTGTGATGATGATGATACTGTTTATTCTATCGATATTATTGATTACTTGTCCCAAGGGATCTTTGAGACTGCAGGTAAAGACGAGTTGGAGATAGCCCTCACCACCCCTCTAGATCATTTTGAGGACGAGTTGCCACTTGGCGATGAAGTGGAACACAACATCACTGCGTTGGATACCACGCCCGAGATACAAGGTAACATTTCATTTGTGTCATTGCCTATTCCTAACTCTAGACCTCTCCCTTCTGTATCGCAGGCACCAACTACTGCATTGAAGCCATTACCAAGTCACCTAAAGTATGTGTTCCTTGGAGAAGGAAACACATTACCGGTGATAATCTCTAGCAAGTTGGGAGATAGCCAAGAGAAGGAGCTCATTCAAGTGCTAGAGGAGCACAAGACCGCGATAGGATGGACCATTGCTGACATCAAAGGAATAAGCCCCTCGACATGCATGCATAGGATTCTACTTGAAGAAGGATCAAAACCTACACGCCAACCGCAAAGGAAACTCAACCCACCGATGATGGAAGTAGTGAAAGAAGAAATCTTAAAGCTTCTTGCAGTTGGAATGATATACCCTATTTCTGATAGCCAGTGGGTCAGCCCTGTCCAAGTAGTTCCAAAGAAGACTGGCATTACAGTGGTGAGGAACAAAGACGATGAATTAGTGACCACCCGCATTCAGAATGGGTGGAGAGTTTGCATTGACTACCGCAAATTGAACACCGTGACCCGCAAGGACCATTTTCCATTGCCCTTCATTGATCAAATGCTTGAAAGGTTAGCATGTCATTCTTATTACTGTTTTCTTGATGGATATTCCGGTTATTTTCAGATTGCGATTGCTCCGGAAGATCAAGAAAAAACTACGTTCACATGCCCCTTTGGACCTTCGCTTAAAGGCGCATGCCCTTTGGACTTTGCAATGCACCGGCCACATTTCAACGGTGTATGGTTAGTATATTTTCTGAGTTCACTGAGCACATATTAGAGGTATTCATGGATGACTTTACTGTTTATGGTGACTCATTCAATGCTTGTCTAACTAACCTTACCCTTGTCCTAAAGCGTTGCATAGAAACAAACCTTGTGCTAAATTCTGAAAAATGCCACTTTATGGTAGAGCAAGGTATTGTTTTGGGTCATGTGGTCTCATCAAAGGGTATAGAGGTAGATAAAGCGAAAATTGATATTATTCAGTCTCTACCTTATCCTATTTGTGTGCGGGATGTACGTTCTTTTCTTGGCCATGCAGGTTTCTATCGGAGGTATATCAAGGACTTCGCTAAGATAGCATCACCATTGTGCAAATTATTGCAAAAGGATGTGGCATTCGAGTTTGATGAGGTGTGCAAGACTGCATTTGACACATTGAAGGCGTCATTGACATCCACACCAATTATCCAACCGCCTGATTGGAGCAAGCCATTTGAGATCATGTGTGATGCAAGCGATTATGCAGTAGGCGCTGTTTTAGGCCAAAAGATTGGAAAGATTTCCCATGCCATCTACTATGCCTCCATGACCTTGAATGATGCTCAGCGGCACTATTCCACTACTGAAAAGGAGCTATTAGCTGTTGTATTTTCTTTAGAAAAATTTCGATCTTATTTGCTCGGTGCTAAAGTTGTTGTTTATTCTGATCATGCAGCTCTTCGCTACTTGATGACGAAGAAGGAGGCAAAGCCAAGGCTGATAAGATGGATCTTACTTTTGAGTGAATTTGATGTTGAAATCAAAGACAAGCGAGGCGCAGAAAATAAAGTGGCGGACCACCTAAGTCGTTTGGTTAATGTGAATGATACACCGTGTCTAAAAGAAGAATTCCCGGATGAACGACTATTTGCTGTACACAACATTTTACCATGGTATGCAGGTATTGCTAATTTTTTGGCCACTAACACTTTTCCTAATGGATTGAATAGGAATCAACGCGGGAAAATTCGAAGCGACGCCAAGTATTATGTTTGGGATGAGCCATACTTATGGAAACATTGTGCGGATCAAGTCATCAGGCGTTGCATTCCGGACAATGAGGTATCTTCTATACTCCGTTTTTGTCATTCCCATGAGGTTGGTGGCCACTTTGGAGCCAAAAGAACGGCACACAAGGTATTAGAATGTGGATTCTTTTGGCCAACTTTATTTCATGATGCATATAATTTCTGCAAATCATGCCATGAGTGTCAAAAGACAGGCAACATATCTCAACGAAATGAGATGCCCCAACAACCCATACTTTATTGTGAAATCTTTGATGTATGGGGCATCGACTTCATGGGACCATTTCCACAATCTTTTGGCCACATTTACATTTTACTTGCTGTGGATTATGTGTCGAAATGGGTGGAAGCTTTAGCCACCCATACTGATGATTCGAAAGTGGTTGCAGGTTTTATAAAGCATAACATTTTCTCTAGGTTTGGGACTCCAAGAGCAATCATAAGTGATCGAGGCGCCCATTTTTGCAACAGGACGGTGGAGAGTCTATTAAAGAAGTACCATGTGACACACAAGGTGTCCACCGCCTACCATCCGCAAACAAATGGACAAGCTGAAGTTTCAAATCGAGAAATCAAATCTATCTTGGAAAAGACGGTGAATCCCACTAGAAAGGATTGGAGCTTGAGACTAGACGATGCACTATGGGCTTATCGAACGGCATACAAAACGCCAATAGGTATGTCTCCTTATAGACTAATCTTTGGTAAACCCTGTCATTTGCCTGTAGAGTTGGAGCATCGAGCATTTTGGGCCATCAAGCACTTAAACATGGCTATGGACAAGAGCGGGGAACATAGAAAGCTGCAATTGCAAGAATTAGAAGAGATCCGCAATGATGCGTATGAAAGTGCCAAGCTTTACAAAGAAAAAACGAAGACATTTCATGACAAGATAATCTCGAGGAAGGAATTTGTCGTTGGTCAAAAAGTCCTCCTCTACCTTTCCCGCCTTCGTCTCTTTCCAGGTAAACTACGTTCTCGATGGGTTGGACCTTTTATAGTAACTGCTGTTTTTCCACATGGTGCAGTTGAAGTCCAAAGCCTAGCAAAAGATAAGACATTCAAAGTGAACGGACATAGACTGAAACCATACTATGAAGGTTTCCATGCCACTAAAGAAGGAGAAATGGATCTCGAAGATCCACCAAGCATCACGTAATCCATGAACTGGCGTCGGGCCACCGACGTTAAATAGAGGCGCTGCTTGGGAGGCAACCCAAGGGGAGTTAGTTTCCCTTTCCTTTTATTTTTATTGCTTTAATAGTTAGACTTTTCTCTTTCCTTGTATTTTTGCCTTACATTGGGGACAATGTAAGATTTAAGTATGGGGGAGGGATTAGTGGTGTGTTGTTGTTTTTCTTATTACAAAAATACAAAAAAAAAAAAATTGAAAAATTTGAAAATTTTGAGCTCATAGCTAGTAATGAACACATGCTTAGAATCACTAGCCCATGATGAAACCTAATTGATATCATGCATGCTTTTGAACATAGGTGAATTGTTAACCTTGGAACACTTTGAACTCTAATGCAAAGTTTACTTTAACTTAGTAGTTGAATATTTTGAGCACATTATTGTCATGGCTTGTGAAGTGTGCATAGCTTAGTGAAGATTGTGTAAACTTTGTGATAGTCTTAAGAAGTCTCTAATACATGCTAGAACTTAACTACATGCTCTTTGAGGCGTATGTCTAGACTACTTGCAAACATGAAAGTGATATAGGCAATCTTTGATGCGTTTGAGCCTTTCAAGCCTACCATGTAAACAAAATCAATCTCTAGTACCTTTTTTGAGCCTTAATGTAAAAGAATGGGAGTATGCTAAGCATACTCAAGACCCCCATTCAACATTCCTTGACCAGCTTATCATCCTTCCCTAATGAGCCTAAATGTGATTTTAATCCATACCTTTTAAGGGAGTATGATGTATTTCATTCAAATGCACTTGGGAATCATTGAAGTATATTTGTGAACTTTATTGTCAAAAGAATGAAATACATGAAAGAAAAGGAATGCCTTGAGAAAATAGATAAAAATATGACTCCAAGGGGAGCCAAGGCACAAAAGAAGAAAAATGTTGAAACAAAAGTTGAAAAATTCAAGCAAGAAGAGAAGCTTTTAGTGTGCATATCATCATACTCTCTTACTTGATATATCCTTATCTTTCTTTCATAAGCCAATACATAGGCCACACTACAAGCTAATAAAGACCTACTTGATTTATGTTTGCAAAGTGGCTAAGATAGTGGAGAAGAGTGTGCAAGTGAGCTTATACTTGTGTTAGTGTATGACTTGAACTATTGTGGGTTTACTTCTTTTGGATCTATAATTTGTACATGACACTTGTTTATGACCACACACACACGTTCACTACTTTGTTGGGTACGAATTGTTTAGGGATTGAACTTGTTCCATTATTAACTTTTCACCGCCTTTCATTACTATGCATGTTTTAAATTGTTGGGGCATAAAAGTGAGGACAAGTTAGTTTGTTATGACGCTATGAGCCAAGCAAAAAAATAATATAGTTTTGTCTGATTTACTCGAGGTCGAGTAAAGTTTAAGTATGGGGGTGTTTGATGTGACTAGAAATAGACACATCTATTGCACTTAATTGTCTACGATTTGGTATATTTTGATGGATAAATTGATACATATGCTACCTAATCGTATATTTGTGTAAATGTAGGGAAAGGTGAAGAAATCAAGCTAAAATGATGAAAGAAGCAATAAAGTTGAAGAAAAGAGGAAAAAACCGGAATCAAAGACACATGTTGCTCCTTTCTTCTCAAATTTCTATGTATTCCAGCCAAGTTTTGGGAATGTGGTCCATATAAAAGTTGTAGAACTTTGAGTTATCTTCGCGTGGACAGCTGACTCGTCGAATTCGGAGTTCGTATGTGAAAGTTATGGCCAAAATACAAAACTCGCCAGAAAAATGATGGACAGGCGTAATTACGCCATTCACAGGCGTAATTACGCCAACGCTACGGCATGTCTAGGCGTAGCTACGCCATTATACGCGTAATTACGCCTGAAGACTTTTGGAAAATTAAAATTCTTGATTTCTTTCCTTCCCACATGGATTCTAACCTACTCCATCAGCCTCCCAATACATATATACTCGAAATTCAGACCTTTTAACCATCTAGATAGTTAGGGTAGAGTACTTTAGGATAGTTTTATATTTTCTTTTCAATTTTGTTGAAGAACGGCTACGAAGATCGAAGCGAAGGCGGGATTGACACTTCGACGAGCGGAGATCGGATTAGTATTCTTTCCCTTGCTTTTATTTATTGTTTTTATTAGATTATGTCTAGCTAGTTTTTAATTCTTGGTTGAGGAAGACAAATCCTTGGAATTATTTATCTTGGGGAGATTCATACGCTTTATATATCAATTTTATTGAATATCAAGAGTTTTTCTGATTTTGTTGATATGATTGATGTTTGTTTATTGGATTGACAACCTAGTAACTTGCATGAAATCTAACGCTAAATTAGATATCAAATACGGAATCGTTTGATCTCTCTAATTTACGAAGCAACTAAGATTGATGAATTTCCGCTTGTGAGTTTGTTACATTCTTAGGAAGAACACTTGACTAGATTAAACATAGACGCTTGGATTATGTTGTTTAGCTTCATCGATCTCACTAGTTCATATGCTATCATCGATTTAAATCTTAATCGCTTGTATTTTGATTGATTGTTTGATAAGGGTTAAACTAGAACGCTTGGGCTACTTAACTAAACGTAAGGTGAGATAGGACTTTGATTATTGGATTAAACGTCCAACGATGAATATTCATATGAAAAATTGAGTCTTTTGTGAATCGATGAAATAGATGATAATTCCAAGGAAGAGTCGACCGATACCAAGAATCGCTTTCATTAGTTTAATCTTTAATTTTAATTTAAGTAGTATAATTCAATCACTCACAACCCCATCTTTTATTATTCTTTTGTTTTGATTTTCATTAACACAAAGATTCACACCTCCTCGTGGGATCGATCCCTACTCACGCTACTACATTATTGTTATCAATCTTGAGGATTGAGTGGGGTTAATTTGGGCGTACACGATAAGCGCTACCAGTTGGTCCTCCGTGTAGGGGAGGATCAAGTTGTGTTTAATGTCTTTAAAGCACTTAAACACCCACACGACGAGCCCATGTGTTTTATATTGATATTATTGATGCCCCGACTGTTGATGTATTGCAAGGTACTTACAAAGAGAAATTGGAAGCATACCTTGTGGAAGCCGATAACCAACATGACAAAGAGGAAATTGAGATCTTAGCTCAATTGAACAACATCGTTCCCTACATGAAACGAGCCACTGAAAATCTTGGAGAGTTGGGAAAAAGAGACATTAAGCCTCAACGGCCATCCATTGAAGAATCACCTGCGCTTGAACTAAAGCCCCTCCCATCTCATCTCAAGTATGTATTCTTAGATGCTGGAAATTCATTACCAATCATTATCTCTTCATCTTTGACAGGTGAAAACGAGGGGAAGCTTCTTAAAGTCCTTAGGGAGCACAAGAAGGCATTTGGTTGGAAGATAGCAGATATTAAAGGAATTAGTCCATCGGTGTGCATGCATAAAATTCTGATGGAAGAGACTTTCAAGCCCGTGGTACAACCACAATGCCGTCTTAATCCAAAAATGCAAGAGGTAGTCAAAGCCGAGGTCATTAAGCTCATGGATGCGGGTATTATCTACCCTATCTCTGATAGTTCATGGGTAAGTCCTATTCAATGTGTACCTAAGAAAGGTGGCATTACTGTTGTCCCTAATGAAAACAATGAATTGATACCTACTAGGACAGTCACAGGGTGGAGAGTGTGCATTGACTATAGGAGATTAAATGAATCCACTCGTAAAGATCACTTTCCCCTTCCCTTCATTGATCAAATGGTAGAAAGATTAGCAGGTTATGATTTTTATTGTTTTCTAGATGGGTATTCAGGGTATAACCAAATCGCTATTACACGAGAGGACCAAGAGAAATCTACTTTCACTTGCCCTTATGGTACATTTGCCTTTAGACGAATGCCATTTGGATTATGTAATGCCCCTGCCACTTTTCAAAGGTGCATGGTAGCCATATTCCATGACATGATAGAGAAATTCTTAGAAGTATTCATGGATGACTTCTCTGTTTTGGATCTTCATTTGATATATGTTTATATAACTTAGATTTGGTGTTGACAAGATGCGAGGAGACAAATCTTGTATTGAATTGGGAGAAGTGTCACTTCATGGTAAAAGAAGGTATAGTCTTGGGACATAAGATATCCGAAAAGGGTATTGAAGTAGACCGAGCAAAAATCCAAGTGATACAACAATTACCACCACCAACAACAGTGAAAGGAATCCGAAGCTTTTTGGGCCATGCAGGATTTTATCGTCGATTCATTAAGGATTTCTCAAAAATTTCTAAACCTTTATCTCACTTATTAACTAAAGATGAACCTTATGAATTTAATGCTGATTGTGTGCAGGCATTCGAGATTCTCAAGGAGAAACTGGTAACAGCACCTGTCTTGGTAGCACCTGATTGGGAGTTACCCTTTGAACTGATGTGCGATGCGAGTGACACAGCGGTGGGAGCAGTCTTAGGCCAAAGGAGGAACAAGGTATTTCATACCATCTACTATGCTAGTCGCACTTTGAATGAAAGCACAAATGAATTATGCCACTACTGAAAAAGAGCTTCTAGCCATAGTTTTTGCATTCGATAAGTTTCACTCCTATCTATGTCTTGCCAAAGTTATTGTTTACACCGATCATGCTGCACTTAAATACTTGCTTGCAAAGAAAGATGTCAAACCACACTTAATTAGGTGGATATTGTTGTTGCAAGAATTTGACTTAGAGATACGAGATAAGAAGGGTGTAGAGAATGTGGTAGCAGATCATTTGTCTCGCATAGACAATGGAGAGAATAAAATTGAAAGTGAGGTAGAAGAAATTAATGAGACATTTCCTGATGAGCAATTGTTTAGCGCTGCCATTTTACCTTGGTATACAGATTTTGCGAACTATATTGCTAGTGGTATCCTCCCACAAAATCTATCTTTTTATCAAAAGAAAAAATTCTTTTCTGAGGTTAAACATCTTATGTGGGAGGAGCCCTATTTGTTCAAAGTTTGTGCAGATAACATCATAAGGAGATGTATCCCCGAAAGGGACATGCAATCTATCTTGAAGGAGTGCCATGGTGGAGAGATAGGTGGGCATTTCGGCCCAACCAAAACAGCTGCTAAGGTACTTGACTCTGGCTTCTATTGGCCAACGCTGTTTAAGGACGCATTCAGGTATGTCTCTACTTGTGATAGATGTCAAAGGGTCGGTAATATCTCTAGGAGAAATGAATTACCCTTAAACAATATTCTTGAATGCGAACTTTTTGATGTATGGGGAATAGATTTTATGGGACCTTTCCCAAGCTCATGTTCAAACAAATATATACTTGTCGCAGTGGACTATGTGTCAAAGTGGGTTGAGACGGAAGCCTTACGCACCAATGATGCTCGAGTAGTTGTGCAAATTTTGAAAAGAAATTTTTTTACTCGTTTTGGCACCCCTCGAGCAATTATTAGTGATGGTGGCACTCATTTTTGCAACAAACAATTTGAAAATCTTTTGAGTAAATATGGTGTCACCCACAAAGTGTCTTCACCTTATCACCCACAAACCAGCGGACAAGTAGAAGTTTCAAACCAAGAGTTGAAACGTATTCTAGAAAAGACAGTGACTCTAAGCCGAAAGGATTGGTCCTTATGCTTAGACGATGCCTTATGGGCTTATCGGACTGCTTTTAAGACACCCATTGGCACATCACCTTATAGGTTGGTATTTGGTAAGTCATGTCACCTACCAGTTGAACTTGAGCATAAAGCATATTGGGCTATGAAATGGCTAAACTTTGATTGTCATGTTGCAGGTGAAAAACATCTTTTACAGGTAAATGAGATGGAGGAATTTAGGAATCAGGCATATGAGAATGCCAAGATTTACAAAGAGAGATGATTCTCATATACAAAGAAGGGAATTCAATATAGGAGATAAAGTACTCTTGTTCAATTCCAGACTGCGACTCTTTCCGGGTAAACTACGTTCTCGTTGGTCTGGACCATTCACAGTCTCCAAGGTAAACCCAACTGGCGCTATTGAAATTACCGACCCCGAAAAGGGAACCTTTATAGTAAATGGGCAGCGGTTGAAGCACTACAACATCAATGAGAAATGCGAGATGTTAGCCTCTATCTGTTATCTTGATAACTAAGGAAACGGAGGTGAAAGTCCAGCTTGGGACTATAAATCAAGAACTCTTTCTTAACCCTTTGCTTTGTTTTATTTTGGTTTGTTTTTGTTTTTGTGCGTGCTATGAAGTGTTCCAGTACCACCTCCGGAGCATGATGAGGACGACGATTACTGATGATCGTCGTCGAGGTATGTGCTTTGCCTTTGCATTTATTGTTTAACATACATTGAGGGCAATGCATGTACTAAGTTTGTGGGGGTGTTTACTGGTTTCTGCTGTTGTCTTGTGTTACTTCCTTGCATGACTAATCTAGCATGAGATTGCATGAGATTAGGTCGCTTTTGGGCATATAATTTTTTTTTTTTAAATGTGTTCATCATTTAGAAATAATGAATTAGACCTGCAATGGTATTACATGATGATATTAATCCCCATCTCAACTTAAGGCTTGAAGATTTTGACTTGTTTGTGAATATCTTAGGTTAAGTTAATATTTCAAAAATTGAGGAATATTTTGAGCACTTTTGGCTCATGATTGAGTGAATTGTTTATTGGAACAATTTTGTTAACTATGATTAATCTTGAGGATCTTAAAACACTTTAGAACCTAGTTGAGAGCACTTTGAGGCGGAATTTTATAGTTAGGAACTAGACTTGGAAATGATTTAGGCGATCTTTAGACCGTTTGAACCTTTCAAGCTTACCATGTTATATCAATATCTTAGTCCCTAATTTGAGCCTAATTAATAAAAGAATGGAGTATGTTTGACATACTTTTAGCCCCATTCAACATTATTTGGCAACCTCATTATACCCACCTCCTTGAGCCTAAATGGAAGATTTTTATCTTGACCCAAAGGGAGTATAATGATTCTCATTAGATGCACTTGAATTGCTAAACTTTGATGAGCTTATTGAAAAAAAATTGAAGAATGAGAAAAGAAAAGGATAGAAAAAGCCTTGAGAAAAAAATGAATAAATAAGACCCAAAGTGGCCAAGGCTATAAAAGAAAAAGAAGAGAAGCTCAAAGTGTGCTAAAATTTGAATCTTCAAAGATTATACTCTCTTCTTTGTATTTCCCTATCTTTTCTTTGAAGCCAAACACCTAGGCCAAACATTACAAGCTTTAAAAGACATATTAATCCAAGTCTAGGGAATAACTACATTAGTGGAGAAGTGTTTGAAAAGTAGGCTTATGAAGTGTTTAAAAGTAAATCTTGATTTTGAGTTTAATAGCAATATTTGATCCTAAAAGGGTATATGAAACTCATGATTGACATGAACACACACGCACGTTCCGAATTTTGCGATATATTGTTTGGCTTAGGAGAAAACACTTCTTGTTAATTTTTTGGATAAACTTATTATTGAAGTGTTAGTGGGATTTCTGAGCATTTACAATTGAGTTGCTAAGTTAATTCATTCAAAGTATTGATGATGAACTTTGCATTTTGATCTTAATGTTTGCTCGAGGACGATCAAATCTAAGTTTGGGGGAGTTGATAGGGTTGATTATTACGCGTATTTAGGCTTTGATTTATATATATTTTCGTGTAGATTCCGCGAAGATGTTATGCTTTTTGGTATTTATTTGCTTGTTTCAGGAATCTATGTGGAATATGGAAGAATTGAGCTACAAGGAAGAAAACGGATCAAATCAAGCCAATAAATGAAGAATTTGAGTTCTGGAACTCTCGATCGATCGGAACAAGCTTCTCGATCGATCGAGCGAGGCAGAAGTTTTGGCCAACAAAGAATTTGAACTCTCGATCGATCGGAACATCCTTCTCGATCGGCAGAAAGTTGAAAAGAAATTGAGAAGAAATCTCGATCGATCGGAAGATTCATCCCGATCGATCGAGAGAGGCAGAGAAGTTAAGACTCGGACGCTGAAGGCGCTCGATCGATCGAGACATATCGCTCGATCGATCGAGACGAAGATTTTTCTGAAAATAAAACTCTTGATTTGGTCTAATTTTTTGGAAACAATTCCATATCTCCCATCCTCTATAAATAAGGAAAAGAGGCACGAAAATTGCATGCACTATTGAGAGTATTATCAGACCTAATTCCATAATTCTTAGCCGCTTTTCATCCTCTCGGAGCAAAAGAAGGTTGAAGAATCCTTTGAAGTACAAGGAAGGAAGCGAGAGAAGAAAGATTGTTCAACGCACGGAGTCGCTCCTACGTTTATCGTATTTCTAAACTCTAGATTAATTTGATTTTCATATTTAGTTGATGTTTTTGAAGTTGAGAGACGATTAAACATCTATTTGAATTTGATTTGAATTTAATCTCGTTTATTCTATCAATTTTAAGGAATTTTGTGTTTGAATCTTTGATTTGGTTGTGTTTGAGTGAATCAATATCTTTTGTTCATGAATTATATGCTTCATGCTATCAAAGCTTAGCTACCTTTGATTGAACTTGTGAATTACAATTGAGATCGAGAGATAAAATTGTAATACGCTCAAATAATTCATGTTGTATGTTTAAGATTTAGATCGAGAGATTAAATCAAATACGTGGTCACTTTAAATTGAAAGATTTAGAGATCAACGGTTTTCATAGAGATTTATTCGGTATTAAATTGGTATTAGTGAACGTGAGTTACTTGTGTCAATTTATTACTAGTTTCAATACAGCTCGAGAGAGTGTATTGATTATATTCGAAAATCCGTCACCTTAAGAATTGATTGATAAGAAATTGTTTTAACAAACAAATCATTGACGATACACAATTGAACGAACATCTTGATAGATTTCTCAAGTGGAATTCATTCGCATCTTCAAATGAGTTGTGTTAGTTTTGAGTTTTTAATTCTTTAGTTTAATTAATTAAATAATCATCGTTATCGTAGGCTAAATATAATTTGGCTAATTTTATTTGGTACTTATACATTAGTCCATGTGGGTTCGACATCCGTACTTTTATATCATTATACTAAAACTTAACACCGTGCACTTGCGGTAGAATCGCTACACTGAGAAATTTTCTGTTTAAAAAAAAGCGATCAATTATACAAAACAATAAACTTTATCCACCATTTTATCCTCAAACCAAACACCATATAACTTATCACACATTATTTTTACAATCTCATTTTAATCTTTACATTACTTATCACATCCTTCAAACCAAACGGTACCTTTGTGTATAGGTGATGGATTGCAACCTACATTTAATGGTGATTTCATAAAATTACCTGAATATATGATCATACATTGGGAAGGTGAACAATCAATTTACGAGTTGATTGATTCCTTTTTTTCCAAATATGATAGAACATGTGAATGATGCAAACTATATGGTTGGCAGAGCCATTATTACCCCCCAAAATGTCGACGTGGATCAAATTAATGAGATCCTCATTTAAATATTTCCCCGTGAAGAAAAAGAATACACGTCTTGGGATTCCGTAGAAGAAGACAATATTTTCCAAGAAGTTGAAAACTCTTACCCCAAGAGGTTTGCCACTACATAAAATTATATTGAAAGTCGGTCTCCCATTATGCTATTGAGAAATGATGCACCCAAACTTGATTATGTAACGAGAAGAGGTTAATATGTCGCAATCTAGGAAGGAACTTCATAGACGCAGAGATCATAATCGGACCTCACAAGGGTATACTATATTTTCTGCATCGAATGCCTTTGAAAAGTGAAAATAATTCTGGACTGCCATTTGAATTGACACATAAACAGTTCCAATAAGATTGAGTTTTGCTCTTACAATCAACAAAGCCCAGGGCAAACAATACCATGTGTCGGTATCTTTCTGCGCAATCATGCCTTCAGTCATGGCCAACAATACGTCACACTTTGAAGAGGAGTTTCACAACACTCCACAAAAATCTTGGTAAAAGATGGCAAATTAGAGCGACAGTCCATTGTGTATACTAAAAATGTTGTTTACAAGAATGTTCTTTTACAACATAGTGTATATTAAAAAAATGCGAGACATTGTCATTTTTGTCATTATAATACCACAAAATCTGTTTATCACTATTTTATAATGCTCATGTAAATTATCTTCATGTGCAGGTCACCACTTAACTATTTTCACAAACTTTGATGATGAAACCATTGTTGCTAAAGATATAAATGAGAATAATATTTCAGAAGATCAACAAATGGGGTTGCATTTGAGTGCCATGAATGAAAGAGTATGTTTTGTTTAAATTCTATTTCATTCAATATTTATTAGTAATAATTTTAAATAAAATTGTAACTAACATCGTATTATGAATTTAAGCCTACAAGGATACAAATAATTTGTCTGGATGGAAAACTATTCTTAGATGAAGAATGTGATCTAACAGAGATATTATAACAAGTACTTATTGTGATATTTTATATGCATCATGTAAACATCTATTGTTATTTTAATAACCATCATTTTTTTGTCAATGGCGTAGAAGGGTATTTCAATAAGAAGACATATGGAAGGAAGTTCATTATTTAGGTACATATATTACTAACTTTTAGTGATGCCGAAAAATCATGATTACAAAAATATTCAATCATATTGCATTATGTATTTCAAAATTTATTAATTGATATGTTGTATTATGTTTACAGAAAAAAGTAAGACATGATGTTGATATACGAATGGTATTAAATAACGTATATTTTCCTAAAACCGTTTATATATAATGTAATAAAATATAATTCTCTAATTTCATGCAATACTATGCTTTCAGTTCTACACTCGATATAAGCCAAGATATAGCACAATAAGCATGTAAATTTGGACTACACCAGGTAACATTTTAATATTTATAAATATCACAAATATATTCAACTAAATTTGTTTTATATAACATTTTCTTAGTTGGATTTAAATCTCTTACTATATATATGTGATCTTATTAGTTTTATATCATTTTGTCTGGTGAGTCGGGCCTATTATTTTGAAAGTTTTACATATTATTTAATAAAATTCACTACCATTTGAAAATATTATAAAACAAAGAGATATTGGATGTGTTTGACTCTTAGTATTGATTTAATTTTGTTTCATCCAACTTTAATTTTTTCTTGCCACTTTTAATAGATATAATATTACATGAATCTCCAATCTAAGTTGATTTTATTAATTTAATATGATATTACTTGGTTTTAAATTTGAGATGCAATAAAATCACCATTTATTTTATAATTAGTTTTGGCACGTGCGTCTTCTAAGTTGGTTGTAATATGACATTAGTATGGGTGTTCTATTATGAACAATTATTCTGGTGCTAGAGTTGATCAACAAAAAATGTATTGATTAACTTATTTGCTCCTTACAATTTACTTTGTATGAAAAACAATTCATAATAGTTGTATCAATGTAATGTTTTTATATTCTTTTTGCAGAGAATCTTTGCATTTGCTCATTGAAAAACATGCAACAATCCTTATTAATTGAAGTCAATATCCTCTCCTCGCCAATAAAAAGTCGAAAATTATGAAGTTCCAATTCTTTGTAACTATGATATGTTATGCATATTTTCTACTATACTATTCAAATCATATATACTCTACTTAAGTTTCTTACCTGTAAGTGTCTTCCATTACACTGCAATTTTTCTATTGTCTTCATCACAGGATTGGTTTTTGCATGTTGATTGTGTCTTCTAAGTTGATTGTAATGAATCATTTGTTTGGGTGTTCTATTGGTGCTTAAATGATAGATTTTTGTGGAGTTGATAAATTTCTATTGACTTTTATAGAATTTCACAGAGTTATGAAAAGATTTTCATAGACTCTTGTAGATTTTTTCATAGATTTCTATTGACTTTTATAGATTTCTATTGACTTTTATAGAATTACACAGAGTTAGAAAAAAAAAAACTTTTCATGGACTCTTGTAGACTTTTTCATACAATAAATAATTCATTATTTTGAAATCACAATTTCAATTAGTCAAGTCAGCATACATAATTAATTAACCAATATTTTTTAAAAATACTGAACAATATCTTTTCTATACACAATGGATGTGACGGCCTAAAAATTACGATTTGCCTATATTTGATGGTAGAATAGTGCTAAAAAAACCGCGAATCAAACGTATAGTGTTTACCTATCCTTGACTAAATTGAAAATGATAAAGCAATAAATTGTAGCTTTTGGTATAAGAGTACGATGTTAATGCTATACGAGTATCCTAAATGTTTCTCTTCTGGAAACTTGCGATGAAATAGAAAACAGAGATATCAATTCTATGTTCGCAAAAATTGTCCACTCCCCATAAGTAATAGTCAAAAGTCAAAAATTTGTGTGCCTAAAGATTTCTCGTTTGTCATAAATTTTGCAAGGTACTTTTATATATTGTTTTGAAACATTTTTTTTATCAATTCTAGTTCTGCAGAAAAAAAAAGGAATATTGATTCATTTTGTAGAGGCAAACATGATTCTTAATTCATTTCGCAAATACAAAAACTGCTAGAAAGATTCTTGGTTCGTGTTGTATATCCATTGACTCATATTATAGTTATAAAAAACCCACAAAGCATGCAGCCAGGTTCAAGGCTCAATCATTGCATCTTGGTGTTCTATCAAGTGCGGACCTTGATCTTGAAACCACAATCTTGGTGCTATTTTTGAAGGCTCAAGTTGTTTTTTAATCATGTTTTATAGGATGGGTTGTAAATTCAAGAGACTGATGAATACTTGTTTTAATGTATATTTTGTAAGGTATTACATATTTGGTTATTCATGATAAAAAAAAGTTTGAACATTGAATCAGCTATTTGTGATATAAAATGTGTGCTTCATTTTGAGCCTTAACAACCAATTGTTTAAAACAAACATTTTAAATTGGAAAAAAAAAACAAAAGTCAAGCCAAATCCATTGGATGATTGATGGAGAATTTTGGATTTTTTATACTTGTATATAATGCTTCAGTTTTTGTACTTAAAGAATTCCACAAAAAGTCATTAAAAGTCCATTGAAATTTGGATACCTCTAGATTTTTATAGAGTTAATAAATTTCAAGTTTGAATACCACCAAACTTTTAGAAACTCAATGAAAGTCTATTTTGAATACAACTAGACTTTTATGGAGTATAAAAGTATGGATTGGATACCTATAAACTTTTAAACTCCACAAAAATCATTAAAAGTCATGAATCAATACATCTCTTAGTTTGGTTGTATCATGTTGTGGACAATGCTTTCATGATAGTTTGTTGTGGACAATGCTTTCATGATAGTTAATTCTTAATACTTTGTGTTTGTTTGAAGACCCATAAATGGAGGTTTCTCTACATATATCCTCCATGCCGGTGGATAGATCCGACCAAGGGTCATCATCGACCCTTAACCGGTCCGGAACTGACCCGTGGTCTACGGGCCGGTTAACCGGGTCAACGGTTAGAAAGGTCGAAACCGGAACCGACCCGTCTATAGAAGAGTCAGTTAATGGTAATAATTTTGCTAATCCGTGAACCGTCGGTTCAAAGGGTTTATTTATTTTTTTTACATTTTTAAATGTAAAATATATATTATGGTGTAGATTTGAACTTTTGACCTCCAACTTTAATAATTAGCTTCAACTACTAAGTTATAAGAGTCTTGTTGGTCTAAATATAGTATTATAATTTATATATATTTACCAAACAAATATATCTTACACAGTTTGATTATCTGAGCTTGAATTTATTTCACGGTATTTTATGTTTAATCCATGGATCAAAACACAATCAAACACTTTTTACACTTTATTTCAAATTTTAATAATATTTTTAATTTTTTTTAAAAAAATAAGGGTCAAATCGTAAACCATAACCGTAACCGGAACCGTCAAGGAATATTAAGGTTAAGGGTCAATGTTTTTTGAACCGTCGAACCGGCGGTTCTGAACCGTGTAACCGAAGCTTCTGAACTGTGATCAGATTTACCGGTGATTTTTCTCTTTTTTCAATTTTGTTTGTTTTTGTGTGTTTTTTTTTTAAATTTTTTTTTTATTATTTTATTTTAGTTATTGCTTCTTTCTTATTACATTTATGTGTTTATTCTTTGTCGCATACTACGTTGAATTTGTATTTGTTAAACGATGTATACACATAATTAATACATATGCCTCGTATATTAAGTTGTGCTTGGTCCACTAAGTATATATATATATTGAGAGAGAGGCGTAACTTCATTTGTTTCGTCCACTGGAATCTCTTCCAAAGTGTCGAACTACGTTAGATCTGCCAATCTGGCTTCTCCGAAACTGTTGAGTTCTCTGCAAATAAAGGGGTCGAAGCAAGAACCCAATCCATCCACTCCGCCATTTACATTCATACGGAGTTTTTTTAATTCATTCTGCAGCTTATTTCTTTCGATTTTTGATGTGTAAATGGGTAAAGCATCAGTGATAATCTACATTATTATCGGGATACTTCTACTACTCCTCATCTCTCACTCCTCCAACAACAGCAAGTCTCACAGCCAACGCCACCGTCATCGCCGCCTCAAAATCCGTTCGAACTCCACCTTCACTCCACCTGTCGACCCGCACAACCATCACGACCGGGCCGCCGCCTTTGACCCACTTGTTGCCGAAATCGAGAGGAAGAGGGAGGACAAGGAATGGGAGCATCATTACTTCCAAACCCACCACCACGAATTGCATACCGAGTCGGCGGTGGGTCACGAGCCTCAGCCGGAGTGGGAGGATCTCATGGATGCCGAGGATTATGTGAATGCTGAGGAACGCTTCAACGTGACTAATAGGCTGGTGCTATTGTTCCCCAAGATTGATGTTGACCCTGTTGATGGGTATGTCACCGAAAGAGAGTTAACTCAATGGAACCTGCAGCAGAGTATGAAAGAGGTTCTGCATCGAACGCAGAGGGAGGTAGAAACTCATGACAAAAATAAAGATGGTTTTGTGTCTTTTGCTGAGTACGAGCCACCTAGCTGGGTCAAGACCTCTGGTTAATATTGTTTTCTTCGGCATTTGGATTGAAGGATTTCTATTATTGATATGAATTTCTTTGGCTGAGTTTTAATCGATAACACATCTCAAAGTTTCTTTAAAATATATTACTTTTCTTGAATCTTAAAAATCCACGTTTCCATGGTCTGGATGGTGCTGACCAAAGCCATGGATTAAAGTTTAGGATTTCAAGATCCTAGACGCCAGTGAAAGTTAATCTTTTTACTTTGGTTTTTCAAATCTTACTGATTTATGAGCATATTTAATGATGTGGATTTAAAACTGTTATGAGCATAAATAATCAACGCCCTACCACGTATGAGAGGCGCTCCCAGAGTTTGATTTGCTGTGTAATTAGGAGTTTGAATGTTTGTTGCTATTAGTACAATAGTTGAGGAGGGAATTGTAATTGAATTTGTAAAGACTATAAATAGCTCAATAAAATGCCAAAAAGGAGGTACCCAATTTACAGAAAATATCTTCCTCTCTGTTTCTCTTCTTCCTGAATTCTGTACCTAATCTCTCCAATTCTTCGCTCAACACTTCAATCCATAGTTCAGAGTTTACATCGAAATCGAAGATCTTAACAAAACGCTAGAGTTTCGGTGTTGCAAAGCTACTTTTGTAAAGCATTCTTATTATACAACGCATATCCAGTCCGTTTTCGAATGTGTTTGATGGGGGTTTTGTTGTTTCCTTGGTATGAGAACCTGTATCGGCATGCAGGGCAAAGTACCTTTGTTGTAGGTTTGATAACTCACAATGAGTAAGATAAGCAAGTTCCTAGATCTTCGTTATAATTTTATGTGGCTTTTTAGGCTTTTTCAGTGAGAAGTGAGACCCCCTTCACCCGAGTTGGTTGGGTACTGTAGTTTATAATTTCCTCCCTTTGTATTGCTTCAGACAATGATTCATTTGGATACGATATGGGATGGTGGAAAGAGGACCATTTTAATGCATCTGATGCAGATGGAGATGGCCTTCTGAATATCACAGAGTTTAATGAGTAAGTTTCAGTTCGTCTAGAAACTTTCTATAGGAGATTTACATTCTTTGCCTTTCTTGCTTCTGCATATTAAGTTTTCCTCATCAACTACTCGCTCTATTGTTCGTTTGATTATAGCTTTCTTCATCCAGCTGACACCAAGAATCCCAAGTTGCTTCAGTGGTTGTGCAGAGAGGAGATAAGGTGCTGATATTTTTTTTCTCAGACATCTGTCTAATTTTGATTCTTGTTCATTATCTTATTGAGGCTCTTTTTTTTTTTGGTAGCTTATCGGGTGCTTAACCATTCATTTTCCAAAAGATTGTAAATACTTACTACAATACATTTTTCTTTATTTTTTCCTTGTTTCTTGTATCCATCTATTGTCAAATCATACTTGCTTCATGGCCCAAGAGTTATGCTGCTTATAGCCCAATGCTGTTGACTAAGTTATTTGACACCTAAAAGTCTAACATCTTGTTTGAATATAAAACGATCATTGGTCCACTTCCCATTAACTTGAACTTTTATATCTAGTAATATTCTAAGTGGTTTCAGAGCAAGAGGTTCTGAATTCCAGTTTCGTGCGACGGTGTCTCTTTTAATATGAATTGAGTGGTCTTGGTTACTTATTCCTCGGTATTTATTGCCAGACATCACACCATGTTGGACAATTGATAATTTATTCCAGGTCTCGAATTCTACCTCTGTCCTTAATTGGTTCACTTCCCATAAGCCCAAGTTTTTTGGGACTTGTATCATAACAAGCTTTCTTTTTGTGCTATATCTACCTACATTAAATCATGGAGGTGTTTATCTATTGTTCAAACTTTAGCATTGCTTAAAAATTGTGATGAAATTCCTTCTCTTCTCCTGTTTGTCATTTGCATTCACACAATGCATTCTTTTTACTATTTGCTCCATCTGTTCTGAACTATTCATTATTTATCAACTATCAGTAGTCAATATTTTCCATGTCTAAACTCAGTACACTTTTAGACCATATCATGTAATTTATTTTATGTAATATGACCGACTGGTAAATTTTCATTCATGTATTCATGCATATATTGAATCGGTGTTAGTCCAATTGTTGTGTATGTGATCAATGTTAAGAGTCACTTGCTATCTCTACCTATTTAACCAAGCTTAACAAAAACTACTTGATACTTGGAGTTCTTATGGTTCTCAACTTATAAGTGGCATTATTGCTATACATTAATTAGCCAATATATATTGTGATTAATTAGTCATTAAACATACATAGTTAGGGTTTGTGCAGGAAAACACGATCGGATGATGCATATTCAACACCCCCTCAATATTGATATTATTACTAGAAGTACAAAGATTTGAAGTCTAGTAGGATTTTTTTGCTTCTTGCTTCATATCATTTCTCCTTTTGTTTTACAATTAATTGGTATGGGATGTGATAAGTCTGATATATTTCATGTATTTTTTGGGATGCACCATTTAATTTAATTTTATATTTTTATTGATTTCTTTGGACTTCTCTATGGAAGGGTTGCTAGAGATGTATTATATAGAATACAAACAAGATGGTTGAAATGAAGTTGTCGATGTGCTTTGTAATCGTAAGGTACCTTTAAAGTGTAAAGGCAAGTTTTACAAAACGGCGGTTAGATTTGCTATGTTACATGGAGCTGAACGTTGGGCTATAAACCGAGCGCACGAGTAAAGATTAGAGTTGCCTAGATGAAGATGTTAAGGTGGATGTGTGAACATACGAGAATGGATAAGCTAAGAAATGATAATATTAGAGAGAAAGTTGGGGTTGCACCTACCGAGGAAAACTTTCAGAGATGCAATGAAGATGGTATGAACATGTACTTACGCAACCAATAAATGATCTAGTTAGACGATGTGAGATAATGACAAACACGAACATTAACCGTGGAAGAGGGAGACCACAGAAGACTTAGTTAGCAATAATAAAACATGATATAATTCATTTAGATGTAGATGATGATTGTAAGGCCCCAACTCCTTAACTCGTCATTAGTGCATCTATGACGTCGTATGTAGACAAAAAACTTCATTTCTTTAAAGAATCATTACATGCTTCACATAATCCTCATGACTTTTATAAAAAATTGGGCAGAGTCTCCCCATATTTTGGGCTATCTGAAAATATAACACATCACTAAAAATAACTCCCAGCCAGGGAAAAACACAATACTAAACGAAATAATCACCATAAGTAAGTTCCCAGCCAGGGAAAACACAATAATAAGAAGATATAAAAAGTGGACTCCCTACACTATTATTACAGTCCATATACACGACTCCAAGTGCTCACATGCGAGCAACAAATAATGAATACCCATCTAGTGGCATAAATAATGTATACCATTTACCCAATCTCATTCTACGCTTCAGGAAGCAATATTATCCAACCAAGCTCGAGCTTGCTACGCCAAAATAACCTTGTAGCTGTAATACCTATTTCAACAGAAACAGCCCCCACACAGGGTGAGCATACCAACATCACACTACCCATATCATAACAATGCATAAAGATAATGATATCACGATTTAAGAATATCGAAAATCTATAAAATGTACTCCCTGTGAAGTTCTGAATCTGTATAGCTTCCACACAATGTTCCTGTTTCAAGCTTACACGCTTTCATCACATCAAGTTTAGTATCGTCACTGAAAATATGATACTCAACCACACAATGAATTCAATACAACAAGAATCTATTATTTATGCTCAATCATAAATAATTCCATGTCAATGCAGTTTTGTCTATCAATCTATCTCACTCAACACTTTCTCATACTGGTCATGCCAAAGGCATCCATACTCAACTCCATATCTGGACCACGTACATTTACGTGTCCACCATACCACATATATCAAACTCAATTCACATAATACCCAACTCCCAATTCCGACAACGTACATTTACGTGTCCCCATACCACATATATCAAACTCATTTCACATATTCGTTCTCATCACAATTATTCACATATATGAATACTGGAATATGAAATAATTCAAATTATACCTGCTGGTACGTCACCACGTACCTTATAGTCGACGACATGAACAAGCCACCTTTGACGTCCTGAGACCGTTGAGTATCTATATTGAATATCAATTCATCAACTAGTTCATTAATAATACAATTGATATCATTTATATGCATTTCAACTTCAATTCAATATAATTTCGCCATTATACTCAATCTCAATTATCATACCCCATATACCACACAAACAAACCATTACCTTCCATTTATTCGAGTTATCACTAACTCAAGTATGTAATATTTACATTACTAAGGTTCAAAATATATAACCTTAACTCATTGTTCAAGAATTCCTCAAAACATAATCATCATATAAAATGAGCGTGCAAGTCATAAATATTCATCTAATTCAATTTTAACATCCATTATAAGGTTAGAACAAGATTCCAACTTTTATCTCATATATTCACACACAACTCACAAACATCTCATACCATTGCCCAATCACTCACCAAGACACTATAATGCTTTTAAGTTGGAAAGTGTATGATTTTCACCGCCAAATGGTCAAGGCTTTAGGCCAACACTTGGACACCATTTAGACATATTATCAAACACCTCATGAGCATGAAAATTGAACCAAGAACAACATCATAATTTTGAACAAAACAGCAATAACTTTTAAACCCAACACCATATGATTTTCGAACCATCAATGCAGCAGGAATTTGAACCACGTAACATCAGGGATTTACACACACACACATCGCACCAAACGCACGCACTCAGCGCCACCACACACGCACGCATGCACACACTAACTCACGCCTCACACACTGGGATGCACACACACACGCTGGAACACACGCACACACAGTGGTCCGAACACACCACACATCACCAATACACAAAATTGGCAGCCAAAACAGCAAGAATTCGAATTCAATAAACTGCAAGATGTAACAGAAACCCAGCAATGGCAGCAAGAAAAACATTACTATAACTGCAATATCATGTATGCAAAGCAATAAAGGATGAAAACTAAATGCAACCACGTTTGTGATGCAGCAAGGGTTTCACGTTCAATAAAGAAAAACAGGGAAAAAAAAAATCGAATAACAAAGGTTAAAGATTCTGCATCGTAACAGCCACAAGTCGATAGCCATTTTCTCCCCAAACCGCAGCAAAATCGAACCCACATTAAAAATTAATTTAAGGGAAAGGATCACTAAGGAGTAAAGTAGGATTACATACCCATCTTCACAAGAAATCATCACCAAAAATCTCGAAGGGAGTTGAGTTCTTGACGCCGAGCGTGAGGGAGAGAAAAGGAAGGGGAGAAATGCTTTTAATCGGTCAAAGTGAGGGAAAAGAGATAGGGAATGAATCTAGTCTTTAACCCATCTAGAACATATAATAACCCATTTCTAATTCTATTATTAAAATAAAAGGCAACTTATTCCTCAAATTTAATCATGCATTTTTCTTGCACCACAAAATTACCCCGGAAATATTTATTCCAACTATGGACCAAATATGATTTCCAAGAATTTTTCTTGCACCACAAAATTACCCCGAAATTCTATTAGTTGGGGAGAATTGTGATGCCCAAAATTATTTATATTTAAATAATTGATTAGTGTGGTAAATTATGAAATAATTTACGGAATAAAATTCTTGGAAATCATATTTGGTCCATAGTTGGAATAAATATTTCCGGGGTAATATTTATTCCAACTACGGACCAAATATGATTTCCAAGAATTTTATTCCGTAAATTATTTCATAATTTACCACACTAATCAATTATTTAAATATAAATAATTTTGGTTATCACAATGATATAGTATAGGATGAAGCACAATTACATCGGAGTATTTGATATAGGCTACCACACTTACGTTCATATAGCTCACCCCACTTAGTGAGATAAAGTCTTGATTGTTGTTGTATTGATTTCTTTTGATTTTGAACTAAACTAATCAGTGTCTGGAAAGAAATGAATCCCAAGTATTAGGTTGTCTCATCATCTTTGTGTAAAATTGTAGGCATAATGATGTACTTGGTCTTTTAAGTTTTGTGTGTGGAGACATATTCTTAAAATAGAAATTTGTTTCACAAGTTTAAGGAGGATTTGCTCTATGAACTGCTCAGTACTGATGGAATTTCATGGTTCACATTTATTTTTGGAGTGTCCTTATGAGATAATTAATTTGAACATGGAATGTCCTGATATATTAGTTTATGCGTTTTTCTCCCGTTACTTAATGCATACGAGTCAAATTCAGAAAGAAGTTTTTCATATGAAATTATTCGACTTCTTTCAATTGTCAGGAACGCATTACAATTGCTGTTCCCTTTTATCATCACCATGCTGTATGTTTTTTGGTCATTTTCTGCATGTACTTGTCTGATGAACTCATTTTAATCTGCTAACTGCTCTTTCATTTGTACACTCTTCATTATTTTCCATTTCAGGGAAAGAGATAGTGACAAAGATGGTAAAGTTAACTTCAAAGAGTTTTTCCATGGGCTCTTTGACTTGGTTAGAAATTATGATGAAGAGGGTCATAATTCTTCTCATACATTGGATGATTCACTCGAGTCCCCTGCTAAAAAGTTGTTTTCTGAGCTTGACAAAGATGGTGATGGGTAATCAACTACGATCTCTGTTTGAATCGATTGATTGATCATGTTAATGCTTGTGAAACTATTGAACTAACCCGAATGTTATTCGCGCCTAGATACTTGTCTGAACTAGAATTGCTACCCATTATTGGAAAGCTTCACCCATCAGAACAGTACTATGCTAAACAGCAGTCTGAGTACATAATGCAGCAGGTATTCATTTCAGTGGGACACCTTTTACATATGAGAAATTAAGGATTCTAACCCATCTTACATCATTATTTTTAAAAATAGCCTTATCTATTAAATAATTTTAAATATAGCCTTTCATAATTTAAAAATCCTAAAATACCCTTTTTTTAATATTATAAGGCTATTTTTAAAAATATGGATTTAAGATAGAATCCTTGAATTTCTCTTTTAATTATCACTCTTGAGGCATGGATGTTACGGTCAATTGAATTTTCAAAAATTAAATATAACATGATAATCTACTCACAATATAAATTACATTTATTTAAATGATTTCCTAGTCGATATGAAGAACGAACTTAAATTTTGCTCAAATTCGATTTTCAATTTAATGATTTGTTCATAAATCGTTAAAGTACTTCAAAATTTCTTGAGTTATATTTTTCTTTACTTATACATTAATGGTATATACATCTATGTAAAAATCTAAAAAGTGTAAACCATATGTATAAACTTGATGAAACACTATACTTTAAAAAATCAGGCACATTTGTTCCATATGCATAGAGTTTTATACTTGATTTTTAAAAATACTGGGATTTAAAATATTATTAATTATATATGGACTTTATTTTTGAATTTTCGCAAGCTAAATATAATTTTTTTTTAAGTTGGAATGTTACTCTAGATGTGGTACACCTCGATGCAATATCAATGAGTTTAATCAAAAGCAATATCCTATTATAGAGATTTAACCTTTTAATAACGAATAACTTTTTACTTCTTATATTCTATTTCTAAAAATAATATAAACAATATGAACACTTATTTTAATATATACTTTGTTAAATAGTTTTTTTAAATATTTATACTTACTATCGTTTAAACCAAATACATAAATAAATATTTTATGTGCATAATATTTGCAACTCCCAACGAAACCACGTAAGTTTCCAACACCTTCATCCCAAAACATTCACATAATTTTTAAAACTATGGATTAAGATGTGATAGGATTCTTAATATTTCTTCAATACACACAATCAACTAGCATGGTCATCATATAATTCACTAGATAATTCTTGTAGAGTTTATAAAAACACTGTAAGAAGCATTCGACTTTGATGAAATAAACAATTCTAAAACATGTACAAACTAATTGCTAAAAATTTACAATCTAATACAACTCTATATAATTGAGAAATAAAATATGAAAACACACATAAAAAAAAGTTAGAAGATGAAAGAAATTTAGAGAAATGAGATTACCTTGAGAAAAATCCTTAGGAATTGGGAGATAATCTAATGAGATTGATGGTGGGAGAAAAAAATAGGATGAGAAATTGATGTGAGAGAAGAAAATATGGTTAAAGGATATAATTGGAACTTAACATAATTAAAGGCCAATTTGATAAAATAAATTAAATAAAGGCTAAAATTGATTATACTGTTGGGTTTTCGTACCCCGGCGCCAGATCCAAACGCAGCGGAAATAAAACAATAAACAGATCTGACCCGGGGACGGTCGATCGCGCCTGATTCATATATAAACATGCAAATATCAAATATTAATGCACGAAAAGAGATTACCGATAACAGCGAAATCAATCTGATGTCGGTGGTCCTCGAGTCCAATCAACCTGACCAGATCTACAAGCCAACACCAGTGCTAGTTTGGTGTTAGCGTTTCTATGAGAGTGAATCGAATTGGAATGGAATAAATTTTAACCCTAGACAAGGTTATATTTATAGTGGTTAGCTAATTGGGCCAGGGTCCATAAAGCCCATCGGGCCAACATTTGGCTTGCTGGGCATTTATGCTAACAATCTCCCACTTGCCCAAAAGCCAACACAAAACTACAAACTCATAATCCAAGTAACTCAATCTAATTGAACAACTTGATGTACTGCCAATGTACATAATTATGAGACATAAATATATCAAATGATTTAATTTTAGAACTTTCTATAAATGAAACAATTTCAAATATAGAACTCCACTAAATTGAGGAGCTTTCAAAAATTAAATTCATCTCTTCTAAATCACTCAGTTTGAGCACTTAACATTTAAGTCTCAATTCTCATCGATAGATCGGCGGCCGGTTGATTGTGACCCAGCGAGGCTCAAGTGTATCATAGCAGTAGGATCACAACCTTTGTGATTTTAGAAGTCAAACAACTTCTTTGGGCTTACCCTGAATGCCCCATTGTCAATTAAACTCCTTTAATAGACAATTACCAAAATATAATTCCAGTATGAACCTACCGATCGTGGGTAGCGTCTAGCATCTGCGCTTCACGAAGACCTAGATACAAATGACTAGCAATGTACGAGAACCTGTCAGCCATAGTTAGCGTGCAGTACATTCCTTTCACTCAATATGTCCCGATTGAATCAAGGGCATTGGTTGATCGAGACCCTTTATGATTTCAATAACTATGTATTTGTTTCACGTTATATGATTCATTTGTGTGCGTATATGAAAAACTCTTTTTTCACAAGCACTACCCACTCTGGCCAGAGATTCCTCGAATCATATATAGAAAAACACATAGGACATCCTGGTTCATCAAGACCAGTGGTGAATCCCCAACGACAATCATAGGCCTCTGACAGCATCACTGAATACCCAAAATAACAACTTTATGACCAGCATGTGATCAGTCATTAAATCAAAGTACACAGCTATCTGTCAAGACCTCAATGATGCCTCGGGTCATGAGGAGTAATGGTGCACAACTATGACTAGAAATTCTATACTCGACAAGTGGTAACCACTTATAGAATTCCGAGTAGGGTCGTTCAGTGAACTCATTCCTAATGAGCACCTATTCATGTGTGCTGACTTCTCCAAGCCAACGCCGATGAAACGCGGCGCACTACACTAGACACATCATGAATACCAGTCTCTAACGAGCATATATCGATATCCCATTCTCGAAGGCTCATCGACCAGGAACATTTAGAAATCGCAGTCGAGAATGTATTTCATGGTCACCATCATATGCGTAACCACATTCTATGGACTATAGCAACTTCAAGGACTTCATCAATACATCAAGATGCATGGGTAAACAGATGAAGAAGTGCCATATATATTAATATTCAAACAAAGATTTGTCATAGTAAGATTATAAGTACAATCAATCAACTATTGATTTACTTAATCATGTATGACAACAATATCTTTCACTTTCCCAAAGCCAATTACTCATGTGTCTTAAGACCATCTTCCCAAGATGTCTATCAGACACCAATCATTGTAAATGCTTTGTCAGTGGATTCACTATATTTTTCTGTTGAAGCGATTCTCTTGATAATAATGTCGCGTCTACCATCTGTCTCATTAGATAGTATTTTCTCAATATATGTTTGGATCCTGATGAGATCTTGGCTATTCATAATAGCTCAAATGTTGTCACAGTACACAGAGACTGTGTCAACTGCACTAGAAATTACACCCAACTCTTGGATGAAATTTCTTATCCAAACTGCCTCTTTGCTGCATCGTATGCTGCAATGTATTCAGCTTCAGTGGTGGAATCCAATGTGGTGTCTTGCTTGGAACGTTTCCTAGAGACATCACCATCATTGAGCTTAAATACAAATCCGAACATCGATATGGTATCATCTACATCCAATTTAAAAAAACCAGCATCAGCTTAGCCTTCAACTTTTATTTCTCGACTTACAGATCCAAAAACCATGAACATATCATAAGTTCTTCATAAGAACTTGAGGATTATTTTCACAGTTTTCCAGTGACCTTCACCGGGATCTGTCTGATGTCTGCCCATTACTCTAAGAACATACATCAGGCCAAGTACATACCATAGCATACAATATGCTATTAAAAGTAGAAATATAAGGTACCAATGTCATCTTTTCTCTCTCCTCATCAATCTTACGGCCCATTGACTCGAGAGATGAATACTATGACATTATATGAAGTAACTCATTTTTCGACTATTCTATGCTAAACCCTTTTAGCACAGTGTTTATGTACGTAGATTGAGAGATCTCAAGCATCCTTTAGATCTATCCCTATAGATCCTTATGCTAAGCACGTATGACGCTTCTCCCAAACTTACATGGAGAAATTAGTAGATAATCATGCTTTAATTGATTAATCCAATACCATTCACAATGAGCATGATATAATCGACTTAAAGCATCACAAATGTAACCGTGCTCCCACTAACCTTTTTGCACACACATGCCACTTCCGGATTTATAACAAAACCAAACACTTTGATGATGTTATCAAAATGGAAGTTTAAACTTTGGGATGTCTTCTTAGGCCTATAAATGGACCTATGGAGTTTGCAAACATTTTGCTAACGCCCATAAGTTGTGAACACCTTTGGCTGCTACATTTCTACCTCAATGTCACCATTGAGAAATGTTGTATTCACATCCAACTATCATATCTCATATTCATAATATGCAGATATAACTAATAAAAATCCAAATAGACTATAGCATCACAACTGATTAAAAGTTTCTCACAGACAACTCTTTGCCTATGAGAATAATCTCTTCACATCAGTTAAGCTTTGAAGGTCGCTACCTCCCATCCACTCCAAGCTTTCACTTGTAAATCTATGCAGCCAATGGGAACAATTCCCAAAGAGGATCTACTAAGGCCCATACCTTATTGGAGTACATGGAGTCTATTTCAAATTTCACGGTATCTCGCCAATATCCCAAAACAATGTCCAACATCGTCTCCTTGAAAGTTCTAGGATCACATCCATGGTCAAAATCATTTTGACTACTTTCTAGGAGTAAATTCAATTTATCAGGAGTTCTTGAAACATTTTCAAATCTCCTTCGTGCGTGTAAATCAAAGGTTATGATTGACTCAATTAATTTCACCGTTTTCACTTTTCTAGTAGTTTGTGGTTCTTGAACCCTTTCAAGTTATATTATGTTGTCATCCTTTCTAATAGAAACATTTTCTCTAGAAAGATTGCACTTGCGAAACAAACTCTTTGCCTGCAATTGATAATATAAATTTCCACAACATAACATAAGATGGATCAACTATCCAATTCATCTCCCACTAGCTGCTTCACATAAGCAGAACAATCTCAGAATAAAAATTTGGATTATTTTTCAATCCATATCGTATATGGAGTTTTGATCACTGCATTGGTATGAATTATATTCAACAAATATGTAACTTTAGAGAGTTACTCAGAGAGAATCACATTCTCTTTAAGATAACTCAACATCATCTTGCACTAACATTTAGTGCTCCACATACGTCCATATGAATCAAATTCAATGGACATTCAGCACATGCTAAATATATGTTGGATTTAAGTTATCATTCTTTTTATATTCTTTGAATATAATCATACTAATTATTCATAAGTTCACCAGATTCAATAAAACATCCATTCTTAAAAATACTGCAAATCACATTCGCATATTTAAAAGAATATCATTCTCTATCAAAATAGGAACAATGTTCATGATTAAATCTAGAACAAATAAATAATTACTCAAACAAGTTCATAACCAGTTCAAGATTTTATATTAAATAAATGTTTCAAACAGCCTTTGCAACAACTCTTGCTACAATGCTTAGTCTCAGGTAGGTTTCACCTTCCTAGGGCTCTCTACTTCTTCACATCACATGCAACTCTTTGCAAAAATGCGAGCACAACTGGCATCATATACCAAAGAAGTAGAACCAATAGAAACATTTAATTTTAATATATAACATACCCTTTCTAGAACGCTTCTAGTCTAGGTATTCCTTACAATTTTACGCCAGTGACCAGCAGTGAAAACATAGATGCCTCTCCTTTCTTAGTTGCTAATATATCATTTTTCGTCTTTTGAGGTTGAAAAACATTTCCCTTCCTCTACTTTATCCTTGAATCATTCCCACCAATTGTAGAACATTTAACAAGAAGAACACGTTTCTCCTTTGAATCAAGGATACATGAGTTTCCAACATTTTGACTATAAGATCAAATCTACAGCCAGTTAATGAGGATATGGTTAAAGGATATAATTGGAACTTAACATAATTAAAGGCCAATTTGATAAAATAAATTAAATAAAGGCTAAAATTGATTATAGTGTTGGGTTTTCGTACCCCGGCGCCAGATCCAAACGCAGCGGAAATAAAACAATAAACAGATCTGACCCGGGGACGGTCGATCGCGCCTGATTCATATATAAACATGCAAATATCAAATATTAATGCACGAAAAGAGATTACCGATAACAGCGAAATCAATCTGATGTCGGTGGTCCTCGAGTCCAATCAACCTGACCAGATCTACAAGCCAACACCAGTGCTAGTTTGGTGTTAGCGTTTCTATGAGAGTGAATCGAATTGGAATGGAATAAATTTTAACCCTAGACAAGGTTATATTTATAGTGGTTAGCTAATTGGGCCAGGGTCCATAAAGCCCATCGGGCCAACATTTGGCTTGCTGGGCATTTATGCTAACATATAGCACTTCCATGAAGGCCATTTTAGAAAAGGCCTCTTTACATATTTAGATGTTATGTTTGATGAGTTCAGTTTGTGAAGAAATTTTTAATGCGATTGACGGTGAGAATGTATGTTACGATGCTCAGAACTCTTATGAGGTGAGATGTTGGAAGTACATTACAGAAATAGATAATCATGTAACAACATAGATGATAATAAACATATGCTGTAATGATGGCAGATATTCTTGGAACATAGTTGAGGTCGATGGTCCTGTGTGGATTTGTGGTCTGAGACAAAGATTGTGAAGATTTTGTTTTGTGGTCTGAGCAATTTTGTTGACTTAATTGGGGGCTCTGCTAAAATCCTGTCCTGCCCCCTCCCCGCCTACCACCCATTTTTTCACAACCTACAAAGTCATTTCTCGCCATTCTTCCTGGCCACATTCTTCTCCCCATTTGTCATTCAACCCACGTGAATCTAGATGCATGCTCGTATGATGAAATTCAATAAATGGTCATATTTGTTTTCTCCGCGGTTAGAATGATGGCTTATTAGATAATATATTTCAATTCCTAAAATAGTCCTTGATCGATTTTACTTATAGTCTTTGCTAACTAACTTTAGACATGGTTTTCTAAGTATTTTCTGCACAAGTATTTGTGTTTAGTGCTTAACATAAAATAATCTTGAAGACGTGGATCTGTAATTTATTTAATATCACGATCCTCATTTTAAAATTTATGAGCTGATGTTTGTGTCTTGTAATTCTACTCGACCGTTGTGATGATAATTTGATCATTTCTTGTGGGCTTCTCTTATCGTTTTCATGCAGTATCTTCCAAAATATTTTTACTTTTTTCTGGCTGAGCAATCTCTGTCTTACTTATTTGTCCTAACAAAGCAATACATTATAAAGTTCATTTCTTTCCACGAGACAACATAATGACCCCATGAAATTATTGGTAAGTACAGTTCACAGAAATATATCTGAGTTGTAGCCATTTAGCTATCGTATTGATCGCTATTGAATTTGTTCCTGTCCTCAGTTAGAGTTTATTTTCAACATACCACATCTATAATTTTTTTAAAGCATCCTATCCCTAGCATAAGGTTCATCCTATCCCTTTTCTCTATGTAATTTCCCCCCAAGTTAGAAAGACTCAAACTTTGCTAAAACTGGCTACACAGTATCTTGTATCTTTTTCATTCTTTGGAACCCTTTAAACTTATGAGGATCATCCTTCTCTGCTCCAAGTTTAGGCCAGAATGTTGGAGTGTGGAATTATTTGGAAGCCTTGGCGGCATTGGCCAAAAGGAGGAGGTTTAGTGATATGTGTTTGCCTGTCACCTGCCCATATTAAGTAGTGAATTTTGATTAAGACAGATTAACCTATTCAAATATGGTATCTATATGTCACAGGCTTTAAACTGCATTCCAAAAATGCTGCCCCAGGATCAAAATTGTGTTTTTTGATGGATGCCCATGAAAAGTAGTCCTAGTTTCGACAATGTTGAGATTCAATGCTAATTTTGCAGGCTGATGCAGATAAGGATGGACGTCTTACATTGACCGAGATGCTCGACAGCCCATATGTTTTCTACAGTGCCGTATTCAACGATGATGAAGATAGCGATTATGGATACCACGACGAATTTCGCTAGCATTCAAAACAGAGATGTGAGGAAGCCTGTGAATGATATTTTTTTTTTTGGTTTGATACCTGAAAGGGTTCATTATATATTTACCTTCATAACATTTTATTTTATTAATGGCCTAAATTCCACTGTACATCACTGATTTGTAGCCTCAAGTTTGGATCACTTTTCTTTATATTAATATTGATTAGATTGGCTGATATTCAGTTGATAATAGTTTGCATTGTATATGCATTGTTTCTTTATCTTTTTTCTAATTTAAATTTTGAAATCAAATGCTAGACATTTTGTCAAGTGGGACCTAGGAATTTGTTGACTCATCAACGGTATGCTGTATATACTTTTAAATAATTTTTTATTTTTATTAAATCTGATAAAATATTAATTATTAATTTAGTAAAGATTCAATTTGTAAATAAGATGGCTTCACCAGACTATATAAAAAACCGACTTCTTTCTCCAAACTTAGCACTACAGCGGACGTATGAAATTTGATAAGAGGTGACAACAAATATTAAAACAAAAATAAAGGCTAAAAAAGGGCAAATATAATTTTTAAGAGATAAATTATAATATTGGTATTAAAAAAATATTTTTTTTTAGTAATAATTTTTTATTTTTGTTTCTGCAAATGGGGCACTTGGCCTCCCTTGCTCAGCAACACAACCTATCACAACACAACGCAGAGCAAAACAATGCAACTCATAACATCACTCAACATCTCAATATTTTTTTTTATTTTGTTTTTTTATCAAAGCATCTCAACTCCGAAACTGCCGACTTTGAATCCCTTTTTTTCACCAACCAGTAAGTTACCAAAAAAAAAAAAAAACAATATTCCTTGATCACGCAGTGCATCAACCTTGAATTTTCTTGAGGCTTATTTTTCATCCTTTTGCGTGCCTGTGTCGGGTGGTTTTGAATGATCTTGGCAGATGTCATGTCAAGCCAAAAATAAAAATTGCAAATGTTGTAGTCAAGCTATTGATCTTGTCAACAGCGGTTTTGCCAACTAACTTCCGAACCTCTTATGGAAAAATCGAGTCCCAAGTTTTTCACCAGAAATTGTATCTCTATGGACAGCCTACATTTTTGGGGTTATTGGCAACTGACACCATGGAACTTTCCAAATAGACAAATTATACTCATGTGGTTTGAAAATATGTTTTACCCCATGTGGTTTTCAAAATAGACAGTTGGCCATCTGTGATTTGAAAACTAGGAAATTGACCCCTTGTGGTTTGAAAAAATAGGCAGTTTACCTCATGTAGTTTGTGAATATGTGCAAAACCCATCATACGTGTATTTTATATTTTGCAAATCACATTGAGATAAAATGTCTATTTTGAAAAACACGGGAGTAAACTTCTCATTAGAAACCACAATAGGTAAACTGCCTATTAGAGATACCAAATATGGGTAAAATACCAATTTACAAACTAATGGAGTAAAATGTCTATTATGGATACCACATGACATATAATGTCACTAGCTCCAACATTTTTGGATGAGGATGTCAGTGTTGAACATGCACGCGAACATGGAAATTACCCATTTGTGCGAGGTAGTTCAATTGTCGGTAAATTGACATTACATACATTTTCCAAAGTTCAACTTCATATTCAGTCCCCGTGTCAGCAAAATTGCATTTACACTCCCTAAATGTTTTTGTTTGAATTTGATCCCAAATATCCAAAAGTGACCAAAATACCCTTATTAATCACAAATCCCTTTTTTTTTTCTTGTTTTCTCTTTCTTCTTCATTATGTTTCTTCACCATTGTTGTTGTATTCCATTATTGTTATCTCACCATTATTGTTTAGTATAATTTCAAAGAAAAATGGCAGAATTTGTGGAAACAGATATGCTGAAGCCGTTTTCATCTGAATCAAACACAAGTCTCACAAAATCGAAAGCTTATTCAAATGGATTTTTTGATTAATTGTAGAAATGAAATTTGCAACTATTTATTTTCAAATTTTTTTTTGCAATAAAAAGGTATTCATAGTTGAAAAACCCAAAAGCTTGGTACCTCATTATTTGAAATTGATACCTCAAAGCCAAAAAACCTCTATCAATTTTTCGTTCTTTTGCAAAGGTCTACATAGTTGAAAAACCAAAAAATTAGCTTATGTAGTATCACAAAATAGCTTACGTAGTACCACAAATTAGATAATCTAGTACCATAAATTAGCTTATGTAGTATCACAAATTAGCAAATCTAGTACCACAGTTCATGTTAGGAATCCGATACAAGTACGCGGCGAAAATACAAAAAAAATTCGGATTCCAACCGAAGATCTATACGAAGTGAAATTAATCGGTGTTAAGAGTTTATATATTTGTAGCGTGTTTGATGCAGATCGCAAGATGTGTTACCACAAGTCACGAGCAAAACGTCCACGTTCTGCCTCTACGATATCCACACTATCAAATCGCCTAAAGGGCTGTCGAATTCAAGGTGTTAGACTCGAATTCAACAGAAAAGTTCTATGGATGCTAGGGTTTATGTGACGACTGATGATTGTCTAAAAACCCTAATACAACTCCTCTATATATAGAGGCGTTTATGATGGTTCAACTCCTAGGATGTGTGACGGCTGGTATCCCAACCATTTCGAAACCCTAGGCCCATCATTATATATATATATATATATATATATATATATATATATATATATATATATATAACATTTATATATCGGCCCATATACATAACACTTTTTTATTAGGACACTCTAATTTATTTAATTCATCTAATGAATTAAATCTCCATTTATCGATTTAATCTTTTGTGCGACCCGTTAGGATCTTGCAACGTTATCAATGACATAAAATCTTATTTTATGTCACAAGCAATGAGCGGTATCTAGCAACACATCAATGCTACCCAAGTTACAAGAATGTCATTGACTCGACATTACATATGGCTTGTGATAATATTCACCAGGTAATTTAATCTCTTTGTCCTAGGTGTTTAGATTGAATACGAGTCATGGAATATGTCATACTCGTATAGTTCAATCTTTTATTTCTTGATCCCCGAGTATACTATATTAAACAAATGAGCTCGATATCACATATCGACTCATTCGAGCATGGCCGTGAATATTTAGTCTCACTCGACCAAGGGCCCAAAACACCACTCCCGTTATATGGAAGAGACAAATCTTATATTGATCACTCAACCTCCCTCTGCATAATTTGTAGTACATCCAATGATTGTCTTTATAGCTCACCCTGTTATAGGTAGCGTTTGACAATATCAAGATATATAACTCCTTATGTTGGGATCTCTGGTGATCTCAATTCGTAAGGATCACATATAATTATCACTATAAGAATAACTTATGACTTTCATATAACAATCCATATAACATTCTCATGGTGGGTCGGTCTGGTACATAGTTATCTAACATGTACCCATATATTGATTTGATATCTCATATCCATGACTAATGTCATCAATCAATATAAACTAGTCACCATGTATCATTATTATCCTAGTTCATAATAATACTTGACTAGGGACTATTTAAGAATAATACATATTATTCTAAGGACATTATTATATATAAAATCATATTACACAGACAATGAAATAAAGTATAATAAGGAATTGCCAAAACAATATCATAATACAATTTATGCCAAAATCAATCGTACAATGACTAGTCATTAGAGTATATTCCAACAGATCAGTATATAGTACCACAAATTAGCTCCCAAATTATATTATTTAGTACCAAAAATATGTTGTTTAGCATAAAAAATGAGTATATTTATTACCACATATCAGATTATATAGTACCACAAATCAATATATTTGGTACAACAAATCAGTATATCTAGTACCACACAGTAGCTTATATAGTACCACCAATTATGTTATTTAGTTACAAAAGTATTTTGTTTAGTACCACAAATGAGTATATTAATTACTACATATTAGCTTATATAGTACCACAAATAAATATATTTGGTATCACAAATTGGAAAAAATAGTACCACATAGTAGCTTATATAATACCACCAATTATGTTATTATCAAAAAAATATTTTATTTAGTACCACAAATCAGTATATTTAGTATCACATATTAGCTTATATAATACCACATATCAGTATATTTGGTACCACAAATCAATATATTTAGTATCACAGAGTAGTTTATATAGTATCGCCAATTATGTTATTTAGTACCAAAAATATTTTATTTAGTACCACGAATCAATTATTTTAGTACAACATATTAGCTTATATAATACCACATATCAGTATATTTGGTACCACAAATCTATATATCTAGTACCATAGAGTAGCTTATATAGTACCACATTGTTATTTAGTATAAAAAAAATATGTTACTTTGTACCATAAATCAGTATATTTAGTACCACATATTAACATATATAGTACCATAAATCAGTATATTTGGTACCACACATTAGCTTATATAGTACCACAGATCAATATATTTGATACCACAAATCAGTATATTTAGTACTACACATTCGCTTATATAGTACCACAAATATCAGTATATTTGATACTACAAATCAGTACATCTAGTACCACATAATAGCTTTGTTAGGATCGGTCCGGAGTGTTTAGAGGGGGGGGGGGAGGTGAATGAACACTCCTTATAAAATTTATCCCTTGTGAATTCTTTCGGATTAGTGAAAGAAATCTGTTACTTAATCAACTCTTTGAACAGAACAGACCACTAAAAAGGTAAGTGCGGAAACGGTCTGCTCTTGTAAAAGTAAGAACGGCTCGATGGCTAAGTGAGGAAGGATAAAACACAGGATATGTTTCTGGAAGTTCGAAGGTGGTGTAATCCTTCTACGTCTCCCCTTCTTCCAATTAAGGAAGGTTTATACTAGAAGACTTTGATTTATACAATCCTGTTGTACAAACCCGATTCAGGCTGGATTTACCTCACTACCAGTCTGAAACTCCTAGTCACTCAACCTGCTCAGACACACTCTGTCTGACAGTTACAATAAGTTGCTCACTTCTATTTTTCAATACACAATGCGCACAATGATCCTACAATGATCAAATGTTACAAAGTAATCGCGCTTAAATAAATAACTTCAGCTCGAAAGCTTCTGAACTTTGTAAGCGTGTGCAGTTGCTTTCTTGTGTGTTTTTCAATTGATCAGCGTGAGTTCGAATCAAGAGTCTATATCTTCCTTTTGTTGCATCCTTTTATAGTTGAGGGTAGCAACGGCATTGTTTCCCTTAATGTGCGACTTTGACTCTTTTTAGACTCTGAGAAAGCTACAGTCTTCTTCTTCAGGACACTTGCCGTTCTGGTGTATGCTTTCGGCGACTGTCAGGTAAGCTCTTCTTTGTCTTCTTACCTTTAATGGCAATCTTCGACTTTTGATCCTTTGTAGCATTAATTACAGCATTAAATGCTACAATAAATGACCGTTAATGGTTCGGACTGAGAAGCCATCCTTTATGTATCTTTGACTGCTTTGATCTGATAAAGGTTGAGATCGATCTGAAGTATCGATCTAGTCAGTCTGGAATCCATCGATCCGGTCTGATATGTGATATTCTTTATCAGCTTGCTCTGTTTTGCGCGATCGATCTGGTATGCCTGATTTCCATCGATCCGGTCTGAAATGTTTTGTCATCTTTAAAATCTCATCGATAAGGTCCGGAACTAACAAATTCCCCCTTTTTGATGATGACAAAACCTAGCTTCTAAGTCTTTTTAACCAGTCTTGATAAGAGCTCTGAAGCGAATGCTTTCGGATCGATTACTTCTTTGTTCAAAATAAATGAACGTCATTAAGTTGGATCGATTAAATCTTTATTATTAAGCCTTATGATGAGGTTCAAAATAAATGAACACAGACTTAATCAAACGAGGATTTTATTGATCACCAAGAAAATCCTAAAAATACACAGTCTGAAAATATTATTTTCTAGAAGGCGGCCTGAAGTCTGTCTTCTTTTCCCCCTTTTTGTCAGCAGCAATCTCTTGAAGAAAGTCGACAACTTGTGCTAGCTGCGCGCTGATAGCGTCAAGACGAACGTCTTGAGCGCGGAGGGAATTGGCAACAGATGCTCTGACTTCTGTGGCTAGCTCGATCTGCTCTTTTCTCAGGCTGTTCTTGTAAGAGGCCTGTTGAGAAAACAGATCGTTTATGCCGCGCTGAAGGCTTCCGATACTGGCATTCATCTTCTCTTTGAAAGAAGCAAAGTCCAAGGCTGTGACCCTCTGACCTTGATGAACTTCTAGAATGCGTTGAGTCAAGGACAGACAGGTATCAGAGAAGTGCTGGATAGTCCGTGCCAGGGATGGAGGTGCATCAGATAGCTTGCTGGGAGAGTGATCTGATGATGACATGGCATGGTCATCTTCTTCAGCAATCGGCATGATGGAAGAAATGGCAGCTTGATGACTTTCGGATCGGATCAGAGTGACCAGATCCGAAGAAAATCCTTGAATGAAGGCCAAATCTTCATCTGATGGTCCCGTGGGAGAGTGGGGACTGGGAGGTTCCTCAACTTGGAGAGCTGCAACCACTATAGATACCACAAAATCCGGATCGATGAAGTCTGGTGCTTCAGTTGTTGCACATGCTGCAGCTGGACTGGGTTGTGCACAGGAGGCTGAAGACTTCAATGGAATAGATGTTGTCGGAGAGTCCAACAGAACATTCATTGGTTCATCATCTGTTGCAGACGGAGCATTAGGCAGTGGCTGCTCCGCTGTCTGGTCTGGTACGTGCTCTGCAGGCTGATCCTCTGTCTGTTTTGCTGCATCAGAGGGAATAGCCTCGATAAATGGTTCTGCCAGAGTCTTGCTTGCAGAAGGATGATCCGGGCTTGTGGCTGGAGTGGAGGTACCTAGCTTCTGTCGTTGAAAACGGACAGCTAAGGATAGAGCATGAACATCCATCTCGAGTTGAGCAATCACAGCCCCATCATCTCTGGCAGTTGGAGCAAGCGGATCGAAGTTCTTCTTTTTGGCAACTAGAAGCAGATTGGCCAGTCTGAATCTGTGTTTTGCCGTAAATAAATCTCTGCGCTGCACGGCAAGTCGAACATCATCAGTCTCAGTTCCTTTCAGAGCTTCCTCTTCCATTCTCTTCAATCTGTGCAACTTACCGTAGAACAGCTCAATGTGGTTGATAGTCCGGTACTGGACATATTCATCAAACACCACAATGAGGTCCTTTAGCTTCTCATCAACATCCTCCATAGCGATGTCGATGGCAGTCTGCGCTGCAGATTTGGGTTTAGTAGAGAGGGGTTCGGTGAGAATGGCTTTTCCCTTGCCGGTGGAGGAAGGAGACTTAATCCCTGATTGGGTATAGTCTCCCAACTCAGTGATAACTATCCCTTTGACCACGGGATTGGCAGAGAGAATTCTAAGGGTGACTTTGGGTGCATGGGTTGAAGCTTGTGAAAGCTGGGTGGAAGGTTGAGGGGCAGGGGTTGCTTTAGAGGGTGGCAGTATGGGTGGAGGTAGAGATTTGGCTGGTTTGGTGATCTTGGTTCGGGGCTTTTTGGGAAGTGGCTTGGTTGGTGATGAGTGAGCAGACTGGGTTGCTTCCGAGTCAGTCTGAATGGTCAGCTTCCGCTTGACCCGAGGTTTGCGCACAACAACTGGTTCCTCGTCCTGCTCAACCTTGACTGCAGCCAGAGTAGCAGGAGTAGGCGGAGCACTCTTGGACTTCAGCAGTGCAAGCCCTTTGGAGTTAAGGATCTTAAAGGGACGGAGAACAGACGGCTTGCTCAGCTCGAGGCCTAAGGACTCCAAGAGCTTGCTGAGAGGAACAGCAAAACATACGGCGTGCTTGGATGCAATCACCGTTTCCAGCAGTACTCCAAACAAAATCATGGACCAGTTTATCTTCTGGCCGGATACAATAGCCGCCATAGCCCTGAACTTTTCGGCGGTTACAGCATCGAAGCTTCCTGCTTTACCCAAAAGTGGCTTGCCTACCACTTCGCACAACACCTGGAAATGGAAGAGCATTTCCTTCTTCTTAAAGGAGGGTTGCAATCGTTGGCCAGAAATAGAAATCTTCCCCTGAAGATCTAAGAGTGACGCTTGAGGAGTCTGTCCGAACTCTGTCAGTCCGGAACTGGGGAGGCCAAAGGTCTTGGCCATCGTCGTTGGCGAGATCTCGAAAGATTTGCCCTGGACAGTAGTAGAAATGGATGTCTTCCGGGAGATGGCGTTGGCGAACAGCTCACGGATTTCTGATTCATAAACAACTGTTCCGCATTCCAAGAAGTTCCTTAAACCAGATGATTCCAGGGCTCTAAAAATGGACACCATCGCAGCATCTTCTGCCCTGTAAATGTCATCAAACTCAACGGAGAGTGAGTTATGAGTGATGGTAGCCATTTGAAAAGAGTTTAAAGGAAGTGCGAAGAGTAAGAGAGTGAGAGAGTAGGAAGGTAGAAAGCGGTAAATTGTAAAAAGTGAACAAGTATGAAATGTTCAGCCCGCTAAATAGGAGAGAGAAGACACGTGTCTTTATCTCCAAGACTGAGAATTAAATAATTCAAAATAAACGGTCAGGATAAAGAAAGATAAGGCGGTTAAAGTACAACTAGTTAAAATGGTCAATCAGTCCGAGCTGTTGTTAGTGTCCAGACAGATCATAGGATAAAATCAGACTGACAAGGATCGGTCTGAAAGTTCGGACCGGTCTGTGTCTTTCTGAACATTGTATTATCGATCTGTGGTGACAAAAAAAAATCTTCAAGTGCGAAAAGAATAAAAACATCTAAACTAATTAAGATAAGTCAATTAAACCAAGAATTTGACGGAAATAATTAAACTTAGCCTCAGGAAGCGGTTTAGTGAAGATGTCTGCTGCTTGCTGCTCTGTTGAAATGTGCTCGATCCGAATTTCCTTTTTGCCAACATGATCTCGAATAAAATGATGTCGTATATCAATATGCTTTGTTCGAGAGTGCAGAACTGGATTATACGTTATAGCAATTGCACTTGTGTTGTCGCAAAATATCGGAGAGTCAACAGCTTGGATGCCATAGTCTTTGAGCTGGTGTTGAATCCAGAGCATTTGAGCACAACAGCTTCCAGCGGCTAGGTATTCTGCTTCAGCTGTGGATGTGGCAATCGATGTCTGCTTCTTACTGAACCAAGAGATCAATCTTTCACCTAGGAATTGACATGTTCCACTGGTGCTTTTACGATCGATCTTACACCCAGCGTAGTCTGCGTCTGAATACCCGATCAAGCTGAAGTTTGAATATTTGGAGTACCAAAGACCAACGTTCTGAGATCCTTTTAAATATTTCAGAATACGCTTGGCAGCAATAAAATGTGATTGCTTTGGTTCTGACTGAAATCTGGCGCACATACAGACTGAAAACATAATATCGGGCCGGCTCGCTGTAAGATACAATAGCGATCCGATTAGTCCTCTATACATGGTTACTTCAACTGCCGTTCCCCCTTCATCTTTGTCTAACTTGATTGTTGGACTCATTGGAGTTGATGCAGTTGAGCATGTTTCCATTCCAAATCTCTTGAGGAGCTCTTTGGTATACTTGGTCTGATTGATGAAAATGCCATTGTTGAGCTGTTTTACTTGCAGACCCAGAAAGAATGACAATTCTCCCATCATGCTCATCTCGAACTGTCCCTGCATTAACTTAGAAAATTTCTCGCACAATTTGGGGTTAGTTGACCCAAAGATTATGTCATCAACATAAATCTGAACTAATAGGGTATGTTCCCCCTTAATGAATTTAAATAGAGTTTTATCTACTGAGCCGATCTGGAAATCATGGTTCAGCAGAAATTGAGATAGAGTGTCATACCAGGCTCTTGGAGCTTGTTTCAGACCATACACTGCTTTATTCAGTAGATATACATGATTGGGATACATATGGTTCTGAAATCCAGGTGGTTGCTCAATATAGACTTCTTCCTGAAGCTTTCCATTAAGAAAGGTGCTCTTGACGTCCATCTGATATACTTTGAAGTCTTTAAAGGCAGCATAAGCAAGAAAGATTCGGATAGCTTCAAGTCTGGCGACTGGTGCAAATGATTCATCGAAGTCGATTCCTTCTTCTTGTCTGAATCCCTGTGCCACCAGTCTGGCTTTGTTTCTAACCACAGTTCCATCTGCGTCTAGCTTATTTCTGAAGACCCATCTGGTTCCAATAACAGGCAGATCGCTTGGTCTGGGGGTTAGACTCCAAACTTGATTTTGTTCGAATTGAATAAGCTCTTCTTGCATTGCTTTAATCCAGTTGAAGTCAGTCAGAGCTTCATCGATCTTCTTGGGTTCCAGAGTAGAGATGAAGGCAGCATGAGTGAACTCATCCATCATCTGTCCTCTGGTTCTGATTGGTGCAGAAGGACTACCAATCACTAGATTAGGTGGATGCTTCTTAGTCCATCGATAGCTTGACTCTGGATTGTATGGTCCGGTCGGATGAACAGCAACAGCATGATCAGCATCTGTTTTAATATTTGAGTCAGGAGCATTCGGATCAGCTCGATCTGAAGTTTCTTCAAAGCCTTGATCCGGTCTGTCTGGTAATTCTGGTTCTGGTGGATTGTCTCTTGACCTGTTAGCTACAATCTCATCATCACTGTTAGCTTCGAGATGGATATTTTCCATCTGATTTAAAATTGATTCTTTGTTCCCTTCAACACATAAAGTTTCATCAAAGACTACATGAACAGATTCTTCTACAGTTAAAGTTCGATTATTAAAAACTCGATAAGCTTTGCTAATTGATGAATATCCTAAGAATATACCATTATCTGACTTAGCTTCAAATGCTGTAAGATGACTCTTACCATTGTTGTGAACGAAGCATTTACAGCCAAATACATGAAAGTGAGAAACAGATGGTCTGTTACCAGTCCATATTTCATATGGAGTGAGATTCAGCTTCTTGTTAATCATAGATCGGTTTTGAGTGTAGCAAGCAGTATTTACAGCTTCTGCCCAGAACTTTTGAGAGATTCCAGAATCAGCAAGCATTGTTCTTGCTGCTTCCTTGAGCGTTCTGTTTCTTCGTTCTGCAACTCCATTCTGTTGAGGAGTTCGAGCAGCTGAAAACTCATGCTTGATTCCATGATCTTCTAGAAAGGATTCAAGATTCTGATTTGAAAACTCAGTCCCTTTGTCACTTCGAATCCTGTCTATGCTGGATGATTTCTCGTTCTGAGTGCGTTTCAGCAGCTTGATCAACTTCGGACCGGTCTGATCTTTACTGCTTAAGAATATAGTCCATGTAAAGCGTGAGTAATCATCAATAACAACAAGAGTATACCGCATTCCCCCTAAACTTGTTATTGGTATAGGACCAAACAAGTCCATATGCAGTAATTCTAAACAGCGGGAGGAGGATTTGGCATTCTTGTTTTTGAAGGATGATCTGATCTGTTTGCCCATTTGGCAAGCTTCGCAGATCTTATCCTTAGCAAAATCGATCTTGGGCAGACCGATAACTAAATCATGTTTACACAGGCTAGCAATGGTCTTAAAGTTGATATGATTCAAGCGCTTATGCCACAGCCAATGTTTATTATCATTGTTAGCGATGAAGCAAGTAGGATTATCAGGTTGAGCATGATTCCAGTTAATCTTATAAGTGTTTCCATTCCTGATTCCTACGAGCGTGGTTATACCGTCTGATGATTTAACAGTGCAAGTGTGTTTATGAAATTCTACAGCATAACCATTATCACAGAGTTGACTTATGCTAATCAGATTATAGCACAGATTTTCAACTAACAGCACATCATTGATAATAATGTTACCATGGACAATCTTACCCTTGCCCACGGTCTTACCCTTTGAGTTATCCCCGAAAATGATTTTGGGTCCAATACATTCTGTTACTTCAGACAGCAGCTCGATGTTTCCAGTCATGTGACGGGAACACCCACTGTCCAAATACCAGTCTGATGCGAGTTTCTTCGGTACCTGTCATCAAATATAATTATTGTTGGTACCCAATCCTATTTGGGTCCAGAACGGATTAGCCCTTTGGGAACCCACACCTGTATCAGCTTTAATGGCTTGTGTGTGTAGGGTGTGCTGTGTGCTGGTCTGTTTCGATGCTGTGTGTGATAATGTGTGAGCTGTGAAAACCTTTGATTCTCATAAGGTAGTCTATATCTTCGTTGAATCGGTTTTGAGTTATAGTAATTGTATTGTCTTCCTTGCCTTCGATCTTGCACCTTTGGATTTGGTCTGATAGACGCAAATCTTGCTGGTGCCTTTTCTTTGGCTTGGTCAACATAACCAATTCCTTTTCTCAGATTTTGATTCTCGTAAGAGACTCCTGTTTGAATCTTAGGTGCTTCAGTTTCATATACTGTGCTGGATTTAACAAATGTCATTTGTTTGACTTGATTCTTTACCAGCAACAGCTCAGATTCATCTTTGGTGCATTCTTTGGTGTCAAAGCCTATGCCGGTGAAATCACCGACGTTTCTTTGAACCTCTTGTAATTCTTCCAAGGATGTTCTGGATTTTGTCCATGTTTTGAATATATGTGAGAGCTTAGCATTTTGTGTGCTAATTCTCTTATTTTCTTCATGGAGCTGATCATAAGAGATTTTCAGCTTATTCAGCTCGATCTGGAGATTTTTGCACTCACCCTGCTCAGAGCAGCTTGGTTTGTTGTGCTCATCCAATTGAGTACTGATTTTGGCTTTATTCTTCTCAAATGATTCAGCTAAGATCCTATAATCATTAGCCATGTCTTGCAGTGCGGACATGAGTTCTTCTCGTGTAAATTCATTTGAGTTAAGATCATATACCTCATCTGTCTGACTCATTTCTTCGTCTGCCATAAGACATTGAATATCTTCTTCGCTTTCGCTGGAAGAATATTCAGAGCTTTCCGAGTCTGAGTCTGTCTGAGCCCATTTGCTGTTTCCTTCTTCAGCTACTAGGACTTTTTGGGATTTTCCCTAATTCTTGCGGTCTTTGTAGTGCTTCTTCTTTCTATCATCACGATGCTTCTCTTTCCGTTCTTCTTTCTTCGGTCTGGTGCAATCTGCAATGAAGTGTCCGGTCTTACCACAATTGTAGCAAGCCTGATCGTTAACAGTATCATCTTTTCTTGATTTATAATGATGAGAGGGTTTGAGGTTCCTCTTATTTTTAGACATAAATTTACCGAATTTCTTGATAAATAATGACATAGCATCGTTACTCATCTGTTCAGCAGATCGGTCTGATGTTGAAGCGATCTGGTCTGGAGTGGCTGCCAGGGCCTTGTTTGGTTGAGAGATGAATGGCTCTGCTTCACCTCTGCTTATCAGTTCAAACTCATAGGCCTTAAGATCTGCAAACAGATCATGAAGTTCAACCTTGTTAAGGTCTTTTGATTCCCTCATGGCGATGGTCTTTACATCCCATTCCTTTGGCAGAGCTCTCATTACTTTCAGAGCGATCTCTCTGTTAGAATATTCCTTCCCCAGACCATTCAGTTCATTTATGATGCCGGTGACTCTTTCATCAAACTCATTTAGAGTTTCTCCACTTTTCATCTTTATGCTCTCAAATCTTTGAAGAGCAACAGTTAACTTGTTTTCTTTGGTCTGGTCGTTGCCTTCACATAGCTGTGCTATCTTCTCCCAAATTTCTTTGGCAGTAGAGCACATTTTGATTTTGCTGAACATGTTCTTGTCCAAAGTCTTGAACAAGATGTCTTTGGCCACATTATCGAGATTTGCTTTCTTTCTTTCCTCATTCGTCCAGAGGGATCTGTCTTTTTCCACCATTTGTGGTTCTCCATCAGAGATGGCTACTGCTGTATTGATTTTTAAAATCTTCATTGGTCCATCAGTGATGACGAACCACATATCGTCATCCTGAGCTGCCAGATGAGCTTGCATTCTGATTCTCCAGTCGTCATAGTCTTCTTTTGAGAACATGGGGATTTTGTTGAATGATGCCATCAGCTTAGTCTTTGTGCTGATTAAGATGACCTGCTCTGATACCACTTGTTAGGATCGGTCCGGAGTGTTTAGAGGGGGGGGGGGGGGGTGAATGAACACTCCTTTTAAAATTTATCCCTTGTGAATTCTTTCGGATTAGTGAAAGAAATCTGTTACTTAATCAATTCTTTGAACAGAACAGACCACTAAAAAGGTAAGTGCGGAAACGGTCTGCTCTTGTAAAGTAAGAACGGCTCGATGGCTAAGTGAGGAAGGATAAAACACAGGATATGTTTCTGGAAGTTCGAAGGTGGTGTAATCCTTCTACGTCTCCCCTTCTTCCAATTAAGGAAGGTTTATACTAGAAGAGTTTGATTTATACAATCCTGTTGTACAAACCCGATTCAGGCTGGATTTACCTCACTACCAGTCTGAAACTCCTAGTCACTAAACCTACTCAGACACACTCTGTCTGACAGTTACAATAAGTTGCTCACTTCTATTTTTCAATACACAATGCGCACAGTGATCCTACAATGATCAAATGTTACAAAGTAATCGCGCTTAAATAAATAACTTCAGCTCGAAAGCTTCTGAACTTTGTAAGCGTGTGCAGTTGCTTTCTTGTGTGTTTTTCAATTGATCAGCGTGAGTTCGAATCAAGAGTCTATGTCTTCCTTTTGTTGTATCCTTTTATAGTTGAGGGTAGCAACGGCATTGTTTCCCTTAATGTGCGACTTTGACTCTTTTTAGACTCTGAGAAAGCTACAGTCTTCTTCTTCAGGACACTTGCCGTTCTGGTGTATGCTTTCGGCGACTGTCAGGTAAGCTCTTCTTTGTCTTCTTACCTTTAATGGCAATCTTCGACTTTTGATCCTTTGTAGCATTAATTACAGCATTAAATGCTACAATAAATGACCGTTAATGGTTCGGACTGAGAAGCCATCCTTTATGTATCTTTGACTGCTTTGATCTGATAAAGGTTGAGATCGATCTGAAGTATCGATCTAGTCAGTCTGGAATCCATCGATCCGGTCTGATATGTGATATTCTTTATCAGCTTGCTCTGTTTTGCGCGATCGATCTGGTATGCCTGATTTCCATCGATCCGGTCTGAAATGTTTTGTCATCTTTAAAATCTCATCGATAAGGTCCGGAACTAACAAGCTTATATAATACCACATTGTTATTTAGTACCAAAAAAATATGTTATTTAGTACCACAAATCAGTATATTTTGTACCACATATTAGCTTTTATATACCACAATCAGTATATTTGGTACCACAAATCAGTATATCTAGTATCACACATTAGCTTATATAGTACCATAGATCAGTATATTTGATACCACAAATCAATATATTTAGTATCAAAGATTAGCTTAGATGTGAACTATCTATTTCGCATGTTATCTATAAATCTATTTACAATGTATTTCGCATGTTATATAGCATAAAATGACGTGTGGTACTAAGTAAGCTATGGTGTGAACTATGTATTTCGCATATTATATAGCATCAAATGACATGTTATATATAAATATATTTGTCAAGATATTCAGTTATAAATATCATTACTATATATTAAATGTATGATAATGTGGTACTAAGTAAGCTTAGATGTGAATTATGTATTTCAAATGTTATATAACATAAAATGACATGTTATATATAAATTTATTTGCAAATATACCAAGTTATAAATATCATAACTTATTAATTTGTTGTACTAAATAATATAATTTGGTACTAAATAACATAATCATGACTTATAAATATACTAAATGAACATATTTTTGGTACTGACAACATAATTTGTGGTACTATATAATCTACTATGTGGTACTAAATATACTGATTTGTGGTACTATATAAGATAATATGTGATACTAAATATATTGATTGTGGTACTAAATACAAAATAACATAATTTATGATATTATATAAACTACTCCATGGTACTAAAGATATATTGATTTGTGGTACCAATTATACTGATTTGTGGTACTATATAAGCTAATATGTGATACTAAATATAATGATTTGTGGTGCTAAATATCATATTTTTTGTACTAAATAACATAATTGGTATTATATAAGTTATTTTGTGGTACTAAATATATTGATTTGTGGTACCAAATATACCTATTTGTGGTAATATATAAGCTAATATGTGGTATCAAATATACTGAATTGTGATCCTAAATAGCATATTTTTGGTACTAACATAATTTGTGGTACTATATAAGTTGCTATGCGGTACTAAAAATATAATGATTTTTGGTACCAAATATACTGATATGTAGTATTATATTAAACTAATATGTGGTACTAAATGACATAATTTGTGGTACTATATAAGTTACTCCATTGTAGTAAATATACTGATTTATGGTACCAAATATACTGATTTGTGGTACCAAATATATTGTTTTGTGCTACTACATAAGATAATATATGGTACTAAATATATTGGTTGTGGTACTATATAAGTTAATATGTTTTTTTTCGTCTTTTGAGCGACTTCCTTCCTTGTTTCTTTCTTATTTGAGTTCTTTTCCATTTTTTAATCATCATTTGACCTCTTTTTTATCATTTTTATCTAAAAACAACCAAATATACGATTTTATAATTTGTGACACTATATAAACTAATATGTGGTATAACTGATGTGTGGTACTATATAAGCTAATCTGTGGCACTAAATATACTTATTTGTGGTACAAAATATTATAATTTGTGGTATTATATAACATAATTTATGGTACTAAATTATACAATTTGTGGAACTATATAAGTTAATATGATACTAAATATACTGATTTGTGGTACTATATAAGCTAGTTTGTGGTACTATGTTATTTACAAATATCAAGAGTAACAACTTAATATAAGGCCATCAGATGGGATTATTACCAAAATTCCCAATGGAAAATCGAGCCCAAAACATCGTCACTGCTAAGACATGCATCTCATACTGCGTTATGTTAGTATCCTCATCAAGAACTTTCACAATTTTACATGGATATAAATGACCATTCTTCCTTCCATATAATTCTGCAGCCACTGTAAACGGACCTTTGCAACTTTGCAGCAATTAAATTAACCAGATCTTTTTAAATTTAGCATGTTGTATTGGACATCATGAAGCACACGAGCTACATATTCAATAGGAATATCTTGGAATCTTTAAGAAGCTTTTTTCTTTGCATCTTCATAGGTTAGATTACCCTTCCTTGTAGCTTTGCAATTCCAAACCCTGTGGTGATATAAGTTGATCCTCTTCAAATATTCACTATAGTTTATGAAGATTTCTTTTGTGGAGTGAATTTGAAAGACCAGCTCTTGAGGTTTCAGATCATTGAGTTTTTTCACCAAGGCAATATAAATGATTTAAATTTTTATTATTCTTAAAATATTATTAATCAATTTAAAATGGTTTAACAAAATCTAACATTAAAGAATCAAATTTGGATCCAAAATAGAACTCGGGAGGGAGAAGAAGAGAGATTGTGTGAGAGAAAAAGTATATATTAGACAATTCTATTAATTAGGGAGCTTAAAATAACTTTTTATTTATTTAAAAAAACTAGGGAGTGCAGAGCATAGAAATGTTTATTGAGGACTGAACATGAAAGTGATATATGACTTTGGGATTTTTAGTCAAGTCCTCATTGAATTGTTATAATATTTTGCTATAAAATTATTTGATGCTCGCTTGTTTCCTTAATTCAGAACACACACACATATATCGGAAGTGTAGATCATGGAACATGAGCAATGGATTTGGAAGGATGGAAGAGGATCATGTCTCCACCCCACCCTGCTATTTCTACCCCTTGCTCTAGGGGTTCTGGGCATCGAGCACTCTTAGCACAACTCCAAGCACCCCTTCCTTGACTCGAGTTGAGTCGAGGGTGTGAGTAACATATGATTCCTTCAGTGTAAAGTTTGCATACACTCTAAATTATCCATAAGACGAAACCCCCCAGAGCAAGGCAGCTTCACAAGTTATCTTGAGGTACCATATATATGCAAATACCTAAGGGTGCGTTGGATGGAGTGATTTGAATTTCAAATCAAAGCATTTGAAATCCATACATTTGAATTTCTAATTTTATTAAATTCATTGTTTGGTTGGACATGGATTTCCATAATAGATTTTAAATACTTTGATTTAAAATTCATAAATTATAGGATTTCAAATTCAAATAAAAAAAACTATCCTATTTTTATACATATATCATAAATTAAAACAAATATTATAGTTATTGAGTAATTAAGTTCGATTCAACAAGATATAAGATATAATTATTATTGTAATTGAGTAATCAAGTATTAAAATGGATTTTAAATTCATTCTTGTATCTTTTTCTGACATGTGTCGAACTTGTTTAATTTTTATTTTTTTATATAGAAAATCAGGAGAATTCGTATACCCCGAATTCGTATACCCCGCATCAACAAGGTAAATTCATCTATACAAAGTTTACACAAATATACAATTAGATATTAAAAACTCACCAAAAAATATTATATCAACTCAAGCATTTTCAACATACCCTTGTTAACTTTTAAGCCATTATGTCTATGTAAATCATCACGTAGTACTCGAGCATCTTTAGTAGATCTCTCCCATCCAGATAACACATAGAGAAATTTCAAATTAGCATCACATGGCCCTAACACATTCATCATAGATCACCCTTTCTACTCCTATGTCGACTTCGATCTTCAGCTGAGACTGTGAGTTTAACAAACGTTCCATCAATTAGTTCAATGAAGTAAATGTAGAAGACATAACATATGCAACTAATTTGAATTTTGAAATTTACCGAGAACCATTTCCACTTCTCAAAGTCTCTCTCTAGACGTATTTCACTAGATTGTTGATTGATATAACGCTTTACCTACTGATGGTTTCTCCAGTGCGTCCAAATATGGCTCTAATAGAACTATTTTTTTGGTCATGTCCAATAATATGCAAGAAATCTGCCACAATTTCTTCTAATGTTACATTTTTATAACAATCAAATCTCCTTTACAACATAATATATCGCAAAATCTAATAAGTCCTCTAGCATTTACTCGTAGTTAGGTTATACAAATGGGATCCTGACTTAAACATCTCATCAGATTGACCTCCGTTGAGCCCTTATATCATTATAATATCATTTTTGAACGTTTTCTTCCAATATGTATATCTTTTCAATGATATCCATTTACCCCTATGTTTATCCAAGAAATGTATCGAGAGTAGTAGATCAACTCGAGCAGGTAAAAATCACCAACCCCGAGTAGGACATTACATTCAAAGAAAAGGAAAACACAAATCAATTGCATGATCATCATCATCCGCATACAATCGAAACGTCCTGACTAAATTTAACCACAGTTTTTCAGTACACATATCTACCATTTGAATCATCCATTAGTCTTTTTTTGTATGTTACTCCATGAAGAGAAATGAGGAACTGGACATTATCTATGCAAAAACAGAACTATGAAAAATGACACCAATCTTCTCTCACGAGGCTATTATTCAGGATTCTCAAAAGTCTCACTGAGCAACAATATGTGAGCACTCAGCAAAATGGTTTCACATGCATGCCAAAAGAGTCTTCGAAGGAACACAAATTACTTGTTTTCGTGCTGCATATTGAACTGTTTGGTGGGTTAAGATCTTGTACAAGTGTAAATTCACATGATACAAATGATTTCAACCCACATGTGACGAGGCATGGCCCAACACAGGCTCACATGATGAGATAAACAAACCACATCGTGTCCATATGAAAGATAGGTAGAAAATTCTGAAGATGAAGAAAACAAATGTCCAGCAACCCCACAGTTGGAATCAGTGGGGAAACAACACATGGAGGTTGAACAAAGAAATAGCATTGATGAGGCAAATTCATAATCAACCAAAACTCAGTCGCAATACAACATAATCATAAGCAACCATAAGCAGATTCAACAAGTTTAAACTAACGTTTGAGATCAAACCTCAATCTAATCAACCAAAACTTGGTCGCTATATTCAATATATCACACACTAAAGCACCAAGGGAAAATGATTCAGAACATTAAGACGCAAACAAGAATTGATACAAAAATAAATTAATAGAAAATGAGTGGAGTGAAATGAAGCTGGTGTGGCACCTAGGGCAAATGATTTAGAACATTAAAACCACGAATTGATACAAAAATGATTGAACAAGCGCAAGAATGATACAAAGAAGGGGAGCAGATTTGCCAAGAGGCATGCGTGGATTCTTCGAAGAAGCTGGTGTGGCACAAGACATCGAAATGGAAGAGGAGAAGCGGGATTTGAAATGACGAGTGAAACAAGTGGATTCCAGATTTACTCAGGGTCCATTTGGATTGAGAGATTTGGAGCAATGGATTTCAAATCCATGATTTCAAATACTTTTGATTGTTTGGGTGAATTTATGTTAGATGGATTTCAATCCACCAATTTCTTAATTTATGTAGATGTAATGATAATTTTTGAGATACACCCAAGATTGATGTCATTTCAAATCAATTATTCAAACCCCTCTCTAAATCAAATCCTTCCTCCAAATCAAATCCTTCCTCCAAACACAACCACAAATACATGGGCCGGGATTTGAAATTGAAATCAGCCCAAATATTTTTTTTGTAGCCGAACAGATAGGGTGGATTTGGGTTGTGGATTTGAAATCAAAATCAGCCCAAATCTATCATCCCAAACGAACCCTAAGAAATGAAACTTCGACCAATATGCATGGAAAGTATTGCATATGACCATTATTTAGTTAACATCGAATCACATATTACCACTAACAGTAATTCTAAGGCATAATTCAAGAAACGCCCGTTTGCAGATTCATAGATTAATAATAAGATTCATAAAAGCATAAACATAGATTTACAACAAATTCCAAGATTCATTTCAAGATAGTAAGAAAAGATATAGGAGCATGCATTACAAGATTCAACCTCCTCTATAAAATGGATAAACATCGAACCTTTTCTCGTCGTTGCTGATAAAAGTAGAACCTTGGATTGAGAAAGTATGGTTCGAAGTCAAAGATTTTGTACCTTTGAGGTCTCCCCACAGTTATAACAAAAAAGAAACCAAATAAACTTAGAAAGTTAAATGCTTCCAGCCAATAGATATGGTTGATTACCATAATCTTTACTATATTATAATGTCTAAACCCCCTATACTAACTATCTTGGTATGTCAATTTGAATTTACCAAATTATCCCCTTCCATTTTGTAATTATCATCATTTTTACTATATTATTTCATATTGCGTTTCAATTTTAGTTCTTTGTTGTATCTTTTGGTTGGTTCTTTCTTTTAAAATCCTTGAATACTATATTGAATTTTCAATTATTAACCAATGTATGTCACATGTATTCCGTTACATGTAATCAATGGTATATCGTTATACACACAACGCGTGTGCGTCGGTTAGTATCTATTAACCTTAAAATGCATTATGTGGTGCATTTGTGTAATCAAAGAATTCCCTCGGACATAGTCTTGCTATGAGTTCGTAGACTCCATCGAGTTTCGTAGCAAGCTACATCCCAAATGGTGTCGAGAGTGCTCGATGCCAAGATCCCCTAGAGCAAGGGTGGATTACATATGACCTTCATGTGAAAAGTTCAAATATACTCGCAAGTATCCACATGACACATCCATCTTGAACATAGAACAGTTCAAGAACATGGCAAGAAACTTGAACAGAGTCCCAACTCACGAGTAATGGTGGATGGAAGGAGGGAAAAAAGATCACTACCAAGTCATAATACTTTACTATATTATAATGCCCAAGCCCCCTTACAGTAACTAACTTGGTATGTCAAATTTGAATTTACCAACTACCCCCTACCATTTTTGTAATTATCATCATCTTTACTATATTCTTTCATATTACGTTTTAGTTTTAGTTCTTTGTTGTATCTTTTGGTTGGTTCTTTCTTTTCAAATCCTTGAATACTACATTGAATTTTCAATTATTAACCAATGTATGTCACATGTATTCCGTTACATATCAATGGTATACCTCATGTTTTCGTTAAACAGGCAACGCTTGTGCGTTGGCGCTAGTATATATTAACCTTAAAATGCATTATGTGGTGCATTTGTGTAATCAAAGAATTCCCTCGGACATAGTCTTGCTATGAGTTCGTAGAGTCCAGCGAGTTTCGTAGCAAGATACATCCCAAATGGTGTCGAGAGTGCTCAATGCCAAGATCCCCTAGAGCAAGGGTGGATCACATATGACCTTCATGTGAAAAGTTCAAATATACTCGCCGGTATGCACATGACACATCCATCTTGAACATTGAAGAACATGGCAAGAAACTTGAACAGAGTCCCAACTCAGGAGTAATGGAGGATGGAAGGAGGGAAAAAAGATCACTCCAAGTCATACTACTATGATATACAAGGTAATATATTTTATTTCTTGGTTTTAAAAAATATTTTGACAAACAATCCAAGAATAATCAACCATCAAATCCAAGTGTTTAAACCCAATGGATTGTGGTACAACTAAGCATTCTACAACATAAACATAATAATGATTATCTCGTAACAAGTAGCACACTAATGCAACAGAGGAGGCCAAGGACCAAATAAGATGAACATGATACAACTCTTCTCAATCTAAATCATGACACAAGTCGATTCCTTTCAAAATGTGAGAGAAGAGGAGCGAAGAACATCATCTCTGGTCATATATGAAAGGTGGAACAGAGAAAACGATGGTCCATGAGGTTGATATGTTTCTTCTTTGATGATTCAACAGTTTTACACGATATTTGTAGAAGCAGCAAATATGTTGAGGAAAACCATATCGAAATCAAGAAGAAACCACATTTCAGTTATTGTTTGTTGTTAAGCTTCACACAACAAGAAGATTGTTCAACTTTACTTGGCATTTTATGGTTCAAGTTAGTCTCTTAATCTAATTTTTACTAACTCATTTTGGAGCAGGTTTGAATTCGAGTGTGAATTTTTTTTTAATCGAGGAAGGTTAATGAAACTATTTTAAAGGTTTGATGCTTATTCTGTACCATCTCCTTGTGGGGGTCGTTAATATTCAATATATGTGCATTTGTCCCCTCATATGCAGCCGCGACCACATAGGCATGAATACATGGGGATCATGTTTAAGCACACAGCCATGAATAATCTTTTTTTACTCGACACAGACAAAGTTCAATCCTCCGAGAATCCCAGATCTTTATGAAGTTGACTTATGTAAAATATATGAAGCACGGACATCATCTCATTTAAACATGAAGCACCCAATAAAAACAGCATGGAACTAATATATCAAATGCGTGATCAAGCAAACATCTATCACTAAAAACGGTTTCGTTAGAAGCAATCAATTCTCAAATTTTATCCAAAAAATATATATAATCAGCCCTGAGGAAGATCACCATGCTGCAAAAACAATCCACAAGCAGAGCTAACAGCCAAGGGAGGAGATGAAGAAAATGTCGCAGCCGAGTTCGATGACTCGAATACTAGGAAGATTAAACTAATTTATCGAAGGAACCAATCATCTTCCAAATTTGGTGAAATCAGGCTTTCAGAGTAGGTAATTACTTCAACTTCAACCTTGTCACTAAAATGGTGAAGCTGTGGGTTTCTAGGATCGTACACACTTATATTTGATCCATAATTAATTAGTATCCTGCTGTCTGGTGACAAAAACAATGGACACGGTCTAATGTACTCATGATCCATCAAATCAAGAAAGAATGGTATGCAAGTCACTTTAGTCCAAGATTCTCTGACAAGGTATTCCTTCATCAACCACACATCCATGTGAGTATTTCGTTCGCAACATACAGCAAGACAACCATTTAAAACCTTTACCTCGATCGTAACATTATCATTATCATTATCAAGATCGGGAAAAGGTAATACCGTAAAAGTGTCCATTGCAAGATCATAAGAAACAATCTCCCATTCAACTGGTCCATCATAGTGTGTGACCGACCAATGTATGGCCCCATTCAAATACTTACCAGACCCGCCAAATGTATCACCACCCGGCCAATTTGACAAAGTCCTCCACGAATTGGCCCTCAAACTATAAACCTTGACCTGAATCTCAAGCACGTGTGACCCTCTAACACGCTCAAAACTGAAAAACTCCACTACCTTATAATCATCATGCAACTCATCATAACCAAAACCATATGTTAAGCCGCAATATTCAAAATCCATACCTGTGCCAGAATCTGGTAAAATCTTAGATTGTCGTGTCATTGGATTCCACAACATCACGGTGTTAGAAAACAGTGAAACACAGACCAACCCATGACAAGAACCCAAAATCCATATCACATCATCAGGCTCAAGATTAGGATAATCCCAACACACAGCCTGAACCAGCAAATGTTCATCAATTTCTGGGTAAATGGAACCACTTAAAACAGAATCTGTCATTGCACAATGAAGAGAACAAGTGAATAAGTCCATTGGAGAGGTTCTGGAACCGAAGATGAGTCTATCGTGAGTGTACACATTGTTTTTGGTTGCATACTTGAGGTGTACCTTTGCAAATTGAGAACTTGAAATTAAAGAAAGCCAGCCCTTTGAAACCATACTATAGCGTAGAAGAGTTTCACTGGTAATCTCAAGAGTATCTCTGTAATTATTTCAGGGGGCAATGTCCTTCCAATGATAATTTCATCCTCCAAATTTGGAGAGACAAGGCTCTCAGAGTAGGTAATACCTTCAACTTCAACCTTGTCACTAAAATGGTGAATCTGTGGGTTTCTAGGATCGTACACACTTATATTTGATCCATAATTAATTAGTATCCTGCTGTCTGGTGACAAAAACAATGGACATGGTCTAATGTACTTATTATCCATCAAATCAAGAAAGAATGGTATGCAAGCCACTTTAGTCCAAGATTCTCTCACATGATATTCTTTCATCAACCATACATCCATGTGAGTATTTCGTTCGCAACATACAGCAAGACAACCATTTAAAACCTTTACCTCGATTGTAACATCATCATTATCAAGATCGGGCAAAGATAACACCGTAAAAGTGTCCATTGCAAGATCATGAGAAACAATCTCCCATTCAACCGGCCCATCATAGGTTGTGACCGACCAATGTATGGCCCCATTCAAATACTTGCCAGACCCTCCAAATGTATCACCACCCGGCCAGTTTGACAAAGTACTCCACGAATTGGCCCTCAAACTATAAACCTTGACCTGAATCTCAAGCACGTGTGACCCTGCAACACGCTCAAAACTGAAAAACTCCACTACCTTATAATCATCATGCAACTCATCATAACCAAAACCATATGTTAAGCCGCAATATTCAAAATCCATACCTGTGCCAGAATCTGGTAAAATCTTAGATTGTCGTGTCATTGGATTCCACAACATCACGGTGTTAGAAAACAGTGAAACACAGACCAACCCATGACAAGAACCCAAAATCCATATCACATCATCAGGCTCAAGATTAGGATAATCCCAACACACAGCCTGAACCAGCAAATGTTCATCAATTTCTGGGTAAATGGAACCACTTAAAACAGAATCTGTCATTGCACAATGAAGAGAACAAGTGAATAAGTCCATTGGAGAGGTTCTGGAACCGAAGATGAGTCTATCGTGAGTGTACACATTGTTTTTGGTTGCATACTTGAGGTGTACCTTTGCAAATTGAGAACTTGAAATTAAAGAAAGCCAGCCCTTTGAAACCATACTATAGCGTAGAAGAGTTTCACTGGTAATCTCAAGAGTATCTCTGTAATTATTTCAGGGGGCAATGTCCTTCCAATGATAATTTCATCCTCCAAATTTGGAGAGACAAGGCTCTCAGAGTAGGTAATACCTTCAACTTCAACCTTGTCACTAAAATGGTGAATCTGTGGGTTTCTAGGATCGTACACACTTATATTTGATCCATAATTAATTAGTATCCTGCTGTCTGGTGACAAAAACAATGGACATGGTCTAATGTACTTATTATCCATCAAATCAAGAAAGAATGGTATGCAAGCCACTTTAGTCCAAGATTCTCTCACATGATATTCTTTCATCAACCATACATCCATGTGAGTATTTCGTTCGCAACATACAGCAAGACAACCATTTAAAACCTTTACCTCGATTGTAACATCATCATTATCAAGATCGGGCAAAGATAACACCGTAAAAGTGTCCATTGCAAGATCATGAGAAACAATCTCCCATTCAACCGGCCCATCATAGGTTGTGACCGACCAATGTATGGCCCCATTCAAATACTTGCCAGACCCTCCAAATGTATCACCACCCGGCCAGTTTGACAAAGTACTCCACGAATTGGCCCTCAAACTATAAACCTTGACCTGAATCTCAAGCACGTGTGACCCTGCAACACGCTCAAAACTGAAAAATTCCACTACCTTATAATCATCATGCAACTCATCATAACCAAAACCATATGTCAAGCCACAATATTCAAAATCCTTATCTGTACCAGAATCTGGTAAAACCTTAGATTGCCGTGTCAATGGATTCCATAACATCACGGTGTTAGGAAGCAGTGAAACACAGACCAACCCATGACAAGAACCCAAAAGCCATATCACATCATCAGGCTCAAGATTAGGATAATCCCAACACACAGCGTGAACCTGCAAATGTGCAGCAATTTCTGGGTAAATGTTACCACTTAAAACAGAATCTGTCATTGCACAATGAAGAGAACAAGTGAATAATTCCATTGGAGTGGTTCTGGAACCGAAGATGAGTATATCGTGAGTGTCAACATTGTTTTTGGTTGCATACTTGAGGTGGGCCTTGGCAAATTGAGAACTTGAAATTAAAGAAAGCCATCCCTTTGAAACCGTACTAAAGCGTAGAAGAGACTTCACCGGTAATCTCAAGAGTATCTTTGTAATTATTTCTGGGGGCAATGCCCTTCCAATGATAATTTCATCCTCCAAATTTGGAGAAACAAGGCTCTCAGAGTAGGTAATTGCTTCCACTTCTAATCTATCACTAAAATGATGAATATACGGATCCCTTGGATCGTATAAGCTTAAATTTGTTCCATAATTGACTACCATCCTGCCATCCACCGACAAAGACAATGGACGAGGTCTTGTAAACTCATGATCCCTAAAATCCAAAAAGAATGGGATTCTAGCCACTTTAGTCCAAGATTCTCTCATACAATAGTCCTTCATCAACCATATATCCATGTGAGTGTTTCGTTCACAAGATACAGCAAGACAGCCCCTTAAAACCTTCACCTCGACTCTGACATCATCATCATCATCATCAAAATCAGGCAAAGGCAAGACCACAAAAGTGTCGGTTACAAGATCATGAGAAACAATCTCCCACTCAAACGGTCCATCAAAGTGGGTGACTGACCAATAGATGGATCCATTCAAAAACTTTCCAGACCCACCAAATGTGTATCCACCGGGCCAATTCGATAAAGTCTTCCAAGAGTTAGCCCTCAAACTATAAACCTTTAGCTGAATATTTAGTGAGTACTCACTTGAAACAGTCTCCAAACTAAAAACCTCCACCACTTTATAATCATCATGCAACTCATCATAACCAAAACCAAATGTTATGCTGAAGGAATCGAAATCCAGATCTGTACCAGAATTTGGCAATTTTTTGGATTTCCTTGTCGTGGGATTCCACAAGATCAATGTTTCAACAGACAAAGATACACAAACCAATCCATTACAGGACCCCACAAGCCATATCACATCATTGGGCTCGTACACAGGACTATCTAAGCACACACTTTGAACGAGTAAATTTTGATTAAGCAGTGGGTAAAAGTGGCAACTAGAAACTGAGTCATCAACTGCAGATTGAACAGAACAAGTGTACAGATCCATCGGAAATCCATTAGAACCAAAAATGAGTCTATCATTAGCGTATACATCGATCTCGATCGAATTCTTGAGATGTGCCTTCGCAAAATCATAATTTGAAATCAAGAAAAGCCAGGATTTGGAGACGCACCTGAGTTTCAACAGGGATTTCACTGGCAGCCTCAATAGGATATATCTGATGATTTCCTCAGGTAGGTCTGGCAAAGATGGCAACTCTTCCGGTGGCGCAGTAGTCATATTAACATCATTTGCCATTACTCAATTATTCGTTAATCACTGGGAAGTTTGACCTGCAGAGATTGTGCAAAGGAATCCAACCGAGGAACTGCCACAGGCACACTTGTGTTTGATTTGTGCTGAAACAAAATGACGGTATAGATGGGAGGCAAAACAACACAGGGTTTATTTTAATAATAATTTTATTAGTTTAGACTTTAGAGCCAGTTTCAATTTTATCATCTGCTATCGGTAATACATAATTTATCGAATATGGTTTATAAATATATATTTAGTTACTCGTGTTATCCTTAATAGACATTCTATTTTTATGGTTTATAAATACCTATTTTACCCCTCTATTCTATGTGATTTGTAAATATGCAGTTTTACCCTCCGTGATTTCAAAATAGACACTTTACCCCATATAATTTGTAAAACATAGTATACATGGATGATTTGTTTTGTACATATTCACAAACTACAGTAGTAAATTGTCTATTTTCATAAATCATATGGGATAAACTGTCTATTTTCAAATCATATGAGATAAACTAAATAGTTTGAAAACCACGTGGGTTCGATACCAATGACCCTTTTGTTTATATAATGATTTAGTGTTTACTTTTAAATTTTCATGCTCTCGGGAAAAAAAAAGTTTAAAAAAAAATCCAATTTGATGTAATAATTCGGATTGATTAATGAATAATTGAAAGTATTTAGAATTTTATTCTTTCAATTTCTTTCTAAAACCAGTTGAATAATTCAATTTAATGTAAACATACTTTGATATGTTTCACTTTGTACATTGTAAATCAGATTTGGTGGCTTTGATAAAAATGCTAAGTTTTGGGATGTTCGATCTTCAACTTTTACTATTTCTTGAGAAATTTAAATTTCGATGTCGAGTATATGGAGAAGAGTTGCGGATTGTGGTCACGTGAAAGCGCAGAAGTTTTGTTTATGGGGATTATTTAAATAAATAATTTGACCATGATTTTGAAATATAACCTTTTAATTTTTGACATTTGTTTGACCTTTGTCTTTTTTATGTGTTTATAGGTCATTACAAAACAAATCTTTAAATAAGGTCATAAATAAAAAAAATATTTGACCAATCTCATTTTTCAAATTATCCCTTTGTTTATGTTGTATTTGCATATGCAAATATTCTTAATATGATTTTTTAGGACAGACATGTATAATAATGTTTGCACGATAATATCAGTAGGAATACGAGATTTTTTTCATGTATTTTTGAAATAATTCATTAAAACATCCATATACATTGGGCTAATTCTTGGTTCGTCCCTAGAGTTTTTAACATTTTGGCTGGTTTGGTCTAGACTTTAACTCGCATCCAATTTAATATAAAAGGCACGTAAAAATCACGTGACTACAAAATCATTATTGGTTTAGTTCCTCACTTTTTCATATGTCGATTGAGTCCCAAAAGTTTTAAAGTTTTGCCCAATCCCATCCTCGATTCTCCATTTCTATCGGCGATTCTCAGATGCCAATCAGTGAAATATGAGAGTGAAGGAAAATTAGAGCTGCCAACTTTTTAATTGCAACTATTTTGAAAGCTTTTGGAAAAATTAATTTTCCTTCTTTTTATCCTTGTAATAAAAACAATTGAACTAAGTTCTCACATATGAAAAATTGTGTTGTGAATCATTGCAAAAAATAGCTTTATTTAGACATTTATTATCACATCTCATATCACTGTGTGATAATTACAAATTAATATTAGTCATATTATTAGATTACAAATCTACATCTTTGTTTTCTAATAGACAAATAACTATGTAAGGATCCAGAATTTTATGATGGGAATAAAATCAATATCTTAAATATGGTCTGACCTCCACAAACAAGCATTTAGTTAAGTCAAATGTCTATGTTATTAGAGGTGAGCAAAATGTCGATTTAAATGAACTAATCGATCGAATCGATATAAATCAATTAAGTTAATTTAAGTTCAGTTTAATTTTAAAAAATATCAGTTAAATCGGTTTTGGTTTTAGCTTCAAAAATATCGGTTAAACGATTCAACCAAACTTTTTCTATCTTTTTTTTAAATATTTTTTTGAACGAATCGGTTAATTCGGTTACCGGTTAAACCGATTGTTTATTTTTTAATTTCTTTATTTAAAAAAATATATCAGTTAGTTTGGTGGGAAACTGAATTAACCAATATTTAATCAGTAAAACGTTATCTGGAAAAAGTTTGGTTTGGTTTAGTTATTAAAAAAAGTTCGGTTTTATCGGTTAAACTTTTGTTGGTTCGGTCGAAAATCAAACCGACTAAATGTTCATCCCTAACGTTAACAGAGACCTCAAAATGGTGGTATTTTCCCCCAATTCAAACCCATATTCTACTGTTTGGCATCTGAGAATCATCGATAGAGGTGGAGAATCGAGGAATGGGATCAAGCAAACTTTTATAACTCTAGGGACTAAAAATCGGCACATGAAAAAATGAGTGAATAAATCGGGAATGATTTTGAAGTCACGTGATTTTTATGTGCCTTTACATTAAATTGGATGCCCGAGTTAATGTCGGAGGGCGAACTGCGTAAAATGTTACAACTTTAGATACTGAATTCAGAATTCCCAAAGTATTGGGATGTTTTAATGGATTATCCCTCTATCCTGTTTTAGAAAATAAGTGTTTAATATATGATTGTTTGTTGGTTTATTTTAGCATTTGGGTTATCTTAATCTTATCACTTTTCATAAAATTATGAATGTGTCTCATTAAGCTTTCGTGTGTGTGTTTATGAGCTTGATGCTTCTTTGTTGAATTACGCTTTCTTATTACTTTTAGTTCCCCTAATCCTTATCTCGCGATTGGAAACCAGTTGTGGGGAGGGATGGTAAAGCGAGACGATGCCAAATGATATGATGTATCTTGGAAGCACGTTCATAAAATGTCAGAGATTATTTTTCACTCAGGTCCTTATCTTGTTAATGATCTAGCACCATTTCATGGATTCGCTTTCTGGTTTGATGTTGAATTTGGTGCACCTGCAATGTCTTCTTGCGACAATATTGTACTATATGAATCTGTGGAGACTCCTGATGGTCGTGTTACATCCCCGAGGAACCCCTCTATGTATTGGCAGCAGGTATTTTGCAAACTCTCAGCATTTAACCTTTTCTTTTTTTTTTTATAGGTAAATAAAAAATATATTAATGAATAGAAATGTATAACCATTCGTACAACCAAAAATATAATGATCACATATAAAAGCACTCAAACAGCTATATCACGTAGGCCTAAGTCATATGGATATAAGTTGTTCATACAATTGAAAAATGCGATTTGATTCGGAACAAAATTCTATCTACATCTGCAGATAATCCTTGAACAGTTTAGTATTTCTGGCTGTCCAAATATGGTATACAGTGGCAGAGAACGCCAAAGTTTGGGCCTTAATGATCCAAGATGTGCCGCTATAAGCTTTCTTGAACTATTTCGAGTCATTCCATATAGTCGTCATAGCGATTCTCAAGGTTAATGGATGATGACTGAGTCTCATGTGCTGTTCTGTGTTGAGATCCAAGGTGTGCGCTGCACTGCGTCAGATTTGTGCGGCAATTTAGAATTTGCTCTTGGAATTGTTATCGTGATTTGAGGAGGTTTCGTTCAACGTTGTGCCAATTTACGTGTCTTTGTTCGTCCAGAAATTGATAACAGAAAGCTACAGTGATGATTGATTACAAAATTTGATTCGTCGCGTCTTCGATCGCCATTACTTCTGCTCCTTCATCGAATTCTGATTTTTTCGGTACACGGCGTGCGAACATTTTTCTGGTTAGTGTTCCATTTCGATTGACTTTCTGAAGTCCTCGATCGTGTGTTCTCGAGTTCAGGAATCTCGATCGAAATTTTCCTGGCATCATTTTTTTCCAACTGAAATCAACGGAAATTTCAGCAATTGGTTGCGATTCTTCTGCGACATCATCGAACTAAGATTAGCTTCGTCCTTACCGCATCAATCGTGCCAAATCGTGAAATGGTCTGCGATTTTGTACTGCTACGAGAACACCGTGATTGACGGCAGAAACGTGAATGCAAAATTGATGCATGTGTTTGAGGTGATACTGTGAGATTTTGAATTGAATTTAGCGAAGAGTGCACGTGCAACATTCTGAAAGTCCTCATAGAGTCAGAATCCCCCAATCTTCATAGTCCCCACCCAGAAAGCAACGACGAATGATATTAAGCCAATGATGAGCTATGTTCCAAAGTCTTTGCTAAGAGGACAAACAATAAGTGATCCAAACTCTCCATATCTGTGTCTCAGCCTGCTTAATAGACCGGGTTAGCCGGACCCGATCTGGAACCAAACAGGTTAAAACCGATTTGGAACTGGGACCGGTTAACCCGGTCCCTAACCGGAGTTCGATCCGGGTTTAAACTAGATCTGGCTGGTTCCGTTGGACCAGAACCGTTGAACCGGTGGTTCCGATCCCAACGGAACCGCTCCGGTTCTTCACCAGTTCTGGTTCCGATTTGGAATCGGACCGATGACTTTTTTTTAAATATATAAAAAAAGTAAAGGCCCATTGGCCAACGAGCATTGTCGTTGGGCAGCATTATTTTTATAAAAACTTTTAATTTTTTTTTTAAATTTTTTTAACCTATACCCTTTACCCAACATCATTTTCATCATATATTTTCTTACTCAAATAACTCTCATACTCTATCATTTTCTCCTCTAATTCCAATATTCCTTACAATTTTATTCCATACAATCTTATTCTTGCAATTCTATTATCAATTTGTTATCAGCATCTTTTTATTAGTTTTGTAGCTTTTGTTGAGCTAATTATATCCTCAATATTACGATGACATCTTCTTCTACTGGTGGTCGTAGTGGTCGTGCTCCTTCAATTCCATCTTTCGTACAAGAAATTTCAATCTTTTTGCCGCAATCGATGATGCTTTCGATGTTGAAGAAGCGGAACACGCCGTAGAACCTGCCGCAGTCCGAAATCCGACTCCTGGCGGGTCATTCGCAACTACGACCGTTGCGAGTTGCCCGAGTAACTGTCCCAAAAGAAGCAAGGTTTGGGATATGGGTACAAAACCAGGTACGAACGAATCTTCTATTGTTTGTAAACATGTAAAATGACCTATAATTATAAAACAGGTGGTTCCGTCGAAGGCACCGGAACATTTAAGAAACATTTAGTTAAAAAAACATGTTTTTGACGAGATTACTCTACAACCTATAGGTAGGGAACCAACTCAACAACAAATTAATCCTCAATCTGACACAAATTTTATTTTAACACCTGCAATAAACTCCATGTCACTAGTTCGCTTTGTCATTAGATGTGAACTTCCTTTTTTGTTATCTCAACAAGACGGCTTTATTGAATTTGCTTCTGATATCCAACCTGGTTTAAACATATTTCTAGACATACACTTAGAAAAAATCGTATGGATGTTTTTGTTGAATATCGTACATCTTTAGTTGAGCATCTTTCTACTATAAACTGCAGAGTTAGTTTAACAACTGATATTGGACGAACATTAAACAGCTTTCATTTCTCGTTGTTACTTGTCAGTGGATTGATGATAATTGGTGCATGCAAAAAATGAATTTTATCACTTGATGAAATCTCACAATGTTATCTTGATTGCTAGATATATTGTTAACGTTTGTAGGTTCTATGGAATTGCAGATAAAAAAATTTCTATTACACTTGACAACACAACGAACGATACATCGGCAGTACGTGATCTAAAAGTATAATTAAAACCACTACTTGATGATGTTTTTTCCATGTGAGATGTACATGTCATATAATTAACTTAGCTGTAAAAGTTGGTTATGAAGATTCTGAACATAAAAACTGTTGCCAATGGATAAGACAATCATGAATAAAGCGTGAATGGAAACATACTTATGCAACTCAAGGTCTTAGGTATACTCTTTTCCCACCACCCTTAGAAACTAGATGGAATTCTGTACATCGTATGTTAGAATCTATGTTACCTTATGAGGAAGCTTTAACTATTTCCTAAAATAATTATCAATGTCTGACAATGATGATAATTATTTATTGTGTCCTACTGATTGGGCTTTTGTTATCAATGTATTGTTTTGTTATCCACCTTTAAGGAAGCAACCGATCGTTTTCCCGATATTTTTTATCCGATTTCCCCTTATTTTCTTCCCTTGTATTTTATGTGTTTTGTAAATTTATTGAATTTGCATATCTACACTTTTATATCATAGTCAAGGAATAATCTCATTTGATACTTTTTTTAAATATTACTCTCAATTTTTGAAGAAGAATGTTGACGATCAGAAGACGTCAATCAGACATTCTCTCCAAAATATGTTTGCAATGTATCTGTAAGGACCCTCGTGCCCTTAACCCTGTATTAACTCATGCAATTAGTGCATACAATTATGATTTCAGGGGAAAAGACTACATGCAACCATGTCATGAAATACCATCTATAAAATTTCTTGCATCCTTTCATTAATATCAAGCTTTTCCCAACCAAGTCCATTTAATATACCATACACCCTTGTAATACACTTAACACATTCTCGATTCATTTGGCAATTCCTAAATAATTGCATGCATCACATAATGAAAAGAGAAAGGCCCTTGCCTTTTTATACAAACCATATACACATAATAATGCTCACATGCGAGCATCAAATAAGTATATGTATATCAAATGTATAAAACACTGTGCTCAGTACCGTCACTGGTACTTCGATCCTGGAAGCACCTCCAATCCATAGCTCGAGCTCAACTCCAAAGCCATCGATGTACCTATTCACCTGCCAACAGAGACAACCCCCACACGGGTGAGCATACCAATATCCCAAATCAAATGAGCACAATATTACAATTCATAATTTACACAATGTAAAGGCTATTAATATTAAAAGACACCCCCTGAATGACATCATCCTCATTCGGGATCCCCTGTGCTGTTCCTGTTCTCAAAATAACCGAAACCATCAAATTCCCAAGTGCCAGTTAACCATTACGTTGGTTAACTAATCCGTTTCCCATATACCGATACCGTAATCAATAATATCAAATCAGTAAACAATGATTACAGATATTTCATATATTTCACTTTCTATTCCGTCGCTCGCTCTACAATAGCGGCATCATAATCGATATTCGCTCAACAGCCACAACATCTCAATCATTGCTCGCTCAAAAGCGGCACCATATAATTCCCAATGCATATCAAGTGATTGCAACAACCATATATTATTCATGCACAACAATTGCAATAATATATTTAAAGCTATGCTCGTACGTTATACGTACCTTAAAATTCCGTAGTCCAACTTAAACTTGCCTTGGTCCCGTGACCGGATGAATTACGTGCTGATTATCTTCGAGAAATCCGGCTCCGAGATCGAGCCTTGCTCGATTCTTTCATGGGGGGAGAAAAGGAGGGTTTGGGGAAATGGGGGAAGAGGCGTGGAAGAGGAGATAGAGAAGGGGAAAATGGCTACACACCGAGCCTTCTTGGCATATATATAGTACCAAGTCTAAAAAATTCCAAGTCCTCCACAATTACATCATGACTCATTAAAAAACATCTGTGTTCAATAATCACCTCTCAATCTCTATTTCCATTACCAGCCCCAGCACAAAGTACTCCGGACCCCAGATCCCACCAAAAACCCAATTCCAAGGTTTTTCACCACGATGAGAATACAATCTCAATCTTTGGATCCAACGATCCCAAAATACCCGATTTAACATTCTCGGGTGTCCCAACACCGTAATTAATTCATAATTGCCACAATTAAAATCCCTTGAGGATCATTATCACACCGAGATTAAGGCCATTAATTCCCGGGCATCACAATTATCCCTCACTAATAAAATTTCGCCCTCAAAATTTGCACATGCGTACTCCACGTATCACCGAGACCACACAATCCAAACGGATCTACATCGTCGAGTCATGAACATAGCATGAACGACACACTGACCGCGAGGACACCGACCTCGCACTAAAACCTGAAATGGAGTAAATCTCTCAGATCATCACCATCTCAAAAGAATGTCAGCATACCTCAACGCTAACCACCCAAAAGCAGTCGGTCAACCCTAACTGCTAACCAAACGAATCATTCGTGATTCCAATATAGATATCGCCCCAATGATATCCCTACAACTTAGCCTATGATGTTAAACATACATCGTTACCAAAGAAACCACCAGTACACCACAGTGTACTTAAACTAAACCTGGTTTCAGCTCTCCAAATTCACCTCCATCAAAGGAGTAGTTGCACCACTTGCAACTCGGATCGGCAACCTCACGGCCATCGATCAACACAAAACACATCTCCAAAGATCTCTACATCCGTGTGTTCCAAGAAATCACATCTTGGTCCAAACATACTATCGAGACTCCACAAGGTCTCAAATCCCCATAGAGGACATGCAAGAAAATCAATTGCATTAATACCTCACGTGTCAACAATGACACCCAACAGATCCAATCCTGGACATCCCTCGTTTACCCTAGAATTCAACAATCCTAACACATGGATACTATCAGATTACCCAGTAAAGATCTACCATGATCCCAATTACGCCAATCCCTCCTCAGAGGGAGTCAACCCGACCTCACGACCATTCCTCTGAATATACCGTGTCATTGAGATTACTAATCTCAAGGTGCCACAATCTCTCACCGGAGATTCTTTCATCCAATCATGCTAATCCAATGCTCGACGGGTACCAAGAAAATGCTGGCCGTATACACACGCCGGTATACATGCTTAAGCACCAATACTACAGGCATACTCAATGTAATCGACTCGGGTATCACCAATCATACCCAGGAGTCCCAATTATAACTGTCAATCCCCAGCTATTCTCACCCCGTAGAGAATAATGATTGATGGACCAGTGACCACTGGTGTGATTCCAACATCAACACCACACAAACCGACTCATCAGATCTCTTAAAGATTCTCATTAGGTATATCAATACCGTCTTCCTCGTAAGGAAAGTGTCATGAACCACGACCCTCCAATCTCGAACCACCGTTCGGAAAATTTAGATACATTTATACCAAAATATATATTAAGGAACCAATAAATACACAACTGGTTCAGAATAGTGCATCAATGCCACTATTACCAAATCGAAACCCGTATACACCACGCATACTCATTCTAACGATGCTCTGTACTAATGCCATAGTACTCCACAATCTTGATCATTTCCCCGGAGACGTCTCCTCGTACGTCTCTCGGAAGATAAACGCCATTACTCATTCTAACACCAGTAATGCTTACCATGGCTGATTCACAATCAACCCACGATCGATACCAGCTGTCTCCATGACAGTATATCTAAATCTCTCTAAGAGATACAATCAGCATAGTAATGTCACCCCACTAACTATATTCCACAATTCAGATTGTGTTTCCCCATTGCATTCCATATGCAAGGATGCTTAACCAGAGCCAGTAACGACTTGTTGACACTCATGTTGGTACTCCCAACAAAATTGAGATGTCCCGGTACAAGTCCCTCAAAACATTTGACGTAAAACGTCCACGTGAGGTATTCTCCGCCTCAAATCTCATGCCACAAAGTGACTACCGAGTCTACCATAAGTCCTCATCGTATCATCATATGATTTCCCCCAAATTCGGTTCCAACGAGCAGCATAATGGCTACATAGCTCATTATAGCACTGCTACAATACCCGGCTAGCAAATCGCTGCCTCCTTAGGTTTATACCAAACCTACCAATGTATCATACGTTCCATTCGGTATACCGTACCGTACAATCAATTAGAGTATTGGGTCATCACCCAATATTTCCCTAATACCAATGCATAAAGGACATCTCGGTGTCCTCACTCAATCATAAGGCAATCCCACTCCATTAGGATTTATTCCACACCCTCATGGGTGGGTGTGACCATGTCTACCACACGTCACATCGACAAGAGCGAGTAGTTTCCTCAATAACTACTCCTCCTAACAGTCACTTGGCCAATAGCCATCTCAACGAGTATACCCAAGGGTATCACTACTCATAAAATATTTACCTCCAATACATGATGCAGTACACTCACCTGTACAGTACATCCATAATTCATCGAGCAAACCTGCTCGGCATAATTGTCCCGTCAACCGGTGACGTAGACACCACCTTGTGCTCATCATTGGCACTCAAACCATACGACTAAATACATACACCTAACTGCATTTTTCATCGTATCGACGACATCTATCCACGTAGAACATCCTCTATACCATCGTCATCTTGTGACGGTACATGTCAACACATGACATCCACAATATCATCGTCAACTCTTGACGGTATATGTCAATACATGACATCCATAATAACATCGCCAACCCGTGACAGTATATGTCAAATGACATCCACAATACCATCGTCAACTCGTGACGGTATATGTCAATACATGACATCAACAATAATGCTAACAAAACAGCAATATACCTTAACTCATCGCTAATAAGATAGCGGTATATCTGTCTCCGTCGTCCAATAGCGGTACACAATCAACACCCATAGCTCGTGGGAGGCACAATCCCGTGCTACGTAGATAGCGGCATAACCCATCGCTATAAAATCAGCGGCATGATCCATCGCCATAGAGCCAGCGACATAAAACATTGCTATAGAGTCAGCGGAATGAAACATCGCTACATACATCCGGCTGCATGAACCATCGCCATATATATCCGGCGGCATGAACCATCACCATAGAACTAGCGGAATGAACCATCGTTATACAGATACCCGGCGGCATGAACCATCGCCAATAGAATAGCGGAATGAACCATCACTATATAGATACCCGGCGGCATGAACCATCACCAATAGAATAGCGGAATAAACCATCGTTATATATATACCCGACGGCATGAACCATCACCAATATAATAACGGAATGAACCATCGCTATAGATATCCGGCGGCATGAACATTCGCCAATAGAATAGCGAAATGAACCATCGCTATATAGATACTCGGTGGCATGAACCATCGCCAATAGAATAGCAGAATAAACCATCGGTATATATACCCGGCGGCACGAACCATCGTCAATAGAATAGCGGAATGAACCATCGCTATATAGATAACCGGCAGCATGAACCATCGCCAATGAAATAGCCAATCCCTAGCCTTGTTATAGCAGTGTATTTTAATGCACCTCGCTTGTCATGACAACGACACTAATACCCCTCGCTTCGACATATCAACGGCATTGAATAACCTCGCTCAAATACGATGTGCGGCAATTCCCCCGCTTCAACATTTGGCGGCAAATATTCTTTCCTCGCTATGATATGACAGCGGCAAGTATTCTATCATCGCTTCAAATGACAGCGACAAAGCATTTAAAATCATCACTCGTCTATAACAACGACTCATGGGAGATGTACCAAGCATCCAATCTTATACCTGCAACCACAATGCATAATCCATATCCCAATACACATAATTAAGAGTGTATTTTAATGCACCTCGCTTCAAATGTGACATGCAGAATTTATCATCGCTTCAACATTTTGCGGCAAAGCATTAAAATCATCACTCGAATATATATGCAACCATAATGCATAATCCATATCCCAATATACATCGCTATGCGTGTATTTTAATGCACCTCGCTTCAAATGTGACATGCAAAATTTACCATCGCTTCAACATTTAGCGGCAAAGCATTGAAATCATCACTCGAATATATATGCAACCACAATGCATAATCCATATCCCATATGCCCCTGCAACCACCATGTTTAGCAACAACATATTCCAATTATGAACACATATCATAAACGCACATAAGCAACATAGTTGTGTCACACAACACTAATGTTGGAACCGAAGAGGAGGGGTGAATGAGGTTCCTTGGCTACTTTAGCATTTTACAATGAGCTTGCAAATAAGTCGAGTTTGCGAAGCTGAAGACTTCAAGTCAATCGATAAAAGAATAAAATAAAGAAGTAAATAAATAAATAAATGTGTAATGTAATAAAGAGGTAAAAGATAAAAGGATTTGTTATAGAAGTTCGGCGATGAATCGCCTACGTCTCCTCTTCCCGGCTAGATAACTTCCAACCGAGGTTCCACTAGAACAAATGATCTTGGCCTTGAGGGCTCCAAGTTAGCCACAATACAACTCTTCCCGAGTTCACAAAGCTCTTCACGAGCACCACACTCTTCACGAGTCTTCTTGGCCTTAAGGGCTCCAAGGATAGCCACAAAAAAACTCTTCCCAAGTTACCAACACTCTTCACGAGTCTTCTTGGCCTTAAGGGCTCAAAGGTAGCCACAACACATGCACCAACTTTACTTGTTGATGACTTTACAATTTCCAACTTGCTTTGGTGTTGGAGGACCTTACAATAACTCAACAAACACCTTCATGGTGTACCAACACGAAGAACACGAGACTCTAACAAAAAGAAAGAATCACAAACTCCAATACAACACAAATGTATGGAGATTGCAATGCTATATGAAATTTGAATTAGCAAAGCTTTGATGAAGTTTGTAGGCTTGTTTCTCAGCTTCAAAATGCTCCAACTCATCCATATTTATAGTGTAGGAGGCCCCCAAGGCTCCTACTAGCCTTTGTTACACAAAAGGCTGAAATCACTCCTCGATCGCCTCAGACATCACCTCGGGCGATCACCATCGCAGCGCCCCAACGGTCAGCATAAATCACGCATCGCCTCGCACACATGATTTTCTTCAATCAATTAACTTTTCAATCAATAAATCTACATACTAAGTAGACATATCAGTATAACAAACACAAGTTTTGTTGATCATCAAAACTCAAAAATAATCCGGGGATAAATTAAAGCATTAAACACAACCATGCGTTTAAGGCTCAACAATCTCCCCATTTTTGATGATCACAAAACTTGATATGTAATATGTATGAAATGTGAGTAAACATGACTCCCCCTTAACAGTTGCATGGCACATACAAGATTACCAAGTAAAGCATAAAAGCAAACAACTCTCCCCCTCAAACCATGCATACAAAAACTCTCCCCCTCAAACTATACATGTATTAAGTTTCAAGTTTATCACAAAATTCTCTCCCTTTTTGTGATAATCAAAAAGTACAAAATTTAAATAATCAAAGCATAAGAATATGTTGACACATAACCATATTTTAACAATTTACACATGTTCCTCATCAAGCATGTAAGAAGCATAAGATTTAATCATTGAGAGGAAAAGTAAAACATGTGTTTAAGACAATCAACAATGAATTCTAAATGTTGCAAAGTGTGCATATGTTCTACCAAGAGTACATGCACTTCATGCCCAATAGACATTATAATTCTCAATGCATCATTAGATAAGATTAATAAAATTATTAATCACATAAAAGCACATTTCCACATTCCATATTCAAATTTGAATTTTAGGCACATCAATATATATACCATAAAGAGATAAGCAAAAATCATGCATCAAAATAATTTATATGTGCATATGCTAAGGGGTAATGAATTTTACTACCAATGAATATTGAGCTTCATTATTTATTGGTCACAATTAATTTGTGCCAATGAAATTTTGAATTGCTCTTTTAAAATGTATAAAATAATTTTATCTTCGATGACAAGAGTGTGTTCTTGTCATTGGTCCTATGCCTCGTGCTTCTTCTATTGAGGTGAATGAGATAATCTCCTCCTTTGAGTTGCTTGTGTCTTCATCCTCCATTCCATTGTTGTCCCTACAAAACAAATTAACAATAGGAGGATCTTTGGTACCCATTTGATTTTTGGGTCCTTGAGGGTTAGCTTTCATTGGCGCCTTTGGAATCCATTTCCACCTTTTGTTAGGTTGGTATTGGATTTTGGCAAACCTACACTTATTCTTAGAATGACCATCTTTGCAACAATAAGTGCAAGTAGGAGAATTATGCTTTGCTTTAGCCAACAAGCTTGAAAAAGTTTTAGTTTTGCTTGAGAAGCCTAGTCCGGCTTTGTCAAAGCTACAACGTTGCAAGCCAAGCAATTCATTCATTTTTAAACTACTCTCACTAAATTTGCAAAAAGATTTTTTCAAAGAATTTAATTCATTTTTCAATGAATTGTTTTCTTCATCTTTCTTGACAACCTCAAGTTTGAGTAATTTGTTACTCATATTGGTTTTGCCAAGAACATCAATAAGTTCATGATAAGAATCTAACAATTCATCAAAAGATGGTCCCTCATCGTCGTTTTCATCTCCTTCGTCATTTATGTCATCTTTGGCCATGAGACAAAGATTTGTTTCTTCTTCATCGGGGTCACTATCACTCCATGTGGCTATAAGGGCTTTCTTCTTTCCTTTGTCCTCATTCTTCTTCCTAGGATATTTATTAGCATAATGACCTTTTTTCTTGACAATTATAACAAGTTACCTCTTGTTTGGAATCATGTTTGGTAGCACTAGAGGTCTTTGGCTTGTTGTGTTTGTTGAAGAACTTCTTGAACTTTTTAGTGAACAAGATCATCTCTTCATCATCATCATCTTCATCATCGGATTGTTCTTTCCTCCCAACCAAGGCGATCCCCTTTCTCATAGATCTATCATCCTCCTTTATTCCTTTCCTTGTTGACACTTCAAGCTCATGGGTCACCAATGTGCCATGAAGTTCATCAAGGTCATAAGATGCACTTTCTCCTTTGTTGGACTCGATGATGGCCGTTATCTTTGCATCCCATTCCTTTGGCAAGGCTCTTAGTGCTCTTATCCATATTTGCTTTGGAGGATACTTCTCTCCAAGTTAAGCAAGCTCGTTTATGATTTGAATGAGCCTCCTAAACATTGAATCAACCTCTTCTCCGGACTCCATCTCAAATGTCTCATATTTGAGTTGTAGTAGGTCTATCTTTGTCTCTTTCACTTGGTTGGTTCCTTCATGACAAATTTGCAATTTGTCCCATATCTCCTTTGCGGTTGAGCACATCGAGATTCGGTTGTACTCCTTCATATCTAAAGCACAATGTAAAATATTAATAGCTTTAGCATTTTGCGAAAATAAAAACATATCCGCTCTTGTGAGATCGTCCATTTCTTTGGGAACACTTATTCCCCCTACTTCCTTTAAATAAATGTGAGGACCTTTCACAATAATCTTCCATAGGTCATAATCTACGGATTGGATGTATAGAGAAAATATATTTTTCCAATACCCGTAATTATCACACGTGAAGAGCGGAGGGTGATTTGTCGATTGACCTTGAGCAAACTCATTTGCTAGATTAGCCATATAAATTTTTTTGATTTAAAACAAAAATCAAATGGCTCTGATACCACTTGTTGGAACCGAAGAGGGGGGGTGAATGAGGTTCATTGGCTACTTTAGCGTTTTAAAATGAATTTGCAAATAAGTCGATTTTGCGAAGCGGAAGACTTCAAGTCAATCGATAAAAGAATAAAATAAAGAAGTAAATAAATAAATAAATGTGTAATGTAATAAAGCGATAAAAGACAAAAGGATTTGTTATAGAAGTTCGGCGATGAATCGCCTACGTCTCCTCTTCCCGGCTAGATAACTTCCAACCGAGGTTCCACTAGAACAAATGATCTTGGTCTTGAGGGCTCCAAGTTAGCCACAATACAACTCTTTCTGAGTTCACAAAGCTCTTCACGAGCACCACACTCTTCACGAGTATTCTTGGCCTTAAGGGCTCCAAGGATAGCCACACAAAAACTCTTCCCGAGTTACCAACACTCTTCACGAGTCTTTTTGGCCTTAAGGGCTCCACGTTAGCCACAACACATGCACCAACTTTAATTGTTGATGACTTTACAATTTTCAACTTGCTTTGGTGTTGGAGGACCTTACAATAACTCAACAAACACCTTCACGGTGTACCAACACGAAGAACACAAGACTCTAACAAAAAGAAACAATCACAAACTCCAATACAACACAAATGTATGGAGATTGCAATGCTATATGAAATTTGAATTAGCAAAGCTTTGATGAAGTTTGTAGGCTTGTTTCTCAGCTTCAAAATGATCCAAAGCATCCATATTTATAGTGTAGGAGGCCCTCAAGGCTCCTACTAGCCGTTGCTACATAAAAGGCTGAAATCACTCCTCGATCGCCTCAGACATCACCGCGCCCCAACGGTCAGCATAAATCACGCATCGCCTCAGGCGATGTCCCGATCGCCTCAGGCGATGTCCACTGAAAATAAATGACGTAGCCTCAGCTGGTCCAAAATCTTCATCGCCTCAAATGATGCACAAGAGTGCGTTCTTGTCATTGGTCCTATGCCTCGTGCTTCTTCTATTGAGGTGAATGAGATAATCTCCTCCTTTTAGTTGCTTGTGCCTTCATCCTCCATTCCATTGTTGTCCCTACAAAACAAATTAACAATAGGAGGATCTTTGGTACCCATTTGATTTTTGGGTCCTTGAGGGTTAGCTTTCATTGGCGCCTTTGGAATCCATTTCCACCTTTTGTTAGGTTGGTATTGGATTTTGGCAAACCTACACTTATTCTTAGAATGACCATCTTTGTAATAATAAGTGCAAGTAGGAGAATTATGCTTTGCTTTAGCCAACAAGCTTGAAAAAGTTTTAGTTTTGCTTGAGAAGCCTAGTCCGGCTTTGTCAAAGCTACAACGTTGCAAGCCAAGCAATTCATTCATTTTTAAACTACTCTCACTAAATTTGCAAAAAGATTTTTTCAAAGAATTTAATTCATTTTTCAATGAATTGTTTTCTTCATCTTTCTTGACAACCTCAAGTTTGAGTAATTTGTTACTCATATTGGTTTTGCCAAGAACATCAATAAGTTCATGATAGGAATCTAACAATTCATCAAAAGATGGTACCTCATCGTCGCTTTCATCTCCTTCATCATTTATGTCATCTTTGGCCATGAGACAAATTGCACACATGATTTTCTTCAATCATTTCACTTTTCAATCAATAAATCTGCACACTAAGTAGACATATCAGTATAACAAACACAAGTTTTGTTGATCATCAAAACTCAAAAATAATCCGGGGATAAATTAAAGCATTAAACACAACCATGCGTTTAAGGCTCAACAACTAACTACTATCATGCATAAGTATGCGCTACCCATTTCCATCAACATGATCCTAGGCCCTCAACAGCCCCAAAGAGCAAACCACTGCTCTGATACCACTAATGTAAGGACCCCCGTGCACTTAACCCATTATTAATGTATTAACTCATGCAATTAGTGCATACAATTATGATTTCAGGGGAAAAGACTACATGCAACCATGGCATGAAATACCATCTATAAAATTTCTTGCATCCTTTCATTAATATCAAGCCTTTCCCAACCAAGTCCATTTAATATATCATGCACCCTTGTAATACACTTAACACATTCTCGATTCATTTGGCAATTCCTAAATAATTGCATGCATCACATAATGAAAAGAGAAAGGCCCTTGCCTTTGTATACAAACCATATACACATAATAATGCTCACATGCGAACATCAAATAAGTATATGTGTATCAAATGTATAAAACACTGTGCTCAGTACCGTCACTGGTACTTCGATCCTGGAAGCACCTCCAATCCATAGCTCGAGCTCAACTCCAAAGCCATCGATGTACCTATTCACATGCTCCAACAGAGACAACCCCTACACGGGTGAGCATACCAATATCCCAAATCCAATGAGCACAATATTACAATTCATAATTTACACAATGTAAAGGCTATTAATATTAAAAGACACCCCCTGAATGGCATCATCCTCATTCGGGATCCCCTGTGCTGTTCTTGTTCTCAAAATAACCGAAACCATCAAATTCCCAAGTGCCAGTTAACCATTACATTGGTTAACTAATCCGTTTCCCATATACCGATACCATAATCAATAATATCAAATCATTAAACAATGATTACAGATATTCCATATATTTCACTTTCTATTCCGTCGCTCGCTCTACAATAGCGGCGTCATGATCGATGTTCGCTCAACAGCGACAACATCTCAATCATCGCTCGCTCAAAAGCCGCACCATTTAATTCCCAATGCATATCAAGTGATTGCAACAACCATATATTATTCATGCACAACAATTGCAATAATATATTTAAAGCTATGCTCGTACGTTATAGGTACCTTAGAATTCCGTAGTCCAACTTAAACTTGCCTTGGTCCCGTCCCGATGAATTACGTGCTGATTATCTTCGAAAAATCTGGCTCTGAGATCGAGCCTTGCTAGATTCTTCCATGGGAGGAGAGAGGGTTTGGGGGAATGGGGGAAGAGGCGTGGAAGAGGAGGAGAGAAGGGGAAATGGCTACACACCGAGCCCTCTTGGCATATATATAGTACCAAGTCTCAAAAATTCCAAGTCCTCCACAATTACATCATGAATCATTAAAAATCATCTATGTTCAATAATCACCTCTCAATCTCTATTTCCATTACCAGCCCCAGCACAAAGTACTCTGGACCAAAACCTCAATTCCAAGGTTTTTCAGCATGATGAGAATACAATCTCAATCTTTGGATCCAACTATCCCAAAATACCCGATTTAACATTCTCGGGTGTCCCAACACCGCAATTAATTCATAATTGCCACAATTAAAATCCCTTGAGGATCATTATCACACCAGGATTAACACCATTAATTCCCGGGCATCACATTATCATTCTGAACAGGTACAAGGGTCATCATCACAGAGAGACAGGAGGAAGAAGGCACTACCCAATCAAGAAGTGAAGGGATTAATTTGCTGAGGAGTCTTGGCAGAAAGAAGCTGAGAGGAAGCGGGGTTGCATCTACCATGTCGAATTAGTTACAATTCTTCTTGGGTCAGATGTTTGTAATAGATGAAAATTTTGACCTACTGGAGTGGTGGAAGGCAAACGCAAGACAATGTCCTATCTTAGCCAAAATGGCTAGAGACGTTTTTGTGGTTCAAACATCCAGTGTCGGATCGGAGTCGACGTTCTCAACTTGTGGCCGAATCATTGGAGACCATCAAACTTCACTTAATGCAGATTCATTGTGCATGCTTACATTGCTCAAAGATTGGTTCGATGCGGATTGCAGAGCGAAGGAATAAAAGAGGAGGAGGAAGAGTCGACAAGTTCGGCAACCAAAGTTCCGAAGACGAAGAAGAATTTGCGAAGACTATATTAATTAATTATGATGAATAATGTAAATATTTTTTAAAGGTTCAAAAATGATGTAGATTTTACATCAAACTTTTCATATTCAATAAAGTATGTATTTTTTCATCATATTTCATGTATTATTTGAACAAGATATTTAGACATATAGAAAAACTATCATCAATTCCAAAAAAGAAAAAAAACTACAAATTAATCTGACCGTTTCCGGATTGGAACCGGTCCAATTCGGAACCAATCCGGCCAATCGGATAGGATTCCGCCGGATAGCCATGGAACCGGATTGATATGGTTCCTATCCGAATGAACTCGGAAACGGATTGATCCGGTCCATAAGCACCCTGACCTGTGTCACATAACGCACATCTTTGTCAGGGACAAAAGGAAGGCGATCACATGTGGCAAGATAATAATGATCACTCAACCATCGAATGATAAAATCATGTTTCTGCAGAATATAAGATTTCCAAACCAGCGAAGCCCATTGTATGATATATATTCGAGTATGAAGACTGATAAGCTCGGTTAACCCTTATAGAGATATCACAAAACCAGGTGGCTAACAAAGAAGTGGCATGTTGTGGAGAGCTAGAGTAAAGTAGTAGCTCATCATGCATCATGAAATGAGCGGGGAGTCTGAATTTTCTGCCGTCCAATTATCCTTTTTCTTATTACTTCATAAGTAATAATATGCAGACACATGCTTTGAATATCCATTAAAAAAAACATGACTAGCTACTAGCGTTCATAGGAGATCCTATGAATGCAAATGTGTCTAAAAAAATCAAGTTTCGCGCCCCCTAATTCTATTGAGATGTCCTCTTTTCTAAGTCTTGCTCATCTTCCCTGGAAATCTTAAGTCTGCCCATTGCTATGTTTGTTTTTCCTATCGTGAACTCTACCATGACTTTGCACATGTGATAAAATGACCTCGTCCTACTTAGTTAGTCGTCAAATTCAATTCATGGAATTTACAGACATTAGTCTACTACTATGATACCATCGAGTTGGAACAAGATCAGCTTATTGAAGGATATGCAACTCTATCTCAAAGCAAAGTAAATCTCAGGTTGATGAATATTCGTCTAGAATTTTTATCTGATGAAGAGGATGATGCTTCATTTTTTGTATAAGAAATATAATTTGCTGAATGAATTATTTCTCATTATGTTGATCCATTTAAATACACTTTTACATGTCAGATAAGATTACAAAGATCACGATAATTATGGAAGATAATATCACAATATTTACAAATAGGAAAGTAATCTTTGACTAACTAGGAGAAGATTTGGCACAATATTCTCTTAGTCAAATACGCCCCCGCAAAACAGACGTTCCATCAGCAACGAAAATTTTGGACCGTAGAGACTGAAATCGAGTACGAGGTAACAGTTTTGTGAGAATGTCAGCCAGCTGATTAGTTGTATTAACGTATGTAACCGCTAAAGACCCTTGTTGACGAGATCACGCACGAAATGGAGATCAATTGAGATATGCTTCATACGAGAATGATGAACCGGATGAAGAGACAGTTGAATGGCGCCAATGTGATCACATTGAATGCGAGGGACGCCTTGCAAAGGATAACCAATCTCAATAAACAAATTTTGCAGCCAACGAACTTCAGCAGAGGTGCAAGCCAAGGCCCGATATTCAGATTCAGTAGAGGAGCGAGAAAACCTCATTGGTTTTGTGAGCTCCAAGAGATAGGATTTGACCCCAAAAAGATAATATAGGCAGAAGTAGAGGTAGCCGTCAAAGAACCACCACCATAATCAGCATCAGAGAATGCCCGAAGGTCAAATGAGACATTGCGATGAAGCAAAAGTCCAAGGGGATAAAGTACCCTTGAGGTAACGCAAGATGAGTTTGAGGGCAACCCAGTGCACCTCGTCAGGGGCAGCCATGCGCTGAGCCATGCGATTTACAACAAAGGAAATATCAAGGCGGGTAAGCTTGAGATACTTAAAGCGCCAATGATTTGTCGGTACGTGGTAATGTCAACTAAAGGTGACTGAGATGGTGAAGAAGGATTGGCAACCATAGGTGTGGTGAAAGGATTTGCACCATCCATTTTGTGACGCCGGAGAATGTCAATGATGTACTTATTTTGTGATAGAAAGAGACCTTCACGATAGCGAAGAACTTCGATACCAAGAAAATAAGTCAGAGGACCCAAGTCCTTCACAACAAACTGAGTACCAAGATCAGTAGTGAGTCGAGTCATCATGGAAGTGTCACTACCAGTGAGGATAATATCATCAACATAGACCAAAAGATATACGATCACAGCATCCCGACGATAAAAAAAATAGTGAAATATCAGATTTGGTCTACGTGAAACCCATAGTAATCAGAGTGCAACTAAGAGCAGTATACCAAGCACGATGAGCTTGTTTGAGGCCATAAAGGGACTTACTGTTGTGGTCGACTGGGATTGACAAAACCTGTAGGCTGAGACATATAAACATCTTCAGTAAGGTTGCCATGAAGGAATGCATTACTGACATCGAGCTGGCGAATAGGACAATATGCATGACAGCGAGAGACAATATAGTGCGAATCATCACAGGCTTGCTCAGCAGGGCTGAAAGTCTCGGAGAAATCAATGCCAGGGTCTGATGAAAACCCTTAGCAATTAAGCGAGCCTTATATTTATCAATACGTTTGATACGAAAAACCCATTTTGACCCAATAATGTTAGAATGAGACGGAGGAGGCACTAGATTCCAGGTGCCATGATGCAGAAGAGCGGTGAATTCATCAGCCATAGCTTTTCTCCAAAGAGGATGCGATATGGCCTGCGAGACACACGGCGGTTCCGTCTCATCAAGAACATGGTGCTTAGTGGACAAATTACGATCTTGGGCTTATAAATATTGTTCATGGAGCGTGTCATCATAGAGTGAGTGTGAGAGAGAGGATGGACACCCATAACAGGACGAGATACAGGGTCACCAGTGTTGCTAGAAGGAGATGACGGAGCGACAGTATCCGGAAGCTGGGACGTGATGGAGTCCAGCAACACAGAAGACGACTTACTGGAGATCACGGTAGGTGGTGGTGTAACCGGGAGGGGCGCAACAAGAGTATTCCAGGACACATAGGAAGGTGACGGAGAATGATCCGGTGGAGCCATATCACAAAACGAAAATACATCCTCGACAAAACGAACATGTCGAGAGAGGAAAATATTGCCAGAGGATAGTTCGTAGCACCTGTATGCATTTTGAGACAGAGAGTAGCCAATAAATAAACAAGGACTGGATGGTGGTTGAAGCTTACTCGGATGATAAGGTCGGAGCCACGAAAAACAGAGACACCCAAAAATACAAAGCTTAAGATAGTTCGGCGTACGATTAATATCACAGCAAAAGGGACGAACCATGAAGAACAGGAGTGGGAAGTCGATTAATAAGATACACTGCAGTAGCAAAAGCAAACTCCCAAAAGTTATCAGGCAGAGAAGCATGATGAAGCCATGTACGACCCATGGTGATAATATGGCGGTGACAACGCTCAGACGTGCCATTTTGCTGCGGTGTGTGAGGAGCATTAGTAAGCCATGTAATGCCACAGTTAGAAAAAAATACTTTCTAAGAGCTACAAATTCACCACCATTATCGGAGTAAAAATTCCTAATATGATGCTGAAACTGTTTTTCCACAAGTACACAAAACTGGCAAAAAATGTCAAACACCCGTGATTTGGAATGCAGCGGATAAAACCAGCAATATTTGGTGTAATGATCAACTAAAATCAGATAAAATCGGTTACCCAGAGATGAAGTAACCCTAGCAGGACCCCAGACATCACCATAAATATAATGCAATGGATGCTGTGCATGTAATGACGTAACAGTGAAGGGCAATTTCTGACTTTTATTTAATAAGCAAGAACGACAATGTTTCAAATCATTGAACGATTTCGTAGTACTTCGTAACAAGAATTTATTAATAACAGCTAGTCCGAGAAGAAGGATGCCCTAGTCGCCCATGCCAACATGTTGCACTGACACGTTCACCAATCGAAGCAGATGGTCGAGATTGGTGACGTTGGAAAATTTAGATGATAGACACCATTATGGTAGGTTCCTCGAATGAGTTTCGCCCCCGTAATCTGGTCCTTCACATCAAAGTGAGATGGATAAAACTCAATAGAAACATTGTTAGCCTTAGTAAACTGATAAAATATTTTTACGAGCCGAAGGTACACAAAGAACATTGGATAGTGTAAACGATCGGCCAGGAGTCGAAATAGTAGAAGAACCAATATGAGAGATGCGCAAACCTCCGCCATCTACGATTTGTACTTCATCAATAACATCATATTCGGAGTGAATAGAGAGATTCTGTAAATCCAAAGTCATATTATGGGAGGCACCAGAGTCAACAAGCCATGTGGCACGTCCAAAGGCGCCGGGAGGTGGGTTTGGCGAGACCACTGTGTTTGCCATCGGTTGAAGCTGTCGACAGGTATGTGCACCATGGCCCTGAAAACCACAAAGTTGACACGTAAGAGGAGAACGATAGTTATTATTACCTCCATGGGCATTAAAACCACCCGATTGGCGAGAAGTGTTCCACTGCGGCTGCTGGCCACGACGACGATTCGAACCACCACGGTGGCGATCAGAAGAGCCACGATGCTGCATGGAAGGGGCACCAGTGCGACCCTGAGTGCGCATATAAAAAGTGGACTGATTTGCAGTGGCCACAAGGGTGGAGTTGGCAGCGTCAATGCGTCGCATACAGGCTTCATGGGCGACGAGAAGATCATGTAACTCTTCAAACGACAAAGAGGACTCACATGCACGTATTGGAGCAGCAATATCACGAAACACAACACCTAACCCATCGAGGACATAAAGAGTGATGTCGTCATTGGTGAGAGGACGATCAATAAGTGCAAGTTCATTAGTTTTTACTTTGACGGATTGAAGAAACGAAGATACAGACTGGGAACCAAGAGTAAGGGTGGCCAAATCATCTTTCAATTGCAAAACGCGTGTCCGAGATCGATTTGCAAACAAGCGAGAGAGTGTCGCCCAAGCATCAGCTGAGGAGGAGGCAGACGAGATAAGAGGAACAATTTCAGCAGAAATTGAACCAAATAACGCCGAGAGAAGTAAGGAGTCCTACCGCTGCCAATGGAGATGTGTGGATGTGGTCTCTGGCGTGGAGCCGATGGAGGGGGCAAGGGAACGATCCATCAATGAAGCCTAATAAGGCCATAACCAAAAAGAAGATGGTTTACTTGTGCACGCCACGTCGGAAAATTCGACATCGTAAGTTGAAGCGGAAGTTGTTGATGAGCATTGATAGGGATTAGGGATCACCCGAGGGCCCAAGCATAGCACCAACTGAAGAAAGAGGACGTTGGTCGTGAGTTGGGGTGACGACAGCGTTGGTTTCAGACGAGGCAGAGGAGTTGTCGGCGGCCATAGAGGATCAAGGTAGGGTTTTTCTCGTTAGAGACTTCATTGGCGTGATACCATATAAGAAATATAATTTGCTAAATGAATTATTTCTTATTATGTGAATCAATTTAAATACACTTTTACTAAGATAAGATTACAAAGATCACGATAATTGTGGAAGATAATATCACTATATTTACAAATAGGAATGCAATCTTTGACTAACTAGGAGAGGATTTGGCATAATCTTCTCTTAGTCCAATATTTAGGTCTTTCAAAACTAATTAGTCCTTTAACAACAAATATAGAATTTGTAAAGAAATCATATTTATCCCACCATTTGATTAATAATTTTCTACCTAAATAAGTTATTCAACATGTAACAATTTATTTTTTTTAGAGAATTCTGTGAAGATTCAACAGAAGTTGATCAAGTTGATCAAGGTTCTATTGATCAGAGTTAATTACAGAGAAATATATTGGTTAGTGATAAAAGTTAGTTATGGTAGTTATATATATATATATATTAGATAAATAACCCAAGATTCAGATTAATTGCAATTACACCCTTAATGTGTTATATAAATAGGCTTATATTTATAGAATTGTAAACACTTTTATGATGAATACAATTCGAATTTTCTTCTTTAATATGATTTTCATAGCTTCTGTTTTGATATAACAGTAAGTTTAATGTGGTATCAGTTGATCGAAATTGATTGATTCAATCTTCCACAAATATTTTTTCTCGTTGTTTCAATTTTTTTCACTCTGAAATTTTTCACCGATGGCTACTGACTCAAATGAAGAACATGTTTCTACTCATCTTACGCTCAATCTAGCTGAAGATTCCACATTTTCATATTTTCTTCATCCGATTGATCATCCAGGCGCCCTCATTGTCGGCGAAAATTTCACCCGTGAGAATTTTGTTTCTCGGTCAAAATCTGTTCAAATGGCATTTAGTGTGAAAAACAAGGTCGCTTTTCTTGATGGGTCTCTGCCATGCCTGCCAATTTCATCCAATTGTCTATCTTACTTGGATACGAGCCAATAATCTTTGTTTTGTCATGGCTATTGAATTCGATTTCGAAGGATATACGCCAGAGCTTGTTATATTTTAATTCTGCCTATGATGCATGGGTTGAACTCCGCACACGATTTGCAAGAAGTGATGGTCCAAGAGTGTTTGATTTAGAAAAGCTCTTAATCAACATGAATCAAGGTCATCACACTCTCACACAATATTATAATTTGTTCAAATCTGTCTGGGAAGAATACGTTAGTTATCGTCCAATTTTTCGATGTACCTGTGGTGTTATGAGTACTTGTACATGTCAAATTCTTGAAGCACTATCAACTGCTCAACAGGCTGATTGCGTCTTAAAATTCCAAGTTGGCTTAAATGATTCATACTCCGCTATACGAAGCCAAATACTCCTTGTCTCTCCCTTACCTTCACTTGCAAAAGTGTATTCTACTTTGCTCCAAGAAGAAAGTCAAAGAGCTCTTACATCACAATCAGATATTTCTGTTGACGCCCTAGCCATGATGGCTAAGCAAAATAATCAAAATTCATCTCAGTCTGTTCCAGTCATCGATCACATTGCGTTACTAGACAAAAACGCCTATAATAAAGACAAGAATCGCCCAAAAATACTCTCATTGGAAAGGTTACACGATCATTGGATATCCGCCTCATTGGAAAGGTCCTAAAGGCACAAGAATTCGTCAAGATCCAGTTGCAGCAAATGCTATAGCAACCAATTCTCCTTTAGCTAATCATTCAAATAATTGGAGATGTCTCAAGATTTTTATAACCAATTCTTGGCGTTTACCTCACTCAAGGTTTTCAAGATCGTTCTCAGATCTCATCTGAAGTCATTCCTCAAATGGCTTCTACTGTGGTGAAGGGTAACACCACAGGTAGAAAATCGATTATTTCTTGTAATTTTTCAATGTCTAATCTTTCAAAATCATGGATTCTCGACACAGGAGCAACCGATCACATGATTTGTGATACTTCATTTTATACCAGTGCCCCATCTCCTATCTACATAAATGTTCATCTTCCTAATGGAGACATTACACATGCAACACATATCGGCAATGTCCAACTTACTTCGAGTCTTAAACTTGAAAATGTGTTTTGTGTTCCAAGTTTTACTTTCAATCTTGTTTCGGTATTAAAAATAACGATGCTTAAGCCTTTTGATTTTCTTTTTGTCTCTAATCATTGTTTCTTACAGGACATGGATCTGAAGAAACGATTGGTTTTGCTGAGTTGCCCGAGGGACTATATCACCTCAAAATACCTACAGAATATTGTGATGCATGAGATCTAATTATCTTGATTAATTAAGTTGAGGGGGATCTTTAAGAGATAATTATGATTATCGTTTTGCATCTGGACTAGGTTTTGAGATACATCGAGTGTGGTTAAATTATGATTGTCATAAGTAGGGACATAATAAATGGTTGTGACGATATGAAAGTAATTATGAGTATGAAATTGTGAAGTAATTATTGAAGTTGAGCAATACTTATTGAATTTGGGGATTGGGTATAATTTGTGAAGTTATGAGGTTGGGGGACTTAATTGCAAATGTTGGAGGACTAAATTGCAAAAATGAAATAATACAACCCACTTATCTTCACTCATTTCACCAAAAATACACATTAAATCATCTTCTCTCCCTCTTCAATGTTCTTGCAAATTTGGTGAACCGAGGCTTGGATTTGATTGTATTCATGATAAGAGGATCAAGTGAGCTTGTGTAAGTAATTCATACCTTAATCTTAATTTTAATGGTGTTTTGAATTGAAAATGAGATCATGTGATTTGATTTTTGGTTAAGTATTGGGGGAATTGTACGATTCTTGTGGTTTTGAGATAAAAATGTGTTCAGATCCTTGTAGGGAGTGCAAGGATGTTTAATGGTGGTGTTTTAAAGTTTGATGAGGATTTGGTAGAGAAAAAAATGTTAAATCGAAGGTTTTTCAGAAATTTTCATGCAGGGATCAATCTCTAGGTTTGCAGGGATCGATCTCGAGCGGCAGAAATTTTGGGAGAAATTTGGTGCAGGAAGCGATCGATCGCTGGATTACAGCGTTCGATCTCCAAAAAAACAAATTCTAAAATTTGCTATTTTGTTGGGAATTGTGAGATGTGATCTTTTATGACTACTTTTATTGAAAGTAATGTTGAGACATTGATATGAATAGTGTAAGGACCCCCGTGCCCTTAACCCGTATTTAGTGTATTAAGCCATACCATTAGTGCATATAATCATACTATCATGGGGAAAAACCATATGCAAGTGCAACACCATATGCTATTCAGAAAATTTCTTGCATTTAATCAACATAATATTCAAATTCCCCAACCAAGATTATTCATATAACATGCACTCTCATAATACACTAACATGCTCTTAGTTCATTTAGCAATTCCATATTTAATTGCATGCGAACCATAAATGAATAGAGAAGAGCCGTAGCCCATTTATACATTCCGTATACACTTAAAATGTACTCACGTAAGAGCACCCAATGAACACGTGTGTATCTAATGTATAAAACACTCTACTAGATACCGTTACTGGTGCTTCGACCCTGGAAGCACCTCCCAAGCGCCACTCGATCTCAACTCTGGATCTATGTGCATATCCAACCAGCTCTGGTACCTCGATCCTGGAAGTACCTCTAATCAACAGCCTGGGCTCAACTCCAAAGCCGCTGCTACACCTGTAACACCTGCTCCAACAGAGACAGCCCCCACACGGGGTGAGCATACCAATACCACCAATCCAATAATCATAACATTGCAATTCATAATTTACAGAATGTAAATGCCATAATTTAAATGATACTCCCTGGATGGTAACACCCTCATCCGGGATCCCCTGTATTGTCCCCGTTCTCAAAATAACCAAACCATTAAATTCCCAAAAGCCAGTTGATCATCTCATTGATCAACTAAAACCATTCCTGCTATACCAGTTCCATAACCAAATGCGATTAAACCATCAAAATAGAGTACTACAAATATCACATATATTTAGCAATTGACTCCATATTTCTATGTCATAGCTCGCTCCACAATGGCGGCATTTCGACCCCACGCACGCTCAACAATAGCGGCGTCATAACCGATGGTCGCTCAACGGCGACAACATCCCAATCATTGCTCGCTCAAAAGCGGCACCATATAATTCCCAACGAATGTCCATCTATCGCAATTACCATATACCATGCATTTCACTATCCATTTATAGCAAGTACCGTATACCATGCATTTCAATATCCATTTATGGTAAATACCACATACCATGCATTTCCATATCCATTTATGCAAATACCACATACCATGCATTTCCATATCCATTTATGCAAATACCACATACCATGCATTTTACAGTTGCAACATTATAATAGGCTATGCTCGTACGTCATACGTACCTTAAGTCTCTGTAGTCCAAGCCAAACCTTGCTTCAGTTCCATGCCTCGAGAAATATGTGCTAAAACACATAAACAACTCACAATCAAGAATAAGCATGCGATCACGTGCCCACGCACGTTTGTAACCTCAAAACCCATCGTCAATCCATGACGATTACCAAAATAGAATCCCCCCGGCTAAGCATGCATAATACCCAAAATAAACAATTCAAAGCGTTTAAAAGATAGCCAAAAACTCAACCGAGAGTTCCGTTTAATTAATTTGGCTCCAAGCATACCATTTTAAAGGTCTAGCATTCCCATTGGAATGCGAACATTGCCCCGAAAACGGCCCCTAAAAACCTCGATTCCAAAATCCGACATTTTCCAAAATTTTGAAAAAAAACAAAGGGGACAGGGCCGCGATCGATCGCCATACCCTACTGTTCGAATACAAACAAGCCGCGATCGATCGCCACAACTCGCGATAGATCGCCAAGGCCCTCGCGATCGATCTCCCACTTTTCACAATCAATCGCCGAAACTGTACATCGTCTTCCAAAATCAGTAGCATGTCGCGATCGATCGGCGCCAAGCCGCGATCGGTCGTGACCTGCGGGTTTCTGAAAATTTCGAGCTTCCATGGTGTTTTTCACACCCAAACTCAAAACCAACACCCCATTCACCATCAACACATCAAATACAACATTTAAAGCCAATAAAAACTCTAAAAACTCAACTTGGATTTTAACCCAAAAATTCCCAAAATCCATAGCCAACCAAAACCTCAACCAAAAGCTACAATACTACTACCAAATCGAAGCCACAGACGAGGGGAAGATTAATACCTGATTATCTTCTAGAAAACTGGCTCCCGAGCCAAGCTACCAACAAATTTCCCATCAAGGGAGAAGAGGGAAATGGGGGAGAAGGGTTTGGATCGATAAAGAGAGAGAGAGAGAAATGGATTCCGAATGACGGAATCCCGAGTCCAACTGGTATATATAGCAAAAATGCTCCGAAATACCAATACCTCCACAAATATATCATGATTCATTAAAAATCATCTGTTTTCAAAAACTCTCTCTCCAACATCAAATCGCCCCAACGTAAGGCACCCCGGACACCAAGTCCCACTAAAAACCCAACTCAAAGGTTTTCCACCAAAATGAGAATACAATCTCAACATTTGGATCCAACGATCCCAAATGCCCGATTTAACAACCTCGGGAGACCCAAAACCGCAATTAATTCCTAATTGCCACAATTAAAAATCCATCAAGGATTAATACCACACCGGGATTAACACCATTAATCCTCGAACATCACAATTATCCCCCACTAATAAAATTTCGTCCTCGAAATTTGCACCGATGTACTCCACGTAACACCAGGACTACACCAACAAAACAAAGTCACAACTCCGATTCGGGACCATATAAGAATCGAATTAATAACCGCGAGAACGCCCATCTCGCACCAAGCTCTAAAATAGAGCAAACGCCAAAACCAATACAAACCGGAAAGATAACAACATACCTCGACGTGAAACGTCCCAGAAGTCAGTCCACCACGACTGTAAATCAACCAAATCTCCATTGGTTCTGACATAGATATCCCCCATGATATCTCTATCACTTGCCCACGATGCTTAACGCATCGTTATGATGAGGACTACTAGCATACAACAGTATACTCACAGAAAATCCGGTTCTTGTTTCCCAGTCCATCTTCTCCAAAGGAGTAGTTGCAACACTTGCAACACGGATCGGGCAACCCACGGTCACCGATCCACACAAAGCACATCTCCGAGGATGTTTACACCGGTGTGTTCCAAGAAATCATATCTTGGTCCCGACACACCATCAAGACTCCACAAAGTCTCAAGTTCCACAGCGGTCATGCAAAACAGACAGTTGCATTCCTGCCACACGTGTCAACCACGACACCAAACAAATCCGAATCCTGGCCATCCCTCATTTATCCTTGGATCCAACAATCCTAAAATAGGAAGGCTATAGAATTATCCAACAAGAATTACCATGATTCCAAAACATGACGATCCCTCCTCAGGGAAGTCAAACAACCCTCACGATCATTCATCAGAATGCATCGTGCCATCGAGATTACCGATCTCGAAGTTCCACAATCTCGCACCGGAGATTCACCAAATCAAGCAAATTAAACCAACGTTCAATAAGGGACAAAATAGGGTCGGCATTCGTATACACACACGGCAGACATGCCCACGCACCAACACAACATGCATACTCAATGCAATAGACTCGGGTATCTCCAATCATACCCAAATCCCAAAACCAACTGTCAAACCTCGATTATTCTCACCCCACGGAGAATGATGGTTGACAAACCAAAACCAAAGGGTGTGATTTCAACATCACCACCACACGAGCCAAAATAACGAATCTCCCCAAAAGATTCAACCGGTAGGTATCATAATACCGCCTTCCTCTCAAGGAAAAAGTCATGAATCCATGATCCTCCAATCCTCGAACCACCGTTCGGAAGACCTGGGTATATTTATACCAAAACATATCCCGGAACCCAGAAATACACAACTGGTTAGAGTAGTGCATCAATACCACCATTACCCGATCCAAAATCCGTATACGCCATGTATACTCAAACTAGAGATGCTCTGAACCGATGCTATAGCACTCCACAAACTCGAGCATTTCCCCGGAGACGTCTCCTCGAACGTGTAGGGTCTTCCCACCTTAACAGTGATTAATAGACATAAGAAGGACTAATCATGCATTAATAACATCTTAGGGTTCTGGTTGTTACATGAGCTAACAGAATTACAGGCCAAATAAAACTTCAAAGCTTATTAGTTACATTCCCAGAATGAATGTTAACATGTAGATTTATACTACTCCTAGAGTAGATACTAAACAGAAGCTGAATCCTATACGTTCCTGTGTTCCTCGTAGCTCACTGCCTCAACCCGACCCTTAGTCCTTTAGTCCAAAAGTGTACCTACAGGAACAACCCATCATGAGCATGTACATCGTTACTTAACATCATAAGGCAATGGCATATAAATAAATGCATGAAAATAATTGGTAACGTATACTTCCTAGTTAATCACATAAACCCTCTTTGGTTGTCCCTGTTTCATAGCCATGCATAAAAATCATTAATTCTTGACATGAATGATTAAAATCATCATCTTATAAATATCATCATCTTATAACATCATCATCATATAAGCATCATCATCTTATAGCATCATCATCTTATAGCCTCATAACAAAATATAACAGTAAATGTACGAAATCTTAGTTAAGTAAACATGCTGGTTATTCATTAACTTCTTTTTGTTGTCCCTGATTCTTATTCATGCATATGTGCATCTTACCCTGTGGCATCTTACCACATTATAAACATCGCATGGTCTCTTACCATGTGGGGCATCTTACCCCATGGCATCTTACCACAATTAACATCGTATGGCCTCTTACCATATGGGGTATCTTACCACAAATAACATCGTATGGCCTCTTACCATATGGGGCATCTTACCCCGTGGCATCTTACCACAAAAAACATCGTATGGCCTCTTACCATATGGGGCATCTTACCGCGTGGCATCTTACCACAAATAACATCGTATGAATATACATAAGCATCTTATCAACATCGTAGTCATCTTATAAACATCGTAAACATCTTATAAACATCATCATTTCATCATGTATACTCATGCAATAAAAGCATAGTCGTAGTGTAAAGATGTGTTTTACCGTCCGATGCCCGTACGTCTCTTACGTACCTTTTCAAAAGGAGGACGAGTCAACAGACTTTATCTCCTTGATTGTGCTGGTACCTGGGATGGCTCTACACAACCACATAAAAAAATATTAGGCACCGATACGAGAATCGAAATCAATTTCCTAAAAAAAATAAATATAAAATTTTATAACACATGAACAGTCACTACCGATCGATCGGTCTCCCCTACCGATCGATCGCTAACTGTTCATCATTTTCATTCTTTTGCTACGGCATTTGCCGATCGATCGGTGTTCATCACCGATCGATCGGTTGTTCTCATTCATGCGAGATTTCCAGAAATCTCGAACACCTCATTTCATACCCTTCAAACTACTTCATAACATACGTAAAATGCCTGAAAAAGCATATCAATAGCTTCATTACACTTCCATGCATGTATTCAAATTAAAGTTCCACTCAAAACTTAAACCTACATGCATTAAAATTGCCCAACTTTATCAGTACTCATCCAATCTTTCCAAACACAGGGCATCATAGTTTTTACCCAGATTTTCAAGCACCACTTTTCATAACAATAATTCTAACACATAAAACATGTAACATGTTCAAATAAACATGCTAGGGGCTTCATAAAACTTCTATGTAAGCACTCAAATTCAAGGTTCAACAAAACCTAAGCTAGCATGCAACATAACCTCATCAAAATCTTCAGCCTCAACCCACTTATACAGAAAACAGAGCATGTTCTTCCTTGCCCAGAATTTCGAGCACTTACTTTCATAATAAGAAAACCAACACATAACGCAAGTAATATGCTCGAACAAACATGCTAGGAACTTCATAATACTTCCATGTAAACATACATACCAAGGTTTCGTTCATACCTACACTAGCATGCATAAAAAGCATCATTACAAAACCCAAACTTAACCAAAAACCCAGAAAATAGGGTACCAACTTACCCCTCTCTTTTTGCTCCTCTTTTTGCAAGGATTTGTACACCTTTTTACCAAGGTTTTTCCTCCTCCCACTGAAGCTTAGCAGGACGATTTTTGAGGGAAAAGAACGAGAAGAGCATGTGGTTGGAGGTGGAGTGGTGGGGGAAGAGGACGAGGTATGGGTTGGGGAAGGGGTTGGCAAGTGGGGTGGCTGATTGATTGTGGGGGGGGGGGGGGGGTGAGGTTGGGGTGCCATGTGGTGTTTAATTGTGTCCCGGTATTTCATACGATGTATAAAAATATCTCCCCTTGATATTTTATAATTTTACTACATCAATACAACAATTAAAAACACCTAACATGCTCCCTAAACCATATCATCATATCATAATTATAACCCCCAATTAAAGTACCACAACCCTCTTAAACACATCGTAAATCATCATCGTAGCACATAATCATATAACATTTCGGGGGTATTACATTACTCCCCTACTTATAAGATTTCGTCCTCGAAATCCACATACATCATCATAACGGAACTAAACATAAAAACATACCAGAGAATAGTTCCGGATAGTGCTGCACCATATGCCGTTCCGTCTCCCACGTAGCCTCCTCGACACCCCGGCGATCCCACTGAACTTTGACCATCGGTATAACTTTACTTCGTAGTCTGCAATCCTCTCGATCCAGAATTCTGATCGGTCGTTCAACGTAGGACACATCTGAGTCTAACTGTACTTCAGTAGGCTGTAAGACATGAGACGGATCTGGCTCATACTTCCTTAACATAGAGACATGGAAAAACATCGTGTATGCCAGACAAGGATGGCAGTAGTGCCAAACGGTAGGCCAATGTACCGATACGCTGCAAAACTACATATGGCCCAACATACCTCGGAGATAACTTTCCCCGCATCCCAAAACGTACCACACCCCTGAAGAGCGAGATCTTTAAGAAGACCCTGTCTCCTTACTGGAATTCCAGCGGTCGTCGCTGCTTATTGGCATAGGCTGCTTGCCTATCCTGGGCCGCTTTCATCTTTTGGCGTATCATCTTAATCTTTTCTTCCATGTCCTTGATTATATCCGGTCCTCCGACCGCTTTGCTAGTCAAGTCCTCCCAATACAGCGGTGATCTACATCGTCGTCCATACAGAGCTTCAAAAGGAGCCATTTGAATGCTCGCATGATAACTGTTATTATAGAAGAACTCCATCAACGGCACTGAACCCTTCCACGGAGTATCAAACTCCAAAACACATGCCCTCAACATGTCCTCGAGCGTCTGAATGGTACGCTCCGTTTGGCCGTCTGTCTGAGGGTGATAGGCCGTACTTAGTCTCACCTCTGTGCCCAAAGCTGTCTGGAGACCCTCCCAGAAATGTGAAGTGAACCTCGGGTCTCTGTCAGACACTATCGAGACTGGAGTACCATGCAATCTCACCACATCCCGTATATACATCTGGGCCATCTTCAAGTATGTGTATGACATACTGTAAGGGATGAAATGAGCCACCTTCGTCAGCCTATCTACGATCACCCAGATCGCATCGAATCCTGAGGCCGTCCTTGGCAAGTGGGTCACAAAGTCCATAGATATATGCTCCCACTTCCATTCAGGCACCTCTAAGCTCTTCAGCTCGCCACCAGGCCTCTGCCTCTCCGCCTTTACCTGCTGGCAGATCAAACATCTTTTAACAAAAGTGATCACCTCACGCTTCATGCGTCTCCACCAGAATTGACCGCATAGGTCTTTGTACATCTTCTTTCCTCCTGGGTGGATACTGAACCAACTACTGTGGGCTCGCTCCAATATTCCTCTACGTAACTCTTGTGCATCTGGGACTACCCATCGGTCGCCCAGTCTCAAAGAATCATCCTCAGCCACTCTGAACTTGGATGGCTGACCCTGAAGTACCAATGATGTTCATCTCTGAACCTCGCTATCCGACTTCTGGGCCTTCCTGATAGTCTCAAATATGGCCGGCTCAGCCAACAAGGTCGACACTCGCACCGGCGACGTGTCCATATCAAAATTATAGCCCAGATGGCAATAAGAAGTCATCATTGTTGATAAACACATAACGTCCTCAGTAGTACTCTTCACCTTCCGATTTAAGGCGTCTGCTATCAAGTTCGCTTTACCTGGATGGTACTCAATTTCACAATCATAATCCTTAAGCAAATCCATCAATCTTCTTTGCCGCATATTCAACTCTGCTTGAGTGAATAAGAACTTCAGGTTCTTATGGTCCGTATATAGTGAAAGACGTGCCATACAAGTAATGCCTCCAAATCTTCAAGGTAAATATGATGGCGGCCAGTTCCAAATCATGCACTGGATACCTAGCCTCGTGTGGCTTCAGCTGCCTCGATGCATAAGCCACCACATGCTTATCTTGCATCAACACACAGCCCAAACCCTGCAGTGACGCATCCGTATACAAGGCAAATTTCTTATTCTCAGACGGAATTACCAACACAGGCGCTGTAGTCAAGCGTCGCTTCAGTTCTTGGAAACTTTCCTCACAAGCCTCAGACCAAAAGAAGGGGGACTCCTTTCTGAGTCAGCTGTGTCAGGGGTTTGGCGATCTTTGAAAAATCCTCGACGAAACGTCGGTAATACCCTGCCAAACCGAGAAAACTCCGTTTCCCCGGTACAGAAGTGGGTGCAGCCCACTCCATCACAGCTTCAATCTTCCTGGGATCCACATATATCCCACTGCTAGATATAACATGCCCTAAGAACACCACATTGTTCATCAGGCGCATACAACAGCTGGGGCATTCGTCACTCCAAAGGCATGACTAGGAATTCATGGTGCCCATATCTAGTCCTGAAAGTTGTCTTCTGAACATCATCTTCTCTTACTCGAATCTGATGGTACCCCGACCTCAGATCGATCTTACTGTAGAGCCTCGTACCCTGCAATTGATCAAACAAGTCATCAATCCTCGGAAGTGGATACTTGTTCTTTACTGTAGCTTTGTTCAGTTGCCTGTAGTCAATGCATAGACGCATCGATCCATCTTTCTTCTTAACAAATAAGACAGGCGCACCCCAGGGCGATACGCTAGGGCGTATATAGCCCTTGTCAAGGAGCTCTTGCAACTGAGTCTTTAACTCCCTTAGCTCCGCTGGTGCCATCCGATACGGGGCACGAGAAATGGCAGACGTCCCCGGTAGTAACTCAATCCCAAACTCGACCTCTCTCGTCGGTGGGAATCCGGGAATCTCCTCCGGAAAAACATCAGGAAACTCCGCCACTACGGGCACATCCTCAACTTTCAAGTCTTCTTTCTTCCTAGTAACATCAACAACATAGATGAGGTATCCTGTATGGCCTCGTTCCAATAACTGTGCCATCTTGACAACAGATATCAACGGGATCTTTGGACGAGAACCATCCCCAAAGAATGTCCACTGGACTCCCATATCAGACCTGAATCGGACAGTCCTCTGCCTGCAGTTCACGACTGCCTGATACCTGTTCAGACCATCAATGCCTACAATACAGTCAAAGTCTGACATCCCCAGAACAATCAAATCTGACATTAGTTCATTACCCTCAAAATAAATGAGACCGTCATAAACAATCTGATCGGTGATCAAACTTCTTTCAGCGGGTGTCGAGACTACAAGAGGCATGGGCGACGGAGAAGTGCGTATGAAATCGCATCACCTACTTCAGCATTTGCTGCTATGCTGCAACACAAGGGTTAACAACAATACCCAAAAGCAGTTCATAAAGTACATCGTTAGATAATTAAACATGTTAGTATAACATCTTCTACTTCATATGTAACATACATATAAAACATGTTTAAAAGTAAGCACCTAGCTAACTCAGTGCTAAGGCTACCCTTCACTCATTCCCGAGTTATCTAACCACTGCTCTGATACCACTAATGTAGGGTCTTCCCACCTTAACAGTGATTAATAGACATAAGAAGGACTAATCATGCATTAATAACATCTTAGGGTTCTGGTTGTTACATGAGCTAATAGAATTACAGGCCAAATAAAACTTCAAAACTTATTAGTTACATTCCCACAATGAATGTTAACATGTAGATTTATACTACTCCTAGAGTAGATACTAAACAGAAGCTGAATCCTATACGTTCCTGTGTTCCTCGTAGCTCACTGCCTCAACCCGACCCTTAGTCCTTTAGTCCAAAAGTGTACCTACAGGAACAACCCATCATGAGCATGTACATCGTTACTTAACATCATAAGGCAATGACATATAAATAAATGCATGAAAATAATTGGTAACGTATACTTCCTGGTTAATCGCATTAACCCTCTTTGGTTGTCCCTGTTTCATAGCCATGCATAAAAATCATTAATTCTTGACATGAATGATTAAAATCATCATCTTATAAATATCATCATCTTATAACATCATCATCATATAAGCATCATCATCTTATAGCATCATCATCTTATAGCATCATCATCTTATAGCCTCATAACAAAATATAACAGTAAATGTACGAAATCTTAGTTAAGTAAACATGCTGGTTATTCATTAACTTCTTTTTGTTGTCCCTGATTCATATTCATGCATATGGGGCATCTTACCCTGTGGCATCTTACCACATTATAAACATCGCATGGTCTCTTACCATGTGGGGCATCTTACCCCGTGGCATCTTACCACAATTAACATCGTATGACCTCTTACCATATGGGGCATCTTACCACAAATAACATCGTATGGCCTCTTACCATATGGGGCATCTTACCCCGTGGCATCTTACCACAAATAACATCGTATGGCCTCTTACCATATGGGGCATCTTACCCCGTGGCATCTTACCACAAATAACATCGTATGAATATACATAAGCATCTTATCAACATCGTAGTCATCTTATAAACATCGTAAACATCTTATAAACATCATCATTTCATCATGTATACTCATGCAATAAAAGCATAGTCGTAGTGTAAAGATGTGTTTTACCGTCCGATGCCCGTACGTCTCTTACGTACCTTTTCAAAAGGAGGACGAGTCAACAGACTTTATCTCCTTGATTGTGCTGGTACCTGGGATGGCTCTACACAACCACATAAAAAAATATTAGGCACCGATACGAGAATCGAAATCAATTTCCTAAAAAAAATAAATATAAAATTTTATAACACATGAACAGTCACTACCGATCGATCGGTCTCCCCTACCGATCGATCGCTAACTGTTCATCATTTTCATTCTTTTGCTACGGCATTTGCCGATCGATCGGTCGTTCTCATTCATGCGAGATTTCCAGAAATCTCGAACACCTCATTTCATACCCTTCAAACTACTTCATAACATACGTAAAATGCCTGAAAAAGCATATCAATAGCTTCATTACACTTCCATGCATGTATTCAAATTAAAGTTCCACTCAAAACTTAAACCTACATGCATTAAAATTGCCCAACTTTATCAGTACTCATCCAATCTTTCCAAAAACAGGGCATCATACTTTTTACCCAGATTTTCGAGCACCACTTTTCATAACAATAATTCTAACACATAAAACATGTAACATGTTCAAATAAACATGCTAGGGGCTTCATAAAACTTCTATGTAAGCACTCAAATTCAAGGTTCAACAAAACCTAAGCTAGCATGCAACATAACCTCATCAAAATCTTCAGACTCAACCCACTTATACAGAAAACAGAGCATGTTCTTCCTTGCCCAGAATTTCGAGCACTTACTTTCATAATAAGAAAACCAACACATAACGTAAGTAAAATGCTCGAACAAACAAGCTAGGAACTTCATAATACTTCCATGTAAACATACATACCAAGGTTTCGTTCATACCTACACTAGCATGCATAAAAAGCATCATTACAAAACCCAAACTCAACCAAAAACCCAGAAAATAGGGTACCAACTTACCCCTCTCTTTTTGCTCCTCTTTTTGCAAGGATTTGTACACCTTTTTACCAAGGTTTTTCCTCCTCCCACTGAAGCTTAGCAGGACGATTTTTGAGGGAAAAGAACGAGAAGAGCATGTGGTTGGAGGTGGAGTGGTGGGGGAAGAGGATGAGGTATGGGTTGGGGAAGGGGTTGGCAAGTGGGGTGGCTGATTGATTGTGGGGGGGGGGGGGGGGGTGAGGTTGGGGTGCCATGTGGTGTTTAATTGTGTCCCGGTATTTCATACGATGTATAAAAATATCTCCCCTTGATATTTTATAATTTTACTACATCAATACAACAATTAAAAACACCTAACATGCTCCATAAACCATATCATCATATCATAATTATAACCCCCAATTAAAGTATCACAACCCTCTTAAACACATCGTAAATCATCATCGTAGCACATAATCATATAACATTTCGGGGGTATTACAGAACGTCTCGTCGAAAGGTAAGAAATCCATTACCCGGTCCAACACCAGTAATGTTTACCATGGCTGATTTAAAATCAACCCACAATCGATACCAGCTGTCTCCATGACAGTGCCATCCAAATTTCTCCAAGAAATAAAATCGGTATAGTAGTGTTACCCCACTAGTTATATCCTACAAATCCAATCATGACTCCCGTCGCATTCCTCATGCAAGGATGCTCAACCAGAGCTAATGACGACTTGTTGACACTCACGTTGGTAGTCCCAACAAAATCGAGTTGTTCCCGTACAAGTCACTCGAAACATTTGACGTATAAACGTCCCCGTGAGGTATTCCATACCTCAATCGCCACGCCACATAGAGACTAAAAGAGTCTATCATAACCCTCATCGTATCGCCATACGATTCACCCATCTGGGATCCAACGAGCAGCATAAGGCTAACACAAGTTCACCAAAGTACTGCAACCATACCTGGCTAGCGATTCGCTGGCCCTATAGGCTTATACCAACTACCAATGTGACACACGTCTCAACCCGGTATACCATACAGTACAAACCATTAGAGTTGTGGGTCATCACCCAACATATCTCTAAAACACCAAAGCACACTGGACAACCCGGCGTCCATGCTTAATTACCATGCAATCCTAATCCATTAGGACTTATTCCACACCTTCAGGGTGGGTGTAACCATGCCTAACATACATCACAACAACAAGCGAGTAGTTTTCTCAGTGACTACTCTTACCACCAATCACTTGGCCTTAGCCATCCCAGCGAGCATACCCAAGGGTATCACTGCTCGACAAATATTTACCTCTATAACATGATGCGGTACCCTCACCGGTACAATGCATCCAATGCTCCATCGGGCAAACCTGCTCGACAAAAAGGTCTTGTCAACTAGTGACCTAGACTCTACCATGTGCCCATCATCGGCAGTCAAACCATACAACCAAATACATAACATGAATGTATTATTCACCAAAACGACGCCACGCGTCCACATAGACATTCCAAATAACATCGTCAAACATATGACGGTACCCGTCGATACACGACACTCATAATCTCATCGTCAAACACATGACGGTATAAAACAACACATAGTATTCACAATAATGATAACAAAAGTAATATGCCATACCTCATCGCTATCAAGATAGCGGAATACCTGTATCCATCGCTCACCAGCGGTACACAAGCAGCACCCATCGCTCGTAGGCAGCATAATCCAGTGCTACGCACATAGCGGTATAACCCATCGCTATAGAATCAGCGGCATGATCCCCCGCCATAGAGTCAGCGGCATAAGACATCGCCATAGATATCAGGCGGTATGAACCATCGCCATAGATGTAGCGGAATGTACCATCGCTATATAATACCTGGCGGCATGAACCATCGCCAATAGAATACCCGGCGGCATGAACCATTGCCAATAGAATACCCGGCGGCATGAACCATCGCCAATAAAATACCCGGCGGCATGAACCATCGCCAATAGAATACCCGGCGGCATGAACCATCGCCAATAAAATACCCGGCGGCACGAACCATCGCCAATAGAATACCCGGCGGCATGAACCATCGCCAATAGAATAGCGGAATAATCGCGAACTCAAGAGGTACTCACACTCATGTAGTACTTTGTTCCCGATCGCATCGCTATGTCATGACAGCGGCATCATCGCTTCGACGTGACAGCGGCATGTATAATCGCTTCGACACGACAACGGCATCATCGCTTCGACATGACGGTGGTACTATCGCTTCGACGTGACAGCGGCATTTACCATCGCTTCAACATGACAGCGGCATTTACCATCGTTCCGGCATGACAGCGGAAATACCCCTCGCTTCGACATATTAGCGGCATAATATCCCTCGCAATAGTAATATGACAGCGGCATTATCCTTCGCTTCGACATATTTGCGGCAAATATTCTTCATCGCTATAATATGACAGCGGCAAGTATTCACATCGCTACGCCATGCATGCAACCGTAATGCATAATCCGTATTCCAATAATTGTTTCGGCACGACAGCGGCATCATCGCTTCGACGTGACAGCGGCATTTACCATCGCTTCGACACGACAGCGGCATCATCGCTTCGACGTTCATGCAACCGTAATGCATAAACCGTATTCCCATAAACATCGCCATGAGTGTATTTTCATGCACCTCGCTCCAACATTTAGCGGCAAAGCATTAAAATCATCACTCCGATGTATATCTATGCAACTGCATAGTCCATGTCTCATAAGACCCTGCAACCACCATGGTTAGCAATAGCATATTCCAATAATGAACACATATCATAAATGCACATAAGCAATATAGTTGTGCCACGCAACACTAACTACCATCATGCATAAGTATGTGCTTCTCATTCCCATTATCATTTTCCTAGGCCCTCAACAGCCCCAAAGAGCTAACCACTGCTCTGATACCACTAATGTAAGGACCCCCGTGCCCTTAACCAGTATTTAGTGTATTAAGCCATACCATTAGTGCATATAATCATACTATCATGGGGAAAAACCATATGCAAGTGCAACACCATATGCTATTCAGAAAATTTCTTGCATTTAATCCACATAATATTCAAATTTCCCAACCAAGATTATTCGTATAACATGCACCCTCATAATACACTAACATGCTCTTAGTTCATTTAGCAATTCTATATTTAATTGCATGCGAACCATAAATGAATAGAGAAGAGCCGTAGCCCATTTATACATTCCGTATACACTTAAAATGTACTCACGTAAGAGCACCCAATGAACACGTGTGTATCTAATGTATAAAACACTCTACTAGATACCGTTACTGGTGCTTCGACCCTGGAAGCACCTCCCAAGCGCCACTCGATCTCAACTCTGGATCTATGTGCATATCCAACCAGCTCTGGTACCTCGATCCTGGAAGTACCTCTAATCAACAGCCTGGGCTCAACTCCAAAGCCGCTGCTACACCTGTAACACCTGCCCCAATAGAGACAGCCCCCACACGGGGTGAGCATACCAATACCACCAATCCAATAATCATAACATTGCAATTCATAATTTACAGAATGTAAATGCCATAATTTAAATGATACTCCCTGGATGGTAACACCCTCATCCGGGATCCCATGTATTGTCCCTGTTCTCAAAATAACCAAACCATTAAATTCCCAAAAGCCAGTTGATCATCTCATTGATCAACTAAAACCATTCCTGATATACCAGTTCCATAACCAAATGCGATTAAACCATCAAAATAGAGTACTACAAATATCATATATATTTAGCAATTGACTCCATATTTCTATGTCATAGCTCGCTCCACAATGGCGGCATTTCGATCCCACGCACGCTCAACAATAGCGGCGTCATAACCGATGGTCGCTCAACGGCGACAACATCCCAATCATTGCTCGCTCAAAAGCGGCACCATATAATTCCCAACGAATGTCCATCTATCGCAATTACCATATACCATGCATTTCACTATCCATTTATAGCAAGTACCGTATACCATGCATTTCAATATCCATTTATGGTAAATACCACATACCATGCATTTCCATATCCATTTATGCAAATACCACATACCATGCATTTCCATATCCATTTATGCAAATACCACATACCATGCATTTTACAGTTGCAACATTATAATAGGCTACGCTCGTACGTCATACGTACCTTAAGTCTTTGTAGTCCAAGCCAAACCTTGCTTCAGTTCCATGCCTCGAGAAATATGTGCTAAAACACATAAACAACTCACAATCAAGAATAAGCATGCGATCACGTGCCCACGCACGTTTGTAACCTCAAAACCCATCGTCAATCCATGAGGATTACCAAAATAGAAGCCCCCCTGCTAAGCATGCATAATACCCAAAATAAACAATTCAAAGCGTTTAAAAGATAGCCAAAAACTCAACCGAGAGTTCCGTTTAATTAATTTGGCTCCAAGCATACAATTTTAAAAGTCTAGCATTCCCATTGGAATGTGAACATTGCCCCGAAAACGGCCCCTAAAAACCTCGATTCCAAAATCCGACATTTTCCAAAATTTTGAAAAAAAACAAAGGGGACAGGGCCGCGATCGATCGGCGCTATGCCGCGATCGATCGCCATACCCTACTGCCCGAATACAAACAAGCCGCGATCGATCGCCACAACTCGCGATCGATCGCCAAGGCCCTCGCGATCGATCTCCCACTTTTCGCGATCGATCACCGAAACTGTACATCGTCTTCCAAAATCAGTAGCATGTCGCGATCGATCGGCACCAAGCCGCGATCGATCGCGACCTGCGGGTTTCCGAAAATTTTGAGCTTCCATGGTGTTTTTCACACCCAAACTCAAAACCAACACCCCATTCACCATCAACACCTCAAATACAACATTTAAAGCCAATAAAAACTCTAAAAACTCAACTTGGATTTTAACCCGAAAATTCCCAAAATCCATAGCCAACCAAAACCTCAACCAAAAGCTACCATACTACTACCAAATCAAAGCCACAGACGAGGGGAAGATTAATACATGATTATCTTCTAGAAAAGCGGCTCCCGAGCCAAGCTACCAACAAATTTCCCAGCAAGGGAGAAGAGGGAAATGGGGGAGAAGGGTTTGGATCGATAGGGAGAGAGAGAGAGAGAGAGAGAGAGAGAAAGAGAGAGAGAGAGAGAAATGGATTCCGTCAATGGATTCCGAATGACGGAATCCCGAGTCCAACTGGTATATATAGCAAAAATGCTCCGAAATACCAATACCTCCACAAATACATCATGATTCATTAAAAATCATCTGTTTTCAAAAACTCTCTCTCCAACATCAAATCCCCAGACTGGCCCCAACGTAAGGCACCCCGGACACCAAGTCCCACTAAAAACCCAACTCAAAGGTTTTCCACCAAAATGAGAATACAATCTCAACCTTTGGATCCAACGATCCCAAATGCCCGATTTAACAACCTCGGGAGACCCAAAACCGCAATTAATTCCTAATTGCCACAATTAAAAATCCACCAAGGATTAATACCACACCAGGATTAACACCATTAATCCCCGGACATCACAAATAGACTTCGCTCCTAAAGTGTTAATTGGTTTATATGATGGTTATGATTTTGGAGAAGTCTTTATCAATGAAATGAGGTATATGTATTGAACCATCAAATGATGTGTCATATATGCTTGAGGCAATTGATGACTTGAATGAATAATGGATAAATGGAATGATGTGAGTAATATATGTAGTACAATAACTTGTAACTTATTATGATAGGAGACTCGTCAAATCTATAAGGTTAATGACGATATTTTTGAGGGTTATTGACGAGATATTAATATGAGATTGATATTAAAGATAGATATTGTATGAGCCTCCTGGTTGTCGACCATAAGGTACTTGTGACGTACGAGCATAAGTAAATATATTATTGATGCGTTTGATTATTAATATGTTATTATTGTGTTTGAATTAGTACGTTAAGACGTACGAGCTTTGTAGGCTATAATAGTTGACATATTTGTTATTAACGTATTAATGGTGTTCGAGATAACCAATGAATGTTGTTATGGTTTATTATGATGCGGCTATTGAGCGTGTGATGGTTTATCGTGATGCCGCTATTGAGCGTGCGATGGTTTATGGTACCGTCGCTATCGAGCGTGCGATGGGTTATAGTACCGCTGCTACTGAGCCAACGATGTGATATTATGAGATTTAATGTGTAAATTGATAATCGAAATACATGTGATTACAGTAAGTCATTGTTTTAAGGATTTAATTTATTATCGATTATGTGATTGATGATTATGGATATTATGAGGACATGAATAGCTCAGGAGATCACATATGAGTATGGTGTATTCAGGGAGTATTTTTATAAATTACAACATTATATTCCGTATATTATTGTTCCTATAATTATTGATATTGAGATTTTGTTGTTGGTATGCTCACCCCGTGTGATATAGTGTTATATAAGAAAGGATGTCGAACCCAGAGACTAACGTATAAGTACCAAATAAAATTAATTAAATTATATTTAGCCTACGAAAAAGGTGATTAATTAACGAATTAAACTAAAGAACAAAACTAACACATTTCCTTTGAAGATGCGAAGGAATTCCGCTCAAGAAATCTATCAAGATGTTCGTTCAATTATGTATCGTCAATGATTGGTTTGTTAAAACAACTTCTTAACAATCAATTCTTAAGGTGACGGGTTTCTGAATATAATCAATACACTCTCTCGAGCTGTGTTGATACTAGCAATAAATTGACACTAGTAACTCTCGTTCACTAATACTAATTTAATACCGAATAAATCTCTATGAAAACCGTTATTCTTTAATCGTTCAATTTAAAGTGACCACGTATGTGATTTAATTTCTCGATCTAAATTTTAAAATACAACATGAATTATTTGAGCGTATTACAATTTTATCTCTCGATCTCAATTGCAATTTCACAAGTTCAATCAAAGGTAGCTAGGCTTTGATAGCATGGAGCATATAATTCATGCACAAAAGATATTGATTCACTTAAACACAACCAAATCAAAGATTCAAACACAAATCACTTAAAATTGATAGAATAAACCAGATTAAATTCAAATCAAATTCAAATAGATGTTCAATTGTTTCTCAACCTCAAAAACATCAACTAAATATGAAAATCAAATTAATCTAGAGTTTAGAAATACGATAAACGTAGGAGGACTCCGTGCGTTGAACGATCTTTCTTCTCTCGCTTCCTTCCTTGCACTTCAAAGGATTCTTCAACATTGTTCTTCCGGAGATGAAAGGCGGCTAAGAAATATGGAATTAGGTCTGATTATTCTTCAGAATAGGGATCCAATTTTCATGCCTCTTTTCCTTATTTATAGAGGAGGGGAGATATGTAATTGTTTCCATAAAATCAGACAAAATCAAGAGTTTAATTTTCTGAAAAATCTCCGTCTCGATCGATCGAGCCTTATGTCTCGATCGATCGAGCGTCTTCAACATCCGAGTCTTCAATTCTCTGCCTCTCTCGATCGATCGAGATGAATCTTCCGATCGATCGAGACTTCTTCTCAAATTCTTTTTCAACTTTCTGCCTGAGTCGATCGATCGAGAATGATGTTCCGATCGATCGAGAATCCAAAATCTTTGTTGGCCATTCTTCTGCCTCGGTCGATCGATCGGGAAGCTTGTTCCGATCGATCGAGATTTCCAGAAATCAAAAGCTTCATTTATTGGCTTGATTTGATCCGTTTTCTTCCTTGTAGCTCAATTCTTCCATATTCCACATAGATTCCTGAAACAAGCAAATAAATACCAAAAAACATAACATCTTCACGGAATCTACACGAATATATATACAAATCAAGACCTAAATACGCGTAATAATCAACCCTATGAAGTATATTCTTCCAGTAATATCAAACACTAGAAACTAGTAGGCTCTACGCTATATCCCGTCTTCAGTCTAACTCTGACCCCGTCCAATACTACCTGCCCTGTCACCTGAAAAACAAAGCACATAAAAGGGTGAGCTAACGTCCAGTTCGTTCTTGTCAAAATACCAACAGAGATTATACAGATCGTAAACATCTCATCAATATAACTCAACATTTTAACAAATAATAATACATTGTTCTGTTACCTCGGAACTAATCATGTCAAACAAGACAACAATAATATAATTTAAAAACAATATCCAATATTATATCATATCATCTCATCATCTATATGTGAAATGCATCGCAATGCATTCACTATCATCAGATCAGATATGTCATTCACTGGCCTACATCAAGGACTCGTCAGTCCAGGACTCATCAATCCATATCATCCATATATGATATTTGGACTAGAAATTTCATCCAGTGGCCCATTTCCTGGAGTCATCAGTCCATACCAACCACATCAATAATATCAAAACCATATAGTTATCAATTGCCCACATCAAACTATGGCTCGTGCCAATCACACAATCATTTAACTTCATCGTATCGATTGAATCATCAACCCAATATAAAATGTACAATTTTATTTATATCAACATTCTATCACAATTCATTAATTCATCTCATATTTTCACTTCTTCCCATTTAAAGATATTCGATAACATATTTACTCAAAAGATAATTTACTGCACATGTTAAGACATAATGTACCTGAATAGTTAGAATAAAAGAATTATAGCATTCGACTGGCCAACTTGACTTCTACCGTTACTATATCTTATCACATCGTCAATACATAAAACATTTCCAAAAATCAATATTAGACTTATGGAGCAACAATTATTGTTCTAATTCATTCAAACATTTATTCAATTATTGACTCTTTCATAACTGTTTTGCGGACATCTTAAAGTCCTTGTTTAACAATAATCGATTAATACTTGATTCCAAATTATCATTTAAATAATACATGTCTCATATTCAATTCCCCAACTTTTAGTACAATTTCAAACTAACAGAGATATCTATATCAAAGGCTAACCAACATTAATTTAGCAAAGTGGAAGAATCTCGACCAAAACTTTGTTTTGCTCTATTTCTTTATTAATTTTACTAAACCATTTAAATCCAAATTATTACAATTGTAAGCATAACACTACCTGAAAATAGAAATCCAAATCCATATGTATCACTAAATAAAACAAGAGGGCAATTTCCAGTAACATATAAATCTTCCATTTTCAACCTTTTAATTAGTAAAATAACACATAGTGAGAGCCCCAAATTGAAAATTAACAAAATCCTACATCTAGTTTAGTTTAACATAATTAGAGTGTCACAGGTTCGACTATGCCTTTGGTGGTATAACCCAATTACAAGTATGTAAAGGAATGAAACAAGGGTATGCGTTTAAGACTTCACAACTCCATTTGTAGTCTCTGTTCTACTATAGATCAATTAATTCAATGAATAATCACTTAACCAAAATCAAAAATCAGTGAACGATTTACAAAAATAAAAATTGAAAGCAATACAAACACCACAATAATCTATATTCCTCACCTGGTAAGCTAGATGAAGGAAATAATGGAAACAAAAGTGAAGAGGAAACAGTGACACGATTTTTGTCCAATTTCCATTCGCAAATTTTTTTTGTATAATTCTTTTGCCTTTTCTCGTTTATTTCTCCTTGGTGTGTCTGAGTATGGTTTTGACTAAAGCTACAAACAAATATTAAAAAAATTTGAAGAGATAAATGTAACCTCCATACGTTCATCAAATTGATTTATGTGTTTCCTACACACACTTACACATGTACTATATGTGTATCATCATTTCAATTTTTATTATATTATTTATTATTATTATTTTTAATTATCGATTCTGGTGTCAGTAGCTTAAATTATTATTTTCTTTCTTAATCTTTTAGTAATTACATCTATTAATCTTTACAAGTGTTACAATTCTCCCTACCTTGTTGAATTTCGTCCCCGAAATTCAAGTGTACTACTTACTTACATAAACATCTATATATATATATATATATATATATATATATATATATATATATATATATATATATATATATATAGGAACATACCGTTAAAATATCTCACGATATAAATGATGCATTCGCTTTTCTGTCTCCCACGTGGCTTCCTCAATCCCTCTTTTATGCCATTGTATATTAACCATCGGAATAATTTTACTTCTCAATTTCCTCTCAGCTCTGTCAAGAATACCAATAGGTCATTCCACATATGTCATATCCGGATCAAGTTCTACCTCTTCAGGTTGCAACACATGTGACTTATCTGTTCATATTTTCGTAGCATTGAGACATGGAAAACATCATGTATTTTTTATAGTGTCAGTGCTAATCTGTATGCTAAAGTACCAATCCGTTCGAGGATTTCATACGGTCCAATATATCTGGGTGATAGCTTTCCTCTCTTTCCTGTTCGCACCACACCTCTAAATGGTGAATTTTTAGAAATACTCGATCCCCAACAGCAAATTCTAACGGTCTATGTCTCTGATTTGTATAACACATCTGTTTGTCTTGTGCTGTTTTTATTCTCTGCCGGATAATCTGTACCTTTTCTTCTGCCTTTCTTAATATACCAGGACCCACAATATCCCAATATAGAGGTGATCGACACTTTCTCCCATACAATGCCTCAAATTGAGCCATACCAATACTAGATTGATAACTGTTGTTATATGAGAATTCCTCGAATGTTAGAGATTCATGCCAATTAGGACTGAAACCCATCACACAAGCTCTCAACAAATCTTCTAAAATTTGAATAGTGAGTTCAGACTGCCCATCGGTCTGTGGATAGTATACATTACTCATCATCAATCGAGTTCCCAGAGCATCTTGTAATTCCTGCCAAAAACCAGAAGCAAATCAAGGGTCACGATCTGAAACTATTGACTTTGGAACACCGTGTAATCTTACTATCTCCCGGATATAAATTTCCACCATCTTGTCCAACCTGAATATCCTGTTGTAGGGTATAAAATGTGATGTCTTTGTCAGTGTATCTACAATGACCCAAACTGCATCATGTCCCCTTGGGGTACGTGGTAAATGAGTAACAAAATCCATCGTTATGTGCTCTCATTTTCACTCTGGCACATCAAGACTCTACAATAAGCCTCCTGGCTTTAATTTTTCTGCTTTCACCTGTTGACATGTTAAACATCTTTTCATGAATTTAACAACGCCAGTCTTCATTCTTTTCCACCAATAATGAGTATGAACAGCATGGTACATCTTTTTACCTCTAGGATGAATACTAAAAAGACTGCAACGTGCCTGTTATAATATTTCACCCCTCAAATTAGAATCATCAGAAACCACTAATCTCATATGTAATCGAAGAGCTCCATCTTCAGCAATATGAAAACCGGATCTTTTCTCTCTGTCACCAATCGTCTCCATCTCTGAATCTCAGGATCAGGTTTATGTGTCTCTCGGATACGAGCAAGCAATTCTGGTTCAACTTGTACAGTAAACTCTGACAGGACTATGAGATATATCAAAGTTATAACCGGAAGTACATCAATCAGCAATCAGAGTGGAAATCTGACAAGAAATAGCTGCTTTCTGACAAACTTGTCTGCTCAATGCATCGACAATATAATTTGAGTGGCATGGGTGCCATCTGATTTCACAATCATAATCTTTCAATAGATCTAGCCACCGCCTCTGTCTCATATTCAACTCAGCTTGTGTGAATAAATACTTCAAACTTTTATGATCGGTATAAATATCAAACGTATCGTATAGATAATGCCTTCAGGCCTTAAGGGCGAATACAATGGCCGCAAGTTCCAAATCATGTACATGATATTTCAGCTCATGTGGCTTCAGTTGTCTTGAAGCATATGCAATCACATGCCTGTGTTGCATCAAAACACAACCCAAACCATGAAAAGAAGCGTCAGAATAAACAACATAACCACCTGTATCAGAAGGGATAGCAAGAACTGGAGCTGTCGTCAATCTCGTCTTCAACTCTTGAAAGCTAGCCTTTCAAACAAAAGTCCACACAAACTTGATATCTTTCTTTGTCAATGCAGTCAGAGGTCGAGCAATTGAAAATCCCTCAATAAACCTTCTGTAGTAACCAGTCATCCCAAGAAAACTCTGAATGTCAGGTACTGAAGTAGGTGCTGCCCATTTCAACACTGCTTCTACCTTGTTGGGATCAACAGATATACCGTCTCAAGAGATAACATGGCCAAAAAATACTACTTTATTCAACCATAACTCACATTTACTCAGTTTGGCATACATTATTTTTCCCTTAAAACCTGCAGGACAGTTCTCAAATGGTCTGCATGCTCTACCTCGTTTCGTGAGTATATCAAAATATCATCTATAATAACAATCACAAATCTGTCTAAGAACGGTTTAAAGACTCTGTTCATCATATCAATAAATACAACAGGAGCATTAGTCAAACCAAAAGGCATAACAAGAAATTCATAATGTACATACCATGTTCGAAAAGTTGTTTTGGGCACATCTCCCTCCCTTACTATGATATCCCTGAAATAATATTGTGCATTTGGACATTAATTATGTTTATGTGATGATTATGGTATTAATTAATTTGGTGTAAATTAATCATGGTGGTGAAAGGTATAGTTATGCAGTGGGCATCAACTAGTAATACATTTTAGAAAGCATGCGATGCATGTTAGGGGATTTATGACTTGGTATGATTTAATTGAAGTGATTCCCATTAATTTTGAAAGCATGTTGTTGTTGTTGCTATGATGCATTTTAATTGAGTAAATGCTATAAAATATCAAGTAGGGATATTTTAATACATCATGCTAAATACCAGGACACAAATAAACACTTATCATGCTTCAACCACACAATTAAACCACTACCACTCATTCATGCCCATACCCCTTACTCCTTCACCATCACTCTTTTTGTCCAACACTCAACCCACTTCCCCCCTAATTTTCGAGCAAAGAAGAGAGGAAAAGAGGAAGGAGATTTCAAGCTAATCCTTATTTCTTGCTAGGAATTGGAGAAAGAGTCGTAAGCATCTTGCGTGCCTGGTTGCTAATCATGTATGTGTGGAGTTTGTGGTAGAGTTTGAGTTTTATTTTGGGGGATAATTATGGTTGTGTTTTTGTTGAAGTTGGTGTTTGAGTAGTTTCATGGTAGTTTAATGGAGTATTATGTGTGTTGAGGTGTTGAAGTTTGATGGTTTGTAGTATTTTTTATTGTAGCATGATGTATATGCTCAAAAATGGTGGTTTTTCGCGATTACAGACATCCACGATCGATCGTGAGTTTGGCACGATCGATTGGCGATGCCGCGATCGATCGGCACAATCTTAGCGATCGATCGCGGAATAGAAATTTTTGGGCGATGAGGCAATAGCTTCTCGCGATCGATCGGGACATATTGGCGATTGATCGCGAGATGCCAAATATTGATATTTTGGTTATTTTGTGGGATTTTTGATATTGGACTATAAATTGGCATCTAATATTGTGTTGTGCACTTGTGTAGAGCCGTCCCAGGTAGCAACGCAACGCATGGGATAAAGTTCTGCAACATTCCATATTTTGAAAAGGTACGTAGAGAGACGTACGGGCAATGGTAACATGTATTTTATATACTTATTGGATTGTGCATTGTGGATGCAAGTATATATTGGATTGTGCATTGTGGATGCATTACATGTTGAATTATACATTGTTGTTGCATATATGTATACGTTGGATACTTGGTGCATATCCCATGAGTCATGGTTATATTAGAGTGATGATTTTAAATGCTTTGCCGCTGTCATTTGAAGTGATGATAGAATACTTGCCGCAGTCATATTGTAGCGAGGAAAGAACATTTGCTGCTAAAATGTGAAGCGAGGGTGAATGTCGCATGTCACATTAAGCGAGGTTATTTGATGCCGCCGATATGTCCAAGCAAGGGGTATTAGTGCCGCAGTCATGACAAGCGAGGTGCATTAAAATACACTGTTATAACAGACTAGGGATTGGTTATCGGTGTTAATGAAATGGTTAGATGTCATGACATTTGTGGAACCATAATATAATCCATTGATATGATTATGAGCTATGGTACAGGGACAACCAAAGGGAGCGTTTCAAATGCATTGAAATACAGGAAGTGCTTTGTATTTATGGTTTATGCATTTATCCTTTATAATCATATTGTGTTGAATATGGATTATTATATGCTCATGGTTTGGGGGTTGTCCTTGTAGGTGCATTTTGGCATGAAGGACTAGGGTCAGGGTTGATGCTTTGAGCTGTGAGGAGTGCTACTGGAATAGCAGGACATGAAATTTTTGTGTAGTTTCTACACAGGGTAGAGTAAATCTATAGACTTACATTCATTTTGATAGGAATGTAATTAATTCCTTTTTGGAAACTTTTTGGCATTGTAACCCTTAAGCTGTGATACCCGGGGATTAATGGTGTTAATCCCGGTGTGATAATAATCCTTAATGGATTTTATTTGTGCAATTATGAATTAATTACGATTTCGAGACTTTGGGGATTTTAAATCCGACATTTGGAGTCGTTGGATCCAAGGGATAAGATTGCATTCTCATCGTGGTGATAACCTTGGAATTTGGTCTTTGGTGGGATTTGGGGTTCGGAGTACTTTGTACTGGGGCTGATAATGGGAATTGAGGTTAGAGAGATGCTTTTTGAAAATAGATGATTTTTAATGAATCATGATGTATTTGTGAAGGGATTGGTATTTTCTAGTTTTGGTACTATATATACCAAGTGGACTCGATATTCCATCATTTGGCACGGAACCCTTCTCTCTCCCACTCTCTCCATGCTCAAACCCTTCCCCCCCATTTCCCCTCTTTTGCTCTTGGAAGCAAAATCGTTCGGGGCTCGTCTTGGGAGCCCGATTTCTTGAAGATAATCATGTATTCATCTTCCCCTCACCATTATCTTCGATTTGGTAGTGGTATGGTTGAGGTTTTGGTTGGTTATGGGGTTTGGGTTCAAAATCCAATGTTGAGTTTTTGGAGTTTTTATTGGTTTTAAATGGAGTATTTGAGGTGTTGAAGGTGTATGGGGTGTTGGATTTGAGTTTGGATGTGAAAAACACCATGGAAGCTCAAATTTTTCGGAAAATCGCAGGTGGCGATCGATCGCGACCTGCAGCTGTTAAAACTGGTGACAATGAACAGTGCAGGCGATCGATCGCGTGGTCTAGGCGATCGATCGCGAGCATGTTGGCGATCGATCGCGAGGGGTGGCGATCGATCGCGTGTAGGCCCACTGGACAGGGGCGATCGATCGAGCTAGATGAGGCTATCGATCGCCGTCCGTAAGGTTTTATTTTTTGAAATTTTGGAAAAATTGTCGGGATTTTGAAATCGAGGTTTAAGTGGCCCGTTTCCGGGGCAATGTCTACATTCCAATGGGAATGTTATACTTTTAAAATGGATTGGTTGGAGCCAAAGTTAATGAAATGGAATTCCCGGTTGGATTTTTGGCTATCTTTTAAACTTGTAAGATGGTATATTTTGGGTATTATGCATGCTTAGCCAGGGGGGCTTTTATCTTGGTAATCGTCATGGATAGACGGTAGTTTTGGAATTGTGAACGTGCTTGGGCACGTGATTGCATGCCTATGTTTAATTGGGAGTTATTTGCATGTTAGCACTTAACTCATCGGGTCGTGGGACTCAGGCAAGGTGGACTCAAACTACGGAATGATAAGGTACGTATGACGTACGAGCATAGACCTTTTATATAATTGCAATTGTTGAGTGCTTGGTACACTGTATTGCAATGAATGTGTATGGGAATGCATGATATATGGTATTAGCAATAAATGTATATGAAAATGCATGGTTTATGGTAATTGCTACAATGGATATATATGTATTGGGAATCATATGGTGCAACTTTTGAGCGAGCAATGATTAGGATGTCGTCGCCTTTGAGCGAACATCGGTTATGACGCCACTGCTGTTGAGCATGCGTGTGAATGAAAAGCCGCTATTGTAGAGCGAGCAATGGAATAGAACTATGGAACCAAAAGTGAGATATATGGAATATCTGTAATCATTGTTTAATGATTTGATGCTATTGATTATGATATCGGTATATGGCTAATGGATGTGTTAATCAATGTAATGATTAACTGGCATTTGGGAATTTGATGGTTTCAGTGTTTTGAGAACAGGGACAGTACAGGAAACCCCGGATGAGGATGATACCATCCAGAGAGTATATTTTGTATTTCATAGCATTTACATTGTTATAAATTATGAATTGTATTATTGTGATTATTGGATTTGGGATATTGGTATGCTCACCCGTGTGGGGGCTGTCTCTGTTGGGGCAGGTAATTAGGTACATCGATGGCTTTGGAGTTGAGCTCGAGCTATGGAATGGAGGTGATTCCAGGGATCGAAGTACCAGTGACGGTATTGAGCACGGCGTTTTATACATTTGATACACATATACTTATTCGATGCTCGCATTATGTGTACATGGTATGTATAAAAAGGCAAAGGCCTTTCTCTCTTCATTTGTGAGTGGTATGCAATTATCTATTGAATTGCTAAATGAACTGAGAACATGTTAGTGTATTATATTGGTGCATGATATGTATGTGAACTTGGTTGGGGAAACTAGACATTATATGGAATAATGTAAAGAATTTTTATATGAGGCATGAATGGCTATGATGATAAGTGATTTCCCCCCACATTTATGATCGTATGCACTAATGGCATGAATTAATACACTAATAACGGATTATGGGCACGGGGGTCCTTACATAAGCTCAGGACCTCAACACGAACTCTTACTCTGATTTATGTATGCTTAGTTCTCTTATTGCACTTAAAACCATACTTAAGATAGAGAATCCTTACATTAGTGGTATCAGAGCAGTGTTTAGAGAACCAGGGAATGAGTGAAGGGTAGCCTTTGAAACAAGTTGGCTAGGTATTCACTTGTGAGCATGTTTATGCATGTGGTGCATATTAGAGTATATAATTGTTATACTAACATGCCTTGAATATTGTTGCTCATGTTATCTAATGGTGTAATGCATGAATTGTTTCTAGTATTGTTGTCAACCCTTGTATTACAGCATGACGGCTATAAATTTGGAGAACCTCAATGAGGAAGTAGGTGATGTAGGGAGTGTGAATGCTAGCATTGCTCAGACTAATCCCCTACCGCCACCTGCTGTGGGCGTGGAACCTGTTGTACAACCGTTATTGCCTGTGAATTGAGTCTAACGCAATGCTTGACCTTCCATCCGCCAAGATTTGAGGGGACTGAGACCGGGGAGGAAGCAGAGAAATGGTTAGAGAGGATAGAGCAGATCTTCGTGTCGGCATCCTATGCCAAGACTGCTTGGCTGAGATTAATGGAATTTCAAATGGCTAAGAAGTCTTCCATGTGGTGGAAGACAACTATGCTGGAGCTGAGAGCTCAAGGGGTACCAATTGATTGGAGCTTGTTCAGAACCCGGTTTCTGAACCGATATTTCTCAGCTGCTGCCAGACAAATGAAAGAGGACGAGTTCACCAACTTGAAACAGGGCAACATAACTGTTTCTGATTATGCTCTACAGTACTCATCACTCTTGAGGTATGTCCCTCATATTGCTACCAATGGACATGCCAAGATGAGACACTTCTTGAAGGGTTTGAGACCAGAGTTGTTTGATCGGGTTCTGTCTAATAACCCTAGCTCCTTCGATGATGCTCTGACTAGAGCGGAGCTATCAGAAATTGGAGTGAGTGTGTACAAAGATGTTGTACCCCCTTATGTGTCACCGCAGAGGCCAGTTGCTGACAGCCTGAGGCCACGAGGAGAGCAGTTTAAGCCTCTTGGAGCTTCTTCATCTTCTCGATTTAGTGGGAAGAAGTCTATTAATCGAAAGCAGGACAATCGAAAGAGCAATGTACCGACTAACCGGGGACCAACACAAGTGGATAGAACAGGGGAAACGAAGTGCAAAAATTGTGGAGGACCGCACTTGTCACGTGACTGTCCGGCTTATTATAGTTGTGGCAAGATGGGCCACATTGCTTGGTACTGCCCCAACCGAGGAAGACAGTCAGACCTTGTGTCGAACAGGCTGAGCTTTGATTCTAGGATGGTGCATCAGAGACAACAGTTGATACCTCGACCAGCGGGATGTCATACAGTAGGACCGCATCAAGGGCAAGTATATATATGCACTGACTAGAGAGCAGGCCGAGGCAGCCCCAGAGGAGGTGATTGCTGGTACGTGTCATTTATTTACGCACCCTGCTTTTATTTTTGATAGACACAGGTGCTTCCCATTCTTTTATATCTGCTGATTTTGTGGAGAGACATTGTATGTGCCCGTCTCCGCAACCCACACCTCTTATGGTCTCGACACCCACCGAAAGGAATGTGATTGCTGATAATGTACTATCTGACTGCCTCATTTATTTTGAGGACAATAATTTGAAAGCTGATTTGATCGTGCTGGGTATGTCAGATTTTGATTGCATTGTGGGCATAGATGTGCTGAACAGATATCAGGTCGTGGTTGATTGCCAGCAAAGAACTGTTCGTTTTCGATCTGATCAGGGGATTCAGTGGATCTTTTATGGGAATGGTTCTCATCCAAAGATTCCGTTGGTTTCAACTGTTAAAATGTCATGGTTATTGGAACGTGGCCATACGGGTTACCTTATTTATATCATTGATATAGCGAAAAAGAAGAAAGAGCTGAGGACTGAGGAAATATCGGTGGTTGCGGAATTTACCGATGTATTCCCGGATGAAATTCCTGGGTTTCCGCCGAGTAGAGATGTCGAGTTTGGAATCGAGTTGTTACCAGGGACGTCTGCTATTTCTCGTGCCCCTTATAGGATGGCACCGGTGGAACTGAGGGAACTGGAGGTGCAACTACAGGAAATCCTTGATAAGAGATACATACGTCCGAGTGTATCGCCTTGAGGTGCTTCGGTCTTGTTTGTTAAGAAGAATGATGGTTCGATGCGTTTGTGCATCGATTACCGTCAATTGAACAAAGCAACTGTAAAGAACAAGTACCCTCTACCGCGGATTGATGATATGTTTGATCAGTTGCAGGGCACAAAAACTCTATTCCAAGATTGATTTGAGGTCTGGTTACCCCCCAGATTCGGGTTAGAGAAGAGGATGTCCAGAAGACAGCATTTCAGACTCGGTATGGGCATTACGAGTTCTTGGTTATGCCATTCGGAGTGATGAACGCCCCGGTTGTCTTAATGAGTCTTATGAATCGGGTGTTTCAGTGGTATCTTGATTAGTTCGTCATTGTGTTCATTGACGACATACTTATTTATTCTCAGAGTGAGGAGGAGCACGTGAGACATTTGCGGACAGTACTCCAGATCCTCAGAGATAATCAACTGTTTGCCAAGCTCAGCAAATGTCTGATTGAGCAGTGTGGTGCTTCTATGGTATGTCATTTCTAGCAATGGGATATCAGTAGATCCCAGGAAAGTAGATGCAGTGATGGAATGGTCTGCACCTACTTCTGTGCCCGAGATACGAAGCTTTCTTGGTTTGGCCGGGTATTATCGACGCTTCGTCGAAGGATTTTCTAAGATTGCTAAGCCATTGACTCAGTTGACTCAAAAGGGAGTACCATTTTATTGGTCTGAGGCTTGTGAGCAAAGTTTTCAAGAATTGAAGCATCGATTGACGACAACGCCTGTGTTGGTGATTTCTAAGGAGAACAAGAGGTTCGTTCTCTATACTGATGCATCGCTACAGGGCTTAGGATGTGTACTGATACAGGATAAGCATGTGGTAGCTTATGCCTCGAGACAGTTGAAGCCGCATGAGACCAGATATCCAGTCCATGACTTAGAATTGGTAGCTATCATTTTTGCCTTAAAGATTTGGCGGCACTAATTGTATGGTACTTCGTTTACCATTTATACAGACCACAAGAGCCTGAAGTTTCTCTTCACTCAGGCGGAGCTGAATATGAGGCAGAGGAGATGGATGGACTTACTCAAAGACTATGATTGTCCTGGAAAGGCGAACTTGACAGCTGACGCCTTGAGTCGGAAAGTGAGATCTGAGGATGTCATGCAATTATCGGCTATGATGACTTCCTACTGTCATCTGGGCTATGACTTCGATGTGGATACATCAACGGTACGTGTATCTTTTTAGCAGAGCCGGATATTTTTGATAATATAAGGAGAGCTCAGAAGTCAGATGATGAGATACATAGATGGTTATCACTGGTACTTCTTAGACAGCCATTGAAGTTCAGAGTGGCTGAGGACGGTTCTTTGAGATTGGGAAACCGTTGGGTAGTTCCGAGTACGCCGGAGTTGCGTAGAGTGATCTTACAGCGAGCTCATAGCAGCAAGCTTAGTATTCATCAGGCGGGAGGAAGATGTACAAGGATCTATGTGATCAATTTTGGTGGAAACGGATGAAGCGAGATGTGATAGCATTCGTTAAGAGATGCTTGATCTGTCAGCAGGTAAAGGCAGAAAGGCAGAGGCTTGGTGGTGAGCTGAAGAGCTTAGAGATACCAGAATGGAAGTGGGAACACATATCCATGGACTTTGTGACCCACTTGCCGAGGACTACTTCGGGTATTGATGCCATTTGGGTGATTGTGGATAGGCTGACCAAAGTGGCTCACTTTATTCCATACAGCATGACCTTCACGTATTTGAGGATGGCTCAGTTATATGTTTGAGATGTGGTAAGATTACACGGGATCCCGATGTCTATTGTGTCTGATCGAGATCCACGGTTTACATCTCACTTTTGGGAGGGTCTACAGCCAGCTTTGGGAACTGAGGTTAGATTGAGAACGACATATCATCCCCAAACGGACGGCCAAACCGAGCGTACTATACAGAGGCTCGAGGACATGTTGCGGGCATGTGTATTGGAGTTTGATTCTTCATGGCAGGATTCAGTGGCCTTGGTAGAGTTCTCGTATAACAATTACCATGCAAGCATTCAGATGGCTCCTTTTGAGTAGGGGTGAGTATTCGGTCGGTTCGGTTACCGATCGAACCGAATTTCAAAAAATCGATTTAACCGATTTTATTTTGGTAGGACCGAACCGACCGAAATTTTTGCTAAAACCGATTTAACCGAAACCGAATAAAAATCGATTATTTTTTCTAAATATGATCATTGTGCACTAATGAAGATTGATATCAGTTGTTCTCAATATATTCCACCATAACCAATATCAAACACTCCTACATAAAGTCACCTAATCATGAAGTGACAATAAATCCTTACTGAAAGTGCTAGTCTCAACATATTTGCAAAATGTTGAAAATTGCTTCGCACGGAAGCTCTTTTATTTCTATTTTACCCATCACCCAAGGAAAACAACAGATATTGACAAAAACAAGACTAACAGAAACCAGATCTTCCATTGGGGCGAAACTCGAAGGATAAACTTTCAGTTCGCAGCAAAGTTCTCCTTTCCCTCTCCCGAGCATTCTTGATGGCCTATAAGCAGTCAATATTCTGATAAGGTTCCAATGTTACAATCAACAATCATTTTCATAAACTCATAAAATGGAAGATAAGAAAGAAGAGCAAACAAAATTGGTATTCTTATAATCGGTAAAGACAAACCTCCTCTAATGTCTTCTGTTCGGCTTCTACTTCAGAAATATCTCTTCAAGAATACAAAAAAAAAACAAATATCTTGAACATGCCAAATCTAACACTTTACCAATCAATCACTTCAAACAGAGCCTTCTTGCATAATCTTCTTTAAATTCAATTCTCCGTAATATTGAGCTGATAAAACTTTCAGAGAAAAAATATGGAAAATGGGAAGTAAGTTACACCTTCCAATTTCATGGTCAACAGGACGTGAGCATTTGGCACATACATTCCTCTTGGAACACTTCTGACTGCAAATATCCAGTTAAAAACAGAAGATAACATGCAGCATAAGAATCGATACAGATAAATTCTACACAGAAAAGAACATTTCAAACGTAAAAAGAACTTTTTTAGAATTAAGGCGTCGTACGGAGTTCAGTGATTCCTTTCTAGTTAGTTTAAGACATATCTCTTCCACTCCTCCATTCTTTCCTTCCAAGCAATAGTTCATAGCAGCAGCCAACAAGTTACCTGAAGTTCTAATCAAGTCTATATGCATAAAGTAAGAATATAACACATAATGTGACAAACATATCTTGGACAAACACATTATAACAAACACATAATGCCACTGTATGTCTGTATTGAAATTGGTTCATGGCCTTGCTTTCAAACATAGATTTTTTCAAACATATTTGTTCAAACTATGGAAACAAAACTCAATCAAATAGCATTAGCAAGCAATAGAGCCATGCCAGATTGCCAGTAGCAAAGCACAGCTGCAACTTGGTGACAGCCTGCAAACAAACAAAAGTATGATTATCATTATCAACTATATGCACTTATTATAAAATAAAAAGTTAAAACATACCATTGGACATTGGTACCAATGTAAGACAATTATCCACCGACGTTGTCGAAGAAGAAGAATCCAATGCAAATTTTGCAAAATCTAAAAAACAATGATGACAAATAAGTAAAATAAACTAGTATTTTGTAATAGTAAATACAAAACTAACTTATTTTTTAAATAAAAAGTTACAACTTTCAAGATTTTCAACATCCTCCAAAATCTCTTCAATGTTGATTGGTATTGGGCATGTACGAAGCTAGTCTTGTGTACAAATAAGGCTTTCCACAACCATAGGAGTCATGGAACTCCTAAAACAATCAAGTACTCGACCACCAGTACTGAAAGCAGATTCAGAAGCGACTGTTGATATCGGAATAGCCAACACATCACGAGCAATTTGAGCAAGTATGGGAAATCTATGACAATTTTGCTTCCACCATCCCAAAATGTCGAAATAATCAGAATACTCCTCAACTATTTCATTGAGATACTTGTCGAGCTCTGACATATTATCATCACCAAAAATTTGTGCCTTTTGTCTCTTGTACTTTGCAAGGACTTATTGTCTTTTCAAATCTGTTTGGCTCAAATTTTTTGCTTCAACATCCCTTGATTCTTGAATAGACAACACGTTTGAGGTACTAGGCTACATCTTCTCCTTATAATCCTTGTATAAAGCAAGCAAAGTATCCTTGACTGTCTTGGATACTCTTGCACCATTTTCAGCTCCAAACAATTCCACCAACATGAATTCCACAAAATCCAATTTATGTCTTGGATCAAGCACCACCGCAATATAAAGTAATCCATTTATCTTTCCAGGATCTCCCCAGTACTTATCAAATTTCTTTTGCATTCTTATCCCCATAGAATAAACATCAAAATCATCACTCTCTCGCCACTCCTTCAATATAGTGTGAATAGAACTGATCTCATGTGCAAAAGTATTGGAAGTGACATACAATGAACCCGAAACTTTCAATGTTAGTTCATAAAAAAACTTGTAATAAAGAAGCGAAATGTCTAACATTATTCCAATCAATATTTGTTGGCCTCCCATCAAAAGTTTTCATTTCTTTTTGAGGTTTACCATCTGCTCCAAATATCACCTCTACATCCTCATTCACAACCTCGGCCAATTTTTTAAATTGAAGATCTAGTTTAAAACATGGATCTTGTTCATCAAACCTATCAAATGCTCTTTCAAATTTTTGAGTTACATTCAACATCAAAAAAGTTGAATTCCATCTTGTTGATACATCTAAACATAATGAGTTCTTGCTTTCAATTTTTTCAATCTTTGCACATTCTTTGAACTTGCTTAATCTAGATGGAGATTGCTTAACATATTTCACCGCATCTCTGACTCTCATCACAGATTCATTTATATCTTGTAACCCATCAACAACAATCAAATTGATAATATGAGCTACACATCTCATATGAATGTATTCTCCCTTCAAAATAGTATAATCTCAATTAGACATCTTTCTTCTAAAACTATTTATGCCAACATCGTTGGAGCTTGCATTATCAACTGTGATAGTGAAAACTCTATCAATTCCCCAGCCTCTTAAGCAATTTTCAATGGCTAAACTGATTGCTTCACCTTTATGACTTGTAATTGGACAAAAATTGAGAATTCTTTTTTGTAATTTCCAATTTTTGTTGATAAAGTGGACTGTTAGACACATATAATTGATTTTTTGAATCGATGTCCATGTGTCAGTTGTCAAACAAACTCTTTGGTGTGAAGTAGTCAACAAACTTTTCAAATTATCTCTTTCAATTCTATATAAATCAACAATATCCCGTGCAACCGTCCATCTTGAAGGAATTCGGAACTTTGGACACACCATTGCCATAAATATTTTAAATCCTTCTCCTTCCACAAATTTGAAGGGAAGTTCATCAACTACAATCATTCTTGCTAAAGCTTTTCTACATGCTTCTTGATCAAATTTCCATGAAGTAAGACATGCATCATTCCCTTTTGCACATGGTTGTAAACTTAATTGTGCTTGACTTGTTTCAATTGCATGAGGGTGGTTTTTACAAGAATTCATGTGAGCCCTCAAACTAGTAGTTTTGTTAGTTCCGGATTTTAAAGATGACAATAATCAGATCAGAGCAGACAAGGTTGAATAAGCTTTGCTCTTCAGTCCGAATCATTAACGGCTATTTATTGAAGCATTTAATGATGCAATTAATGCTGAAAAAGACCAAGGACTAAGGATTACCGTAAAAGGTAAGAAGACAAAGAAGAGCTTACCTGACAGACACCGAAAGCATAGACCAGAATGGCAAGTGCCTAAAAGAATAAGACTGAAGCTTATTCAAATACTGAGCAGAGTCAAGAGTTGCACAGAAAAGGAAATAATGTCGTTGGTACAATCAACTATATAAGGATGCAACTAAAGAGCTCAGACATACTGACTGATCAATCAAGAAACGAAAAGAAAAGAAAAACAGCACAAGCTTACAACTTCAGATATTCTTGAGCAGAACCACTTTCAGAAGATATTCATTTTATCAGTCTGCTCAAAAGTTTTTATAAGCACAACATATTGTAATATTTGATCATTGCATAGACAAGACCAGTCTGTCTTGTGTATTCTTTACTAAGATAGAGAAGTGAGAATTAATTGTAACTGTCAGACAGTGTGTGTCTGAACAGATCGAGAGACTAGGAGTTTCAGTCTGGTAGTGAGGTAAATCCAGCTGAATCGAGTTTGTACAACAGGATTGTATAAATCAAAGTCTTATAGTGGAATCCTTCCTTAATTGGAAGAAGGGGAGACGTAGAAGGATTACACCACTTTCGAACTTCCAGAAACATATTCTGTCTTTTATCATTCTGCACTACGTTATTCTCTTTAAGCCATCGAGCCGTTCTTACTAGTCTAGAACAGACCGTTCCGCATTAAAATATTCAGTGGTCTGTTCTGCAGAAAAGTTGATTAAGAAATAGATTTCTTTCACTAACCCGAGAGAAATCAAAAAGGATTAATTTTAAAGGAGTGTTCATTCACCCCCCCCCCCCCTCTAAACACTCCGGACCGATCCTACAAGTGGTATCAGAGCAGGTCGTCTTAATCATCAAAGATACTTGGACTGATGGCGTCATTCAACAAGATTCCTATGTTCTCAAAAGAAGACTATGATGATTGGAGAATCAGAATGCAAGCTCATCTGGCAGCACAGGATGACGACATGTGGTTCGTCATCACTGATGGACCAATGAAAATTCTGAAAGTCAATACAGCAGCCGCCATTACTGGTGGTGAACCCCAAATGGTCGAAAAGGACAGATCCCTCTGGACGAATGAAGAAAGAAAGAAAGCAAATCTAGACAACGTAGCAAAAGACATATTGTTCAAGACGTTGGACAAGAATATGTTCACTAAAATCAAAATGTGCTCAACTACTAAAGAAATTTGGGAAAAGATAGCACAGCTATGGGAAGGGAACGACCAGACTAAGGAAAACAAGCTGACTGTTGCTCTACAAAAATTTGAGAGCATAAAAATGAAGATTGGAGAAACTCTAAACGAGTTTGATGAAAGAGTCACTGGTATTGTCAATGAACTAAATGGTATGGGCAAGGAATACTCTAACAGAGAGATTGCTCTGAAAGTAATGAGAGCATTGCCAAAAGAATGGGATGTCAAGACTATTGCAATGAGGGAGTCTAAAGATCTGAACAAAGTTGAACTCCATGATCTGTTCGCAGATCTTAAGGCGTATGAGTTTGAACTGATCACCAGAGGTGAAGCAGAGCCATTCATCTCTCAACCAAACAAAGCACTGACAGCCATTCCAGAACAGACCACCCCCTCAACAGACCGATCTATTGAACAGATAAGTAATGATGCTATGCCATTATTTATCAAGAAATTTGGTAAATTCATGTCTAAGAACAAAAGGAATTTTAAACCTTTTCATCACTATAAATCGAGAAAAGACGATGCTGTTAATGATCAGGCTTGCTACAATTGTGGTAAGACCGGACACTTTATTGCAGACTGCACCAGACCGAAGAAAGATGAACGAAAAGAGAGGCATCGTGATGACAAGAAAAAGAAGCACTACAAAGATCATAAAAATCATCATGGGAAGTTTCAAAAGGTTCTGGTAGCAGAAGAAGGCAACAACAAGTGGGCTCAGACTGACTCAGAATCAGAAAGCTCCGAATATTCATCCAGCGAAAGCGAAGAGGATATTCAATGTCTAATGACAGACGAAGAAATGAGTCAAACAGACGAGGTATTCGATCTTGACTCAAATGAATTCACACGTGAAGAGCTTATGTCCGCACTGCAAGACATGGCTAATGATTATAGAATATTAGCTGAATCATTTGAGAAAACTAAAGCTAAAGCCAATGATCAAATAGATGAGCATTTCAAACCAAGCTGCTCTGAGCTAGGTGAATGCAATAATCTAAAGATCGAGCTGCATAAGCTGAAAATCTCTTATGAACAGCTCCATGAAGAAAACAAGAGAATTAGCACACAAAATGCTAAACTTTCTCATATTTTCAAAACATGAACAAAATCAAGAGTATCACTGGAAGAATTGCAAGAGGTACAAAGAAATGTCGGTGACATCACCGGCATAGGCTTTGATATCAATGACTGCACCAAAGATGAATCTGAATTGTTGCTGGTAAAGAACAAAATCAAACCGATGACATTTGTTAGATCCAGCACAATATATGAAACCGAAGTGCCTACAATTCAAACGGGAGTCTCCTTCGGGGATCAAGGTTTGAGAAAAGGAATTGGGTATGTTGACCAAGCCAAAGAAAAGGCACCAACAAGCTTTGTGTCTATCAGACCAAACCTAAAGGTGCAAGATCTAAGGCAAGGAAGATCATCCAACTACTATAACTCAAAACCAGTTCAACGAAGATATAGCTTACCTTATAAGAATCAAAGGCTTCAATATCGCACACATCATCACACAAAATATCGAAACAGATCAGCTCACATCATACCAGACACACACAAGCCATTAAAGCTGATTCAGGTGTGGGTTCCCAAAGGGCTAATCCATTCTGGACCCAAGTAGGATTGGGTACCAACAGTAATTATGCTTGATGACAGGTACCGAAGAATCTAATATCAGACTGGTACTTAGACAGTGGGTGTTCTCGTCACATGACAGGAAACGTCACACTGCTGTCTGAAGTCACAGAATGTACTGGACCCAAGATCATCTTCGGGGATAACTCAAAGGGTAAGACTGTGGGCAAGGGTAAGATTATACATGGTAATATTACTATCAATGATGTGCTGTTAGTTGAAAATTTATGCTATAATCTGATCAGTATAAGTCAACTATGTGATAATGGTTATGCTGTAGAATTTCACAAACACACTTGCACTGTTAAAACGTCAGACGGTATGACCATGCTTGTAGGAATCAGAAATGGAAACACATATAAGATTAACTGGAATTTTGCTCAACCTGATAATCCTACTTGCTTCATCGCGAATAATGATAATAAACACTGGCTATGGCATAAACGCATGAATCATCTCAACTTTAAGACTATCTCTAGCCTGTGTAAACATGATTTAGTTGTCGGTCTGCCCAAGATCAACTTTGCCAAGGATAAGATCTGTGAAGCTTGCCAAATGGGCAAACAGATCAGATCATCCTTCAAAAACAAGAATGACAAATCCTCCTCACGCTGCTTAGAACTATTACATATGGACTTGTTTGGTCCTATACCTATAACAAGTTTAGGGGGAATGCGGTATACTCTTGTTGTTATTGATGATTACTCACGTTTTACATGGACTATATTTTTTAGCAGTAAAGATCAGACCGGTCCGAAGTTGATCAAGTTGCTGAAACGCACTCAGAATGAGAAATCATCAAGCATAGATAGGATTCGAAGTGACAAAGGCACTGAATTCTCAAATCAGAATCTTGAATCCTTTCTAGAAGAACAAGGAATTAAGCATGAATTCTCAGCCGCTCGAACTCCTCAACAAAATGGAGTTGCAGAACGAAGAAACAGAACGCTTAAGGAGGCAGCAAGGACAATGATTGCAGATTCTGGTATTTCCCAAAAGTTCTGGGCAGAAGCTGTAAATACTGCATGCTACACTCAAAATCGATCTATGATTAACAAGAAGTTAAACCTAACTCCATATGAAGTATGGACAGGTAACAGACCGTCGATCTCTCACCTACATGTATTTGGTTGCAAACGTTCGTTCACAATAATGGTAAGAATCATCTTACAGCATTCGAAGCTAAGTCAGATAATGGAATATTCTTAGGATATTCATCCAATAGTAAAGCATTTCGCATCTTCAATAATCGAACCTTGCCTGTAGAAGAATCAGTTCATGTAGTGTTTGATGAATCCTTGTGTATTGAGGGTAACAAGGAATTAATTCAAAATCAGATGGAAAATATCCATCTCGAAGCTAACAGTGATGATGAGATTGTAGCTAACAGGTCAAGAGATAATCCACCGGAACCTGAAGTACCAGATAGACCGGATCAAGGCACTGAAGTTCTTCCAGATCGAGCCGATCCGGAAGTTCTGAACCCTAATTTTAAAGCAGATGCTAATAATGTCACCTCTACTAATCCATCTGGACCAGATTATCCAGAATCAAGCTATCGATGGACAAAGAGGCATCCACCTGATCTAGTAATTGGAAGTCCTTCTGCACCCATAAGAACCAGAGGACAGATGATGGATGAATTCACTCATGCCGCTTTTATATCTAATCTGGAACCCAAACAGATTGATGAAGCTTTGACTGATTATAACTGGATAAAAGCCATGCAAGAAGAGCTTAATCAATTTGAACAAAATCAAGTCTGGAGACTAACCCCCAGGCCAAGTGGTCTGCCTGTTATTGGAACCAGATGGGTTTTCAGAAACAAGCTAGACGCAGATGGAGTGGTGGTTAGAAACAAGGCCAGACTGGTGGCTTAAGTCTTCCGACAAGAGGAAGGAATCGACTTCGATGAATCTTTCGCCAGACTTGAAGCAATCCGAATATTTCTTGCATTTGCCACTTGCAAAGACTTCAAAGTATATCAAATGGACGTAAAGAGTGCTTTTCTAAATGGTAAGCTTCAAGAGGAAGTCTACATTGAGCAACCTCCTGGATTTCAGAACCACTCAGTTCCAGATCATGTATATCTACTGAATAAAGCAGTATATGGACTGAAACAAGCTCCAAGAGCATGGTATGATACTCTGTCTCAATTTCTTCTGAACCACGATTTTCAGATCGGCTCAGTGGATAAAACTTTATTTAAATTTATTAAGGGGGAACATAACTTATTAGTTCAAATTTATGTTGACGATATTATTTTTGGGTCAACTAACCCCAAACTCTGCGAGAAATTCTCTAAGTTAATGCATGGACAGTTTGAGATGAGTATGATGGGAGAACATCATTCTTTCTGGGTCTCCAAGTCAAACAGCTCAGCAATGGTATTTTTATCAATCAAACCAAGTATACCAAAGAGCTTCTCAAGAGATTCGGAATATAGACTTGTTCAACTGCGTCAACTCCAATGAGTCCTTCAATCAAGCTAGACAAAGACGAAGGGGGAACATCAGTTGAAGTAACCATGTATCGAGGTTTGATCGGATCGCTATTGTATCTTACAGCGAGCCGGCCTGATATTATGTTCTCAGTTTGCATATGCGCTAGATTTCAGTCTGATCCAAAGCAATCACACTTTATTGCTGCTAAGCGCATTCTTAAATACTTAAAAGGATCTCAGAACGTTGGTCTTTGGTATTCCAAAGATTCAAATTTCAGTTTAGTTGGATATTCAGATGCTGACTATGCTGGGTGTAAGATTGATCGCAAAAGCACCAGTGGAACCTGTCAATTTCTAGGTGAAAGATTGATCTCATGGTTTAGCAAGAAGCAAACATCTATTGCCACATCTACAGCTGAGGTGGAATATCTTGCCGCTGGAAGCTGTTGCGCTCAAATGCTCTGGATTCAACTCAGCTCAGAGACTATGGCATTCAAGCTGTTGAGTCTCCGATATTTTGTGACAACACCAGTGCCATTGCTATAACGTATAATCCAGTTTTGCACTCTCGAACAAAGCATATTGATATCAGACATCATTTTATTCGAGATCACGTTGGCAAAAAGGAAATTCGGATCGAGCATATTTCAACAGACCAGCAAGCAGCAGATATTTTCACCAAACCACTCCCTGAGGCTAAGTTTAATTACTTTCGTCAAATTCTTGGTTTAATAGATTTATCTTGATATTTTATAGGTATCTTTCTTTTCGCTTTTAAAGATTATATACTGGCACAGATCGATAATACAACGATTAGAAAGACACAGACCGGTCCGAACTTTCAGACCGATCTATGTCAAATCTGATATTATCCCATGATCTGTCTGGTCAACCAGTCTTTAACACAGTAATTGTTTAAAACAGCCCAGACTGATCGTATTTTAACGCTTTATCTCTCTCTCATCATGTCCGTTTATTTTGAATTACTTAAATATCAGTCATCGAGATACAGACACGTGTCATCTCTCACCTATTTAGCGGGCTGAACATCTCAATTTCATTTCACTTTTTACAAATTACTGCTGTCTGTTTCTAACTTTCAAATATTTCCAATTTCTCCGCATTCTTCTTTACATATTCAAATGGCCACTATTACTCACAACTCTCTATCTGTTGAGTTTAATGAAATCTACAGGGCTGAAGATCCAGAAATGGTTCAAATCTTTGGAATCTTCTGGATTAAGGACCTTTCTGGAATGCGGGACTGTGGTTTACGAGTCGGAGATTCATGAGTTGTTCGCCAATGCTGTGTCTAAAAAGACGTTCATCTCCACCTCCGTCAAGGGCAAATCTTTTGATATTTCTCAGTCGACGCTGTCAAAGACCTTTGGTCTTCCCAACACCGGACTGACTGATTTTGGCCACATCCGTCAGGCCACTATCACCAATCTTCAGGGGAAAGTATCTATTTTTGGCCACAGACTGCAGCCATCCTTCAAGAAGAAGGAAATGTTGTTTCATTTTCAAGTTCTCTGTGAGATTGTTGGCAAGCCACTATTGGGAAAAGCCGGAAGCAATGACGCCGTCACTGCCGAAAAATTCTGGGCCATGGCTGCTATCCACTCCGGACAAAAGATGAATTGGTCCGCGATCTTGTTTGGAGTCCTGCTTGAAACGGTTATCGCATCCAAACAGGTTGTGTGCTTTGCTGTTCCTCTCAGCAAGCTATTGGAGACACTGGACATCGAGCTGGGGAAGCCGTCTGCTCTAAGCCCCTTCAAGATTCTCAACCCCAAGGGATTGGCACTACTTAAGTCCAAAAGTGCTCCATCCACTCCTTCCGATCTGGTGACTGTCAAGATTGAACAGGGACAAGAACAGGCTGCTGCTCGAAAATCTCGAGTCAAGCGCAAACTGACAATCCAGACTGACTCGGAGGAAACTCAGTCTACCTCTGCTCCTTCATCTCCAGCCAAGCCTCCTCTAAAGAAGCCAAGAACCCAGATCACCAAGTCCATATCAACCATCAACATCAAAACCTTACCTATTTTGCCCTCAACAAAAGCCACCCCTGCAATCCAAACTCCAACTCAACCTTCAACAGTTCCATCCATTGTACCCAAAGTCACCATCCGAGTCCCTTCTGCCATCCCTGTGGTCAAAGGTATTGTTATCAAAGAATTAGGGGACTACACCCAATCAGGAATAAAGACCTCGCCTCCCATTGGCATAGACAAAGGCAAGGCAGTTCTCACTGAGCCCCTCTCTTCAAACCCAAGTCAGCCGCTCAAACTGCAATCGACATCTCCATGGAAGATGTTGAAGAAAAAGTAAAGGAGCTTACTGTGGTATTTGATGAATGGGTTGCATACAGAACGATCAACCACTTTGATCTATTCTTCGGCAAGCTGAAGAGACTTCACAAGATGGAACAAGAAGTCCTTAAGGGGACAGAGACTGATGACGTACGAATTGCGGTGCATCGCAAAGAATTGTTCCAGGCTAACCACATGTTAAGACTGGCAAACTTGCTCATTACAGCCAAAAAGGCAAATTTTGATGCCAACAATCTGACTGCCAAAGATGATGGTGTTGTCATTGCTCAGCTGGAAATGGATATTCATGCTCTTCACTTGGTTGTTCGTTTTCAACGACAGAAGCTCAACATATCCACTCCAGTTCCCAGCCCGGATCACCCATCTGCGAGCAAGACTATGGACGAACCATTCTTTGAGCCAATTCTTTCTGGTACAGCGGAGCAGCCACCGACTAATGCTCCGTCTGCAGCAGAGACTAAAGCCATGGATGTCTTGCTGGACTCTCCAACAACCTCCATCCCTCTGACATCCTCATTCTCCCATATTCAGCACAGTCCAAAAGCCATGCATTCAAAAGTTGTCTCACCAGACTCCGTCGATCCGGATTTCTTGGTGTCAACAGTTGTTGCAGCTTTACAGGTTGAGGAGCCTACCATATCTATCACTCCTCCAGACCAGTCTGATAAAGATTTGGCATTTTTGGAAGAATTCTCTTCGGACTTGGTTACTTTGATCCGATCCGAAACACGCCACTCTGATGTGTCTTCACTTGTACCAATTGCCGCCGAGGTTGATCATACTACATCGCCATCTGATTACTCTCCGAGCCATTTATCTGATGAAGCCCCATCTCTGGCCAAGTCACTTCAATTCCTTTCTGATAACTATCTCTCTCTATTTCAACAAGTCAGAGAAGTTCATCAGAATCAAAGGTCCACATACTTGGATTTTGAATCCTTCAGAGATAAGATGATGGCTAGCATTAGCGGTATTCAGCGTGGACTGAATGATCTGTTTTCTCAGCAAGCTTCATATAAAAACAGCCTGAGAAAAGAACAGATCGAGCTGGCAACTGAAGTTTGGACTTCCGTCGCCAAGTCCCTTATTGCTCAAGACACTCGTCTGGATGCTATCAGTGCTCAGCTCGCACAGATCGTCGATTTCCTTCAGGAGATTGCTGCTGACAAAAAGGGGGAAAAGAGAAAGGATTTCAAGCCAGCTCAGTCTTCAGCGAAGTAGTAGATGTCTATATAAGTCAGACATGTCTGTAAATGTACATCAGATTTTGATTCAATAAAAATCAGAGTTCTTATCTAAGTCTTAGTTCATTTATTTTGAACAAAATGGCTTAATCAATCCAAACTACAACTTAACTATGTTCATTTATTTTGAACAAGAAGAATTAATTGATCCGCAGTATAAGCTTCAGAATTTTTTTATAAGACTGAATAAGAAGACATAGAAGCTAGGTTTTGTTATCATCAAAAAGGGGGAATTTGTTAGTTTCGGATTTTAAAGATGACAAAACGAATCAGAACGGATCGATGGAAATCAGTCTGACCAGATCGATGTTGAAAGCAGATCACGCCGATATGGTCTATCGCAAAATCAGAACGGATCGATGAACATCAACCTGACTAGATCGAAGCTCCAGATCAGCTCAACAATAATCAGATCAGAGCAGACAAGGTTGAATAAGCTTTGCTCTTCAGTCCGAATCATTAATGGCTATTTATTGAAGCATTTAATGATGCAATTAATGCTGAAAAAGACCAATGACTGAGGATTACCGTAAAAGGTAAGAAGACAAAGAAGACCTTACCTAACAGACACCGAAAGCATAGACCAGAATGGCAAGTGCCTAAAAGAATAAGACTGAAGCTTATTCAGAGATTGAAAAGAGTCAAGAGTTGCACAGAAAAGGAAATAATATCGTTGGTACAATCAACTATATAAGGATGCAACTAAAGAGCTCAAACAGACTGACTGATCAATCAAGAAACGAAAAGAAAAGAAAAACAGCACAAGCTTACAATTTCAGATATTCTTGAGCAGAACCACTTTCAGAAGATATTCATTTTATCAGTCTGCTCAAAAGTTTTTATAAGCACAGCATATTGTAATATTTGATCATTATAGGACCATTGTGTGCATAGACAAGATCAGTCTGTCTTGTGTATTCTTTACTAAGATAGAGAAGTGAGAATTAATTGTAACTGTCAGACAGTGTGTGTCTGAACAGATCGAGAGACTAGGAGTTTCAGTCTGGTAGTGAGGTAAATCCAGCTGAATCGGGTTTGTACAACAGGATTGTATAAATTAAAGTCTTCTAGTGGAATCCTTCCTTAATTGGAAGAAGGGGAGACGTAGAAGGATTACACCACCTTCGAACTTCCAGAAACATTTTCTGTCTTTTATCATTCTGCACTACGTTATTCTCTTTAAGCCATCGAGCCATTCTTACTAGTCTAGAACAGACCGTTCCGCACTAAAATATTCAGTGGTCTGTTCTGTAGAAAAGTTGATTAAGAAATAGATTTTTTTCACTAACCCGAGAGAAATAAAAAAGGATTGATTTTAAAGGAGTGTTCATTCACCCCCCCCCCCCCCCCCCTCTAAACACTCTGGACCGATCTTAACAAGTTCCATTCTTGTATGGATCACAAAAAAATTCCTTCTCACAATAATTGCATTTGCCTTTAATATATTTTCTATCATTAATAAATTTTGTAAAATGCTCCCATACCTCACTTCTTGGCTTCATTGTTTTTCGCTTAGTTGTCTTGGCTTTAGAATCTGCACATGCTTCCATCGAAGGTTGTGGTATTGAACAACTACCATCAACATCCATATTCGATATATTATCTTGTATTAACATCTACAAATAAGAACAAATAATTTCGTTCAGAATATATATACCATAAAAGTGAATGTAAAATTTCTATAAAATCATATAGCATTTTTCGAAATAAGAAATGGTTCTTAGAAATCATATACCTAATACCCATACTTTCAAGTCATTTCACACTTTCACATGTGATGGAATATGTGAAATGATAGTGTTATATCATGATAATGGAATCAACTATTGTGTTTGATTATTGTGTGAGAATTGATGAATGTTCCGGTAGCTGTTATCTTCGAGCGAGGGAGGTACTTGCCGCTGTTATACGAAGCGATGGTAATATGATATTTGCCGCTGTCATGTCGAAGCGATGTACATGCCGCTGTCATTGTCGAAGCGGGGGATATCATATGATGCCGCTCTATGTCGAAGCGAGGGGTCCTAAAATTCCGCTGTTGTATCAGGACCGGAACAGTCACATTTCTAGTGATTAATGTGGGAGATTTTGATTATAACTGGAACGTGATATCGATCAATATATTGTGAACTAATGATTTTGTGCATGAGTTTATGAAACAGGAACAACAATGAAAATGTGCTAATGTGGTAATTCAGGGAGCATTCATACGAATACATCTCATGCAATTATTTATGTTATTGTGCTTAGATTTTGTTGAATAGTGATGTATATGCTCATGGTGAGTTGTTCCTGTAGGTACACCTTTTGGATTGGAGGGCTATGGGCCGGGTTGAGGCAGTGAGCTACGAGGAGAATTAAAGAATTAGGATACAGGATTTTTGGATAGTCTCTACTCTAGGAGTAGTGTAAATCTATAGCATTAATATTCATTTTTGGGAATGTAACTAATTAGCTCTTGAAATTTTATTTTGGCCTGTAATCCTGTTAGCTCAAGGCTACAACCGGAACCATAACTTATCTTTTAATGCATGTTGGCCCTATTTACTTGTTAATTACATGGTTAAGGTAGAGAGGCCTTACATATACCTTCATTCCTCTTGAAGATTTGAGCTCCAAACCATCACCATAGCTCCAACCAAGCTTTCTAAGAGATTTCACCTCCACAAACACCTCAAACTCCAAAACTTCTTGGAGATTCTTGTTCCTCTCCTCAATGCGTATTCAAATCTATAATTGCATGTGACATGCATTCATGAATTCTCAAGAATTTTGTGAGAAATTAGGTTGAAATTTTCGAAAATGGTGAGAGGAGGTAGAGGAGAGAAGAAAAGTTGGGAGAGAAATGATAGGAAGAGAGAGAAAATGTCTTGCCAAATGATATGGAATTTTTTTGTGTTTTCTTTTCAAAATGATGGCTGAAATCTATACATGAATTTGGGTGATTTTTAATTCTTTGATGTATTCTGGAATACAAGTGTCAATACATCACTATCTTGCAAGATTAATGGTTAAAAATCATGTATTAAACATGAGTTCAATTAATTAGTGGCATGTGTTCTCCAAGTGCCATATGATCATGCACTAAATATATGTTCCACTAGTTGGTTGACTAATCGTAGTCCGGGACACCTTAATTCTAAGGTTGCACTTTTACTTATTCGGGTTTGCTTAATCATTAATCCGGATTTATTATCATCGGGGCCTTACACTTCTCCCCCTCTTAAAATGATTTCGTCCTCGAAATCACAAAACTGGGTATAACTCAACAATTTAAAACGTATGTGTCTCAATCTCATTCATAGATACATAAGAATCATAATGTATCAGTGACAACTGTTGTGGTCGTGTCAATGGTATACCACTGAACCAAGCTTCTCTGACTCCACAGGGTTCAAAATATCGAGGCAACATCATACATCACTGAACGAATCGTATCATCGTAAAGGTAAATTCTTCATATGAGTCTGATTCTCAACTTGAAATTCTAACTATATATTTCTCTTGTTGGCATAGCAACTCTGCTCATTTTAAGCCAATATCAATCGTTTTCACAGAAGATTCATTGTTCCTGGCATTTCCTCAACAATCTCAAGTTGTGCCAAGAATTCCTTATCAATTTCATCTCATCATATCAGCGATCAACAATTTTGGCTTACAAAACCTCAACTGATGCCATTCCGATAGTTGTCTGGAACTTCTATTATAGGAAAATTCTACTAATGAATAGTGATTTCTGTCAATTCTCACTAAATTCATCACTATTAATCAAGATATAACTTCCAAAGTCTGGATAATTCCCTCAGTTTGTCCATCAGTCTGGGTATGATAAGCAATATTAATTGCTAACTTAGTACCCATGACATTCTGACAACAATTTTTGAATTCGAAAATTATCATTGAATCTCTATCAGATATATCTGTTACAGAAACTCACTGTAACTAAACCACATTATCCGTATATTAAACATGTCGTTTTCCCATAGGCATACAGACAAACATATGGAATCAATGACTTGTTACAGAAACTCACTGTAATCGAACTGAATTATAAACATGTTTGTCAATTTTAAATTTAGAAATATCGGTTAGCCAAATTAATCGATTTTTAATTTTTTTTCTGAACTCAATTTATCTCATCCATTTATTTCTAAAATGCAATTCGGATGAAATGACCGATATTTTATTTGGTTTGCTTAATTTGATTAAAAATGAATTACAAACATGTTTACCAGTTTTAATTTTAAAAATACCGGTTAACTGAATTAGCTAGTTTTTTTTTTAAAAAAATAAAGTTAATATCTAATTATCATATCAACTACGATTAAAATTGCAAATGATAAAATATAAATGACTATAATTACAGACTGATAAAAGATAATGAACTAAAATTTCTAATAATTGAATGATTAAAATTGCAGTGGTAATAGATCAATGATCGAAATCGCTCACACAAAAAACATGGAAGACCAAAGATTTGAAATCTTAAGTATCAAAATTACAAATTAATGAAAGATAGATGATCAAAAATGCATGTCCCTACGAGAAAGAGTAGATATACAGTTTTATTCCCTATCGACCATTTGTCTTTGTGTAGAAATATTCTGTTGACAAATTAATTTGTGATGATGTACGTTTTTTTCAAGTTTTAATGACAACAAATACCCCAACACTCCTTTTTCTTTTCTTTTTTTTTTTTTTTTTTTGATTTACAAGGTATCCAGGCTTTCGTCTGACTAATCCTTGGGTGACGGAACCGGCCCCTCAACGCCGCCACCAGGTAAACCGAGGGATGTGCCCGAGCTGACAGACATCTGTGGGAGAGGACCTACAGGCCACGACCCCAGAGCACACCCACACAATATTTCAGCAGGGAATGCGCTCCACACGGGAATCGAACCTGGCGTCGAGGGGTTACCCTACATCACCACAGACCTTACCAACTCGGCTATGCCCCTGGGGGCTACCCCACCACTCCTTGTACGCATAATAATGTGATTAAAACAAGTAATCTGACTAAATTGAAATGTATAATTGCAAATATTTATGTTAATCTATTTTTTCATATTATATATATATATATATTAAATTAAATACATTAAGTTTAGACTGTAAAGTAATTAATAATGGGCAAAATGTATTTAGCTATCATGTGAAATTCGAAATGGGTTCATGCCCTCATGTGTCAAATAAATTATCGTTGTACTCCCTATGTTTTTTAAAAAAATAAGTGTTTAAATCCTTATATAATATTAATATACTCTTAAACTACTGTATAATATTAATTAGCATTTCAACTATTGTTTTTTTTAAAAAAAAATAAGCAAAAAATTCCCTTTATTTTAAAAAATAAATATTAAAACACAATATTTTAAAAATAAGTTTAAACAATAAAAAATAATAAAATAATAAACTTAAAAAATAATGTTTTTTTTAAATAACCCATATCGGACGTTGTATTACTCTTTTATAACAATTGATTGAAGTATTTTTTTAAAAATTATTGTTTGGAATATACAAAAAAAAAAAAATACTTGTACAATTAATCTTTTCTTTATTGCGTAATTTTATAATTAGTGTTCTAAAATATTTTTTAAGACATTTAATGTTTTTAATGATAATCAAACGTTAAACTTCTGAAAAAATTTTGATCGATATCTTTTCCCACATATATACATATATATTTGGTGGGTCAATATTTAACATTAATCAGAACGAAATTGAAACATACAGAGGTGGATTGTGAAGATCTGGTTTTTTTTTTTTTTTTACATGGTATTTGGAATATATTTTTTGGTATATTGATATTTTTTATTTTAATAGCTTAATCTGCTTAATATCCCGTGAATCTTGTGGGGCAGAAAATTGTAATTATAAAATTAGGCAAGAAAGAAAAGATTAATTGTTGAAGCATGTCTTTTTATATATTTAGTTTTCTAGTTTAAAAAAGAATATTTCGACCAATTGTTATAAAAGAGAACGATCAATATTGGTTATTTCAAAAAACCATAATTTTTAACGTTTTGTTATTTTTTAAATTTTTTTATTGTTCACAATCAAATTTACTGGCTATGTTCAGTCTTGTAAGTCTCGAATGACTCATACAACAATAAATACTCATTTATCATGTCATGTAATGCATCAGTGAGTTCAGTATGTGTAAATTTAGAGAGATTAGAATCATTTACCTCACTGTCGTCATTTGCCATGAGACAGTGGACTCCTTCATTTCCACTTTCACTCGAGGAACTTGAGGATTTTTCTGATTCTGAGTCTGAATCAGCCCACTTACTTTTGTTCTCCTTAGCAACAAGCACTTTTGATCTCTGTTTCGTCTGAATGATCATCTTTTCTCCTTAGACTTCTTGTAGTCCTTGGACGTTCTCTTTGGATCATCCTTTGGTTTTGTGTAGTCAGTGATGAAATGTCCCGGTTTAAGACAGTTGAAGCGGACAAGATCATCTTCTTCTGATATGTTCTTGAAGTTCTGTTTCCTTGGATAAGACAGGTATGTCTTCTGGTTTTTCTTCATGAACTTCTTGACAAATAACGACATTGCATCATTACATATTTGTTCAGGCGTCATCTTTGTTGTGGTGGACAAGGACTCTGATGCAGCAAGGGCCTTCGTTGGTCGACTGTTACTTGGTTCATCATCAACCCGAGTGCCTAACTCATACGCCTTTAAGTCAACAAAAAGATCATGTAGATCAATCTTTTTTACATCTTTGGATTCTCTCATATCTATGGTCTTCACATCTCACTCTCTCGGAAGACCCCTCATGACTGTTAGCGTAATTTCTCTATTTGACAGATCCTTACCCAAGCTGTTGAGTTCACTTACAACTCATGTCACTCTTTCATCGTATCCATTTAGAGTTTCTCCAGACATCATCTTGATATTCTCAAACTTTTGTAGAGCGACAGTAAGCTTATTCTCTTTGGTCTGATCATTTCATTCACATAGCTGTGCAATCTTTTCTCAGATGTCGTTAGCATTAAAACGCATTTTGATTTTATTGATCATGTTTTTGTCCAATGCATTGAACACGATGTCCTTGGCTACATTGTCCAAATTTACCTTTTTCTTTTCCCCATTGGTCCAGGATGCTCTATCCTTTTCAACCATCTAAGGTTCACTGGAAATGGTCATTGCTGTGTTGACTTTCAAGATCTTCATAGGTTCGTCAGTGATGATGTACCACATATCATCATCCTGAGCACTTAGATGTGCTTGCATCCGAATTCTCCAGTCATCATATTCATCATTTTTAAACATCGGAATCTTGCTGAATGAGGCCATCAGTTCTTAGTATTCTCACAATTGAGAAGACCTTGCTCTGATACCACTTGTTAGGATCAGAATAGATTTAGAATGGGGGTTGAATAAACACTAGACTCAAATTCTTGATTATTTGATATACATCAGACTGTAAGTACTGAAGTAAGATCTCAATTGATAGAAAGTCAGTAGACATCTAAAATAGTGCGGAATGTATCTACTGGACTTGTGAGTATAGAACTGACAGGTAGATGTTTAAGAAACTGAATGATAAGGTGCTGAAAGTAAATGACATAGAATATGTTTCTGGAAATCGAAGCACAACGCTTCTGTAAGTAATCCATCATGCATAGCAACGCAGCGGAATAAAATTTTTATGGATTACAAGACACCGGATCTATACATAGGGGTTCATATTGGATAAAGGAATACAAAAGTCTCACCCTTGTAGCGTGTTTGAGCAGATACCACGAAGCACCTCGTCCAACGATCTCCGAGTCTCGAGCAACACCTCCAAGGTCTTGCCTCTACGGTATCCACACGATTAATCGAACAAGGGACGTTCAAGAATAGTTGCTAGACTTATTCTTGAACCAAAACGGAACTCACGGTTCAAAACCGATAAACGGCGACCAAATAATCCCCAAGCTACACGACGGCGGCCGAGAGCTTCTTGGAGATAGATGGGGCGGCCGAGAGCTTCTTTTGAGTGGTTAGGTTGTTTTGATTTAATTGTATGATTAACTCTTTAATCATAACCTTGTATATCATTATATAGGATTTAATTAAAAGCTTTCATAAAGCCTCATGGGCTCAAGCCCATGATTAATAATTTAATCCTTATAATTATTAATTAAGACTTCTCTTAATTATTTAATTCATCCCATGAATTTAATTTCCCTTCTCGATTTAATCTTTTGTGCGACCCGATAGGATCTTGTAATGTTGGCAGTGACATAAAATCTCATTTTACGTTACAAGCAAAGAGCGGTGTCTAGCAACACATCAAGGCTACCCAAATTACAAGAATGTCAATGACTCGACATAACCTTTAGAACTTGTGATAATATTAACCATGTAACTTAATCCCTTTGTCCTTTGTGTTTAGATTGAACACGAGTCATGGAATAGTCATACTCGTATATTCAATCTTTATTTCTTGATCCCCAAGTAGAACTAGAATAAACGAATAAGCTCGATATCTCATATCGACTCATTCGAGCATGGCCATGCATTTTAGTTCTCACTTGATCAAGGGCCAAACACTTCTCCTGTTATATAGGAGGGACAAATCCTATCTCGATCAGTCAACATCCCTCTACATAATTCGTAGTGTATCCAATAGTCGCCTTTATAGTTTACCCTGTTACCGGTAACGTTTGACAATATCAAGCTACATAACTCCTTATGTTGGGATCTCTGATGATCACAAGTCGTAAGGATTACATACATTATTATCACTATGAGAATTGCTTATGACACTCATATAACTATCAATGTAGCATTCTCATGGTGGGTCTGTCCAGTACATCGTTCTCTAACATGTACCCATGTGTTGATTTGATATCTCATATCAATGAACAATTCATCAATCAACACATACTAGTCTCTACGTATTATCATTATCCCTATTCATTATAATACTTGACTAGGGACATCTTTAAGAATAATACAATATTATTCTAAGGACATTAACATATATATTAATTCACATTGCACAGTTAATCGAATAATATATAATAATGAATTGCCATTTCATAAAACCATAAACATTGTATGTCCAAACAATCATTCAAGGATTTGTCTTAGGGCATATCCCAACAAATCTCCCACTTGCACTAAGACCACCCAGACATAAACCTAATGCCTAGAGATCTAGTATGACGATCATGCTTCTGCTGTGACAGTGGCTTCGTCAATGGGTCAGATACGTTATCATCTGTTGGTACTTTGCATATTTTAACATCTCCCCTTTCAACGATTTCTCGAATGAAATGGAAACGCCTAAGTATGTGCTTGGATCTTTGGTGAGATCTAGGTTCCTTAGCCAATGCGATCGCTCCATTATTGTCACAATAGAGTTCTATCGGATCTTTAATGCTAGGCACCACTCCAAGTTCAAAAATGAACTTCCTAATCCAAACAGCTTCCTTTGCTGCATCTGAGGCAGCAATATACTCAGCTTCTGTAGTAGAATCGGCTACTGTCTCTTGCTTTGAACTCTTCCAGCTCACAGCACCTCCATTTAGGCAATACACATATCCAGATTGCGATCGATAATCATCTTTGTCGGTTTGGAAGCTTGCATCAGTGTAACCCATTACATTGAGCTCTTCCTCACCTCCATAAATCAAGAATGTATCCTTAGTTCTTCTCAAGTACTTCAGGATATTCTTGACAGCAATCCAGTGACTTTCACCTGGATCAACTTGATATCTGCTCGTCATGCTCAAAGCATACGATACATCGGGACGAGTACATATCATGGCATACATGATAGATCCAATAGCTGACGCATATGGAATCTTACTCATGCGTTGTCTCTCATCTGGTGTTGAAGGACACTGTTCCTTCGAGAGAGATATGCCATGTGTCATAGGCACGAATCCTTTCTTTGATTCTTGCATGCTAAACCTTTTAAGCACTTTGTCTATGTATGTACTTTGACTTAGGCCGAGAAGCCTTCTCGATCTATCTCTATAGATCTTGATTCCTAATACATAGGTGGCTTCTCCCAAGTCTTTCATCGAAAAGCAATTCCCTAGCCAAATCTTTACAGATTGTAAGGCAGGGATATCATTCCCAATAAGAAGTATGTCATCTACATACAACACTAGGAAAATGATTATGCTCCCACTGACCTTCTTGTAGACACAAGGTTCATCTACGTTTTTGATAAAACCAAACTCTTTGATTGCATCATCAAAACGAAGATTCCAACTCCGAGAAGCTTGCTTCAATCCATAAATGGATCGTTGTAGCTTGCATATCTTTCTAGCATCCTTTGGATCGACAAAAACCCTCGGGCATTGTCATATACACATCCTCGAGCAGATTTCCATTAAGGAAAGCTGTTTTGACATCCATCTGCCAGATTTCATAGTCATGAAATGCAGCTATCGCAAGTAAGATCCTAATGGATTTAACCATGGCAACTGGTGAGAAAGTTTCATCATAGTCAATACCATGAATTTGCTTGAAACCTTTAGCAACCAGTCGACCTTTATAGGTTTGTACATTACCATCCATGTCGGTCTTTTTCTTGAAAATCCATTTGCACCCTATGGGTCGTACCCCTTCAGGTGGATCAACCAAAGTTCATACTTGGTTCGCATACATGGATTCCATCTCAGATTTCATGGCCTCTTGCCATTTCTCAGAATCAGTGCCCATTATAGCTTGTTGATAAGATGACGGCTCATCCTCATCAATAAGTAGTAAGTCACCTTGTTGAGTCACAAGAAATCCATATCTCTGTGGCTCCCGGTGTTCTCTTACAGACCTACGCTGGGCTTGTGTCTCTTGAGCAGGTACTTGTTCCACAACAGCTTGCGGTGCCTGCTCTGTTTCCATCTCAATCTCAGGTTCAGTGTTTTCTTGTGGTTGAACTTCACTAAGTTCTATTTTTCTCCTACTGGTTTTTCTAGAAATAAATTCTCTTTCAAGAAATACACCAGTCCGAGCAACAACTACTTTGTTCTAGGTGGGATAATAGAAATAGTATCCTTTCGTTTCCTTAGGATACCCCACAAATAAACACTTATTAGATTTGGGTCCAAGTTTGTTAGTGGCGTGACGTCTAACGAAAGCCTCACAACCCCAAATCTTCATAAAAGACATACTAGGACGCTTCCCAGTCCATATCTCATATGGTATCTTTTCCACTGATTTAGATGGAACACGGTTCAGTAAGAAAATCGCTGTTTCTAGAGCGTGTCCCCAAAACGATATCGGGAGATCTGCATGACTCATCATTGATCTAACCATGTCCAACAAGGTTCGATTTCTCCTCTCGGATACACCATTCCATTGTGGAGTATACGGAGGAGTGAGTTGTGGGACTATCCCACACTCGTTTAGATAGTCATGAAACTCTTGGCTTAAGTATTCACCTCCTCGATCTGATCGAAGGATTTTGATACTTTTGCCAAGTTGGTTTTGTACTTCATTCTTGAAATCTTTGAACTTTTGAAAGGTTTCATGCTTATGCTTCATTAGGTACACATACCCATATCTACTGAGGTCATCAGTAAATGTAACGAAGTATTGAAAACCACCTCTAGCTTGTGTACTTATTGTCCACATACATCACTATGTATTAGTCCCAATAAAACATTTGCCCTTTCAGCATGTCCCTTGAAAGGGGCTTTAGTCATCTTGCCCATTAAACAAGATTCTCATGTTTCATATGATTCAAAATCAAATGAATCTAATACTCCATCCTTATGAAGTTTAGATATGCGGTTCTCGTTTATGTGGCCCAAGCGACAATGCCAGAGATAAGTCGGATTACAATCATTATTTTTAATCCTTTTAGTGTTTATGTTATAGATAGGCATATCAAGATTTAATAAATAAAGACCATTCACCATTTGTGCACTAGCATAAAACATATCATTCAAATAAATAGAACAACAGTTGTCCTTTATCATAAATGAAAATCCACACTTGTCTAAACAAGAAATAGAAATAATGTTTTTGGTAATGGATGGCACAAAATAACAGTCTTTTAAAATCAACGATAAACCAGAAGGCAAAGATAAATAATAATCTCTTATAGCTAATGCAGCAACTCTTGCTCCATTTCCAACTCGGAGATCAACTTCGCCTTTCGCCAACAATCTACTATTTTTGAGGTCCTGCACATTTACACAAATGTGAGATCCACATCCAGTATCTAATACCCATGATGAAGAAGTAGATAAATTGACTTCTATAACAAAAATACCTGAAGTGGAAGTCACACTTCATTTCTTTAGATCCTCCAGATATACTTTGCGGTTTCTTTTCCAATGGTCGGTCTCACCGCAATGGAAACAGTTCCCTTCCTTTGATATCCCTCCCATTGGCTTCAGTGCAGAAGACTTTGGCTTAGATTTAACAAAGACCTTCTTTGCTTTCTTATTGCCCTTAGCTTTGGCCCTTCCTTTGCCCTTATTCACAATAAGAACATTTGTGGCCTTAGTCTTCTTTGTATTTGCTTCATATGTTCTCAACATACCAAGCAATTGTGGTAGAGTCTTTTCCATGTCAGTCATATTGTAATTTACTACAAATTGACTGAAGCTCTCAGGCAACGATTGCAAGATCACATCGGTGGCCAACTCTTGGTCCAATGGGAAACCCAGCTTCTCCAGATTATCAATGTACCCAATCATCTTGAGCACATGAGTTCCAACTAGGCTTCCCTCTACCATCCTGCACTGGAACAATGCTTTAGAGACGTCATACCTCTCTTGTCTAGCTTGCTGTTGGTACAATTGCTTTAAGTGTTCGATCATATCGAACGCCTCCATTTCCTCATGTTGCTTCTGAAGCTCAGAGTTCATGGTGGCAAGCATAAGGCAGCCAACATCAAGTGCGTCATTCTGATGCTTCTTGTAAGCATCTTTATCGGCTCTAGTAGTCGTCAGGGGAGGTTCCTCAATAGGTAAGGGTTCCTCTAGGACATATTGTTTCTTTTCTTGCTTGAGGACTATCCTCAGATTCCTATACCAGTCTAGGAAGTTTGTCCCATTTAATTTGTCCTTCTCAAGGACCGATCGCAGTGATAATGTGCTTGTTGTATTGTTAGTTGCCATGGATATCTACAATATAAATATGCAAAATAAGTTTATGATTTAATCATTTAACATGGTCTTATATTAAATGATACTTCCCACTATTTTGTTTAAAATATCAACCCTCGAAACCTTTAGTGGGCCAAGATCCATATTTTGCCTAATCTTGAGTTAGCTTTGGCTAATCGCCCAAGACTCGGTTATTTAGGTAGACAACACTTTGTCAATTACATCACATGTAATTCTTGGATAGTTGGACGAACAACACTTTGTTCAATTCATCACATGAATTATTATCCAACCCATGCCTCTAGGTTCCCAATCCTATTGAGATAACCTAGTTAAGTCGTACCCAATTTAAAGTATAACGGATATCACTTTTATCCTTTCGCGCCTTACTAAGATTGCCACGGTGCTTTGCTTTGGCAAACCCACACATGTACAATTGAAGTTTTGACGAGTACTTTTAATTTTGGAAGGTATCTAAAACTTAATATTTTAGAGGGATTTATTGATCTCATGATTAGTTTGATAATTTAAAATATGTCCACTACATATATGTGTATACATATCTACATATATGTGTAATACAATTATCAATCTAAAACATAAGATAAATCATGCATCAACATACATAATTAAAACATGACATGGTTATAGCCCCTACTAGCGATTTTCTCAAGCCAATGAGAAAATCCTAAGAGTCAACCTAAGGTAACTTCACAAGCACCTTCCATTGGCTCCAATTTGTGAATGGCCTCCTCATCCCGGCACGATGCTCCATCTTCATTGATCACCATCAACAAAATAAACTACACTATTTACAAGATATAGAATTCCTCGATTCACATTCGAGGGGAACATAGGGGAGGGATTACATTTAGAATAAAATAGAGAAGGCACGACACGCAGGTCGTATTATAAATTACAAACATCCACAAATCCTATCTAATAGGTCAAAAGGGCTATAACCATGCACCATGCTCATACAACACATAAAACATGCTTTAACATTTAATTAATTAAATTCTAAACATTTTAAAATTTAATTCTAATTAAAACTATAAAATAAATTTTGAAAAAAATTATCGTACGCTCGGGACATCACATGCCACGAACTAAAACGACTAAACCATGAACCATCATGGTTCGAACCATCATGGACCAATCATGGGCCTAGGGTTCAAAACCCTAGCCCACGGCCAAGCCATAGAGTGAGCGCCGGCGGCGCTAGGTTCTAACCCTAGCCGCCATGCTCTTACATGGTGTTTCCATCGAGCCATCTTGATCGAAACATTGGAATTTGTTAGCATGAGTCACGGTCAGGCCATGCACGGTGGTGGCTCAACCATCTCGAGCCAAAGGTTCGAAAACCATAGCTCTCATGTGGTGAAGCCACTTATCCATGCATGCGTGAACCATTATCGAGCCAAAGAGTTCAAAACTCATCCACGTCTCGAAACCTCCATGCACGAACTTGAGCCACAACGACTAGACCATCTCGAGCCAAGGGTCCGAAGCACCCTAGCCCTCATGTGGTGCAGCCGTGGGTCAAGTGCATAGGTGTTGGCCGAAAACAACTTGTTATGGATTCGATTATTCGCTTCGTGTATCGTATACATTAAACTTTAATTATATCAAATATAATTTCATGACAATTTCACAAATTCAATTTAATCATATCATATATGATTATATACAGTTTATAGCATGTTATACAATTCTAATATGATTAAAACAATTTAACCACATAAATCCGATATGAGCCTTGAACCTGGCTCTGATACCACTATAAGTAATCCATCATGCATAGCAACGCAGCGGAATAAATTTTTTATGGATTACAAGACACCGGATCTATACATAGGGGTTCATATCGGAAAAAGGAATACAAAAGTCTCACCCTTGTAGCGTGTTTGAGCAGATTCCACGAAGCACCTCGTCCAACGATCTCCGAGTCTCGAGCAACACCTCCAAGGTCTTGCCTCTACGGTATCCACACGACTAATCGAACAAGGGACGTTCAAGAACAGTTGCTAGACTTATTCTTGAACCAAAACGGAACTCACGGTTCAAAACCGATAAACGGCGACCAAATAATCCCCAAGCTACACGACGGTGGACAAGGACTCTGATGCAGCAAGGGCCTTCGTTGGTCGACTGTTACTTGGTTCATCATCAACCCGAGTGCCTAACTCATACGCCTTTAAGTCAACAAAAAGATAATGTAGATCGATCTTTTTTACATCTTTGGATTCTCTCATATCTATGGTCTTCACATCTCACTCTCTCGGAAGACCCCTCATGACTGTTAGCGTAATTTCTCTATTTGACAGATCCTTACCCAAGCTGTTGAGTTCACTTACAACTCATGTCACTCTTTCATCGTATCCATTTAGAGTTTCTCCAGACATCATCTTGATGTTCTCAAACTTTTGTAGAGCGACAGTAAGCTTATTCTCTTTGGTCTGATCATTTCATTCACACAGCTGTGCAATCTTTTCCCAGATGTCGTTAGCAGTAAGACGCATTTTGATTTTATTGATCATGTTTTTGTCCAATGCATTGAACACGATGTCCTTGGCTACATTGTCCAAATTTACCTTTTTCTTTTCCCCATTGGTCCAGGATGCTCTATCCTTTTCAACCATCTAAGGTTCACTGGAAATGGTCATTGCTGTGTTGACTTTCAAGATCTTCATAGGTTCGTCAGTGATGATGTACCACATATCATCATCCTGAGCACTTAGATGTGCTTGCATCCGAATTCTCCAGTTATCATATTCATCATTTTTTAACATCGGAATCTTGTTGAATGAGGCCATCAGTTCTTAGTATTCTCACAATTGAGAAGACCTTGCTCTGATACCACTTGTTAGGATCAGAATAGTATTTAGAATGGGGGTTGAATAAACACTAGACTCAAATTCTTGATTATTTGATATACATCTGACTGTAAGTACTGAAGTAAGATCTCAATTGATAGCAAGTCAGTAAACATCTAAAATAGTGCGGAATGTATCTACTGGACTTGTGAGTATAGAACTGACCGGTAGATTGTTAAGAAACTGAATGATAAGGTACTGAAAGTAAATGACAGAGAATATGTTTCTGGAAGTTCGAAGCACAACGCTTCTGTAAGTAATCCAACATGCATAGCAACGCAGCGGAATAAAATTTTTATGGATTACAAGACACCGGATCTATACATAGGGGTTCATATCGGATAAAGGAATACAAAAGTCTCACCCTTGTAGCGTGTTTGAGCAGATTCCACGAAGCACCTCGTCCAACGATCTCCGAGTCTCGAGCAACACCTCCAAGGTCTTGCCTCTACGGTATCCACACGATTAATCGAACAAGGGACGTTCAAGAACAGTTGCTAGACTTATTCTTGAACCAAAACGGAACTCACGGTTCAAAACCGATAAACGGCGACCAAATAATCCCCAAGCTACACGACGGCGGCCGAGAGCTTCTTGGAGATAGATGGGGCGGCCGAGAGCTTCTTTTGAGTGGTTAGGTTGTTTTGATTTAATTGTATGATTAACTCTTTAATCATAACCTTGTATATCATTATATAGGATTTAATTAAAGCTTTCATAAAGCCTCATGGGCTCAAGCCCATGATTAATAATTTAATCCTTATAATTATTAATTAAGACTTCTCTTAATTATTTAATTCATCCCATGAATTTAATTTCCCTTCTCGATTTAATCTTTTGTGCGACCCGATAGGATCTTGTAATGTTGGCAGTGACATAAAATCTCATTTTACGTTACAAGCAAAGAGCGGTGTCTAGCAACACATCAAGGCTACCCAAATTACAAGAATGTCAATGACTCGACATGACCTTTAGAACTTGTGATAATATTAACCATGTAACTTAATCCCTTTGTCCTTTGTGTTTAGATTGAACACGAGTCATGGAATAGTCATACTCGTATATTCAATCTTTATTTCTTGATCCCCAAGTAGAACTAGAATAAACGAATAAGCTCGATATCTCATATCGACTCATTCGAGCATGGCCATGCATTTTAGTTCTCACTTGATCAAGGGCCAAACACTTCTCCTGTTATATAGGAGGGACAAATCCTATCTCGATCAGTCAACATCCCTCTACATAATTCGTAGTGTATCCAATAGTCGCCTTTATAGTTTACCCTGTTACGGGTAACGTTTGACAATATCAAGCTACATAACTCCTTATGTTGGGATCTCTGATGATCACAAGTCGTAAGGATTACATACATTATTATCACTATGAGAATTGCTTATGACACTCATATAACTATCAATGTAGCATTCTCATGGTGGGTCTGTCCAGTACATCGTTCTCTAACATGTACCCATGTGTTGATTTGATATCTCATATCAATGAACAATTCATCAATCAACACATACTAGTCTCTACGTATTATCATTATCCCTATTCATTATAATACTTGACTAGGGACATCTTTAAGAATAATACAATATTATTCTAAGGACATTAACATATATATTAATTCACATTGCACAGTTAATCGAATAATATATAATAATGAATTGCCATTTCATAAAACCATAAACATTGTATGTCCAAACAATCATTCAAGGATTTGTCTTAGGGCATATCCCAACAGCTTCTACGTCTCCCATTCTTCCTTTACAAGGATACACTAGAAGACTTTGTTTTACACTTTTAGAGTATACAACCTTCTTAGGCACCCATACAGATTTGCCTAAACTCCTAGCAATACATGAATCACAGTTGCAATGTTTTTACAACACTCAAGTGATATATGACACTTTTGATCTTCCAGTGTTCTTGAGCAGTAGACTCAATAGATTTTGATCTTCAAGATCTCAATGATGCGTTTTTTTTTGCTCTTGCAAAACTTCAGGATATTGCAATATGCCTTTTGAATGTTTTGCTTGTATTGGAATGAAGTTGATTCATGATTTCAAAATGTTGAGCGAGAGTTCTTCATTCTTCTCTTCGACATATTTATAGAAGTAAAAGTTTATCGTCAACTATTCTTCAATTCAAAAGAACAGTGCAAAATCAGCTTCCTGATTTTCTTCCAAATTCTTTTTTGTCTTCTTTCCAATTTCGTCAATCAATGACTAGTTCATTCTAAAGGGATTGGTGTGGCCCTCTGTTGTACTATTGTCAGAGTGCATATGTACATGTTTTGTCATGTTGTTTTATATGTCTGTTGGCTTCTTCTTAACTGTTTGTCTCCTGGATAAAGGATCAACTAATGTCTTTTTCATCGTCTGCTGGTTACTTATTGGTTATTTAGTCTGCTGGACTAAAGTCAACTAATATGTTCTTCATTGTCTGCTGGTATCTCCTAATGATTTGCACAGTGGACTGAGATACTCTTGTCGAGTAGGCGTTTATTTTCTGCATCCGGTAGATGATGACTTCTACTCTTTGTTCCCGGTAGATGATATCTCTTAGTCTTTGGACCCGGTAGACGATTTTAGAGTCATTTGGCGGTTTTTTCATCAGTAATCTTCTTTGATGCAGTAGATGTTCCAAGCAGTAAACGTTTGTTGTTACCAAAACTTGTAAAAATTTTCCCAACAATTTCCTCTTTTTTGGTGATGACAAAACTTGGCAGTAGATGCTCTAGCTTGAACGCCGATCAGCAGATACCTGTTAAGACTTAAAAAGGTAACATTAGAGAGCAGCAAGTTATGTTAGATAAATAAGCAGATTACAAGTAGTAATCAAGCTGAACATTTAAGAAAAAATATCACTTGTATATAAAATGATTTCTGCTTACAATTTACAATCCTTACAGCAATCCTATGTTAACAATCTATTCAAGGTGGCAAATCCAACTTGAGAAACATAGCCAGTAGAGAATGATTCGAACTGGCTAGTTTCGGGGTTTTAAGAGGGGAGAGAAAAAATACAATACAGAGAAAATTCTTAGAAAGAAAACCTAGAAAAAAAACTAAGTTTTCTTCAAAGTAATCCTCTATTCAATATAGCCTCTGTCTTCCCCATTTTGTCATCAACACCCCGTTCATCTATTTATGAGATTCCAGGCTGGTGGGACGAACAACACCAAAACCTAAATTTTTGAGATAGAGCTAGCAGAGGTGTATTAGATAAGTAATCAATACATGTAGGGTTGATTTAGATAAGTAATAAACCCACTAAAAGGATTTCAGATTGCAAGAACTTAACTTAAAGCAATATTTATTCATGCTAAAAATGAATAAGCATGAAACTGTGTAAGTCCTATTTATAGCCAAATAGTGGCAATGGTAGCTACTGTGGATTGATATGACACATTGAGTGGTGCCATTCAATTCTGAAGTTAATAGCAAAAGATAAGTTTGAGAACAGTGAAAATAGTTATATTATAATTAAAAAAGTAAATGAATAACAGTTCAAGATAAAAAATACTTTACTACGGGCGCCCAAACCAATGTCTGGAGCGGTCAACATCGTGAGAGGTGTCAGAAGATGGTTGCCTTTATGATTGTGTTCTCTGCTGGGAGGAAGGTCTCTGCTGGCTTGATTGTCCATGTGCAGCAGATGATTTCCTCTTTGTGACTTGATCTCTTCTGTGTGGCTCTTGTTGCCTGCTGGATGCCGGTAGACTATGGCCTTAGCGGCTAACAGTTGGCAAACTATTGCTCAAATCTTATAATTGGGTTGCAGAGGCTGCTTGTATACTGCTCATCTGCTCTAAGAATTTCTTGTGCATGTCTTCAATCTTTCCTCCAAACTCCAGTGTTGTAGCAGTATGAAGAGATTCATTCTGCTGGCTGAGTTCGAGCTTTGCTTGGCCCAGCTTGGAGAAGGAGTCTGAGAAGGTGTCTATGACGAATCTTTGAAATCTTGTGAATAGATTTCTGACATCTCGAGTGATATCTTGAAACTGTGAGTCAGTATGTCGCCGTAAATTTCCAATCGCATGACAGACGTCTCGTTCTTCATGTTTCAATTTTTTGAACTTCACCAGCAAGGTTTGAAATGATGGTTGACAATTGATTCAGCTGAACAGTCACAGAAGGAGGCATATCTTCAGCTTCAAGTTCAGGGAAGCAAACAGATCCCCAGGTTGATCACTGTCAAGATTCTGTTCAAAATTAGATGAACCAGCTCTATCGAATTCAGCAACAACAGTGACTGGTCTGGCAAGAGTAAGAGCAGCAGATACATCGGCACATATATCAGCAGGGACAGCAACAGGCGGAGCAATCTCAGCAGAAACAGTAGACTCAGTAGGAGCAAAACTTGTGACCAACTCCCCAGTAGGGACGCCTTTATATTCATGCTAATCATGTTGGGATATGCCCTAAGACATGTCATTAGATGATTGTTTATGACATACAATGTATTATGATTATTTTGAATGTCAAATCATTATTATATATTATTCGAATATCTGTGCAATATGAATTGATATATAAGTTAATGTCCTTAGAATAATATTGTATTATTCTTAAAGATTGTCCCTAGTCAAGTATTATCATAAATAAGGATAATGATAATACATTGAGACTAGTATGTTTTGATTGATGAATTGTTCATGGATATGAGATATCAAATCAACACATGTGTACATGTTAAAGAACAATGTACTGGACAGACCCACCATGAGAATGCTACATGGATAGTTATATGAGTGTCATAAGCAATTCTCATAGTGATAATAATGTATGTAATCCTTACGACTTGAGATCATCAGAGATCCCAACATAAGGAGTTATGTATCTTGATATTGTCAAACGTTACCTGTAACAGGGTAAACTATAAAGGCAACTATTGGATACACTACGAATTATGTAGAGGGATGTTGATTGATCACGATAGGATTTGTCCCTCCTATATAACAGGAGAAGTGTTTGGGCCCTTGATCAAGTAAGACTAAAATGCATGGCCGTGCTCGAATGAGTCGATATGTGATATCGAGCTTATTCGTTTATTCTAGTTCTACTTGGGGATCAAGAAATAGAGATTGAATATACGAGTATGACTATTCCATGACTCGTGTTCAATCTAAACACATGGACGAAGGGATTAAGTTACATGGTTAATATTATCACAAGTTCTTAGATTATGTCGAGTCATTGACATTCTTGTAATTTGGGTAGCATTGATGTGTTGCTAGATACCGCTCATTGCTTGCGACATAAAATGAGATTTTATGTCACTACCAACATTGCAAGATCCTATAGGGTCGCACAAAAGATTAAATCAATAAAGGAAAATTAAATTCATTGGATGAATTAATTAATTAAGAAGAGTCTTAATTAAATAATTATATGATTATTAGAATTTAATTAAATCATGGGTTGGGCCCATTTGGTTCATGTTTTGAGTCGCATTAAGTTTCGTGGCATGTGATGTCCCGAGCGTACGATAATTTCATAAAATTTATTTTACAGTTTTATTGGGATTAAATTTTAAAATGTTTAGAATTTAATTCATTAATTGTTATTGCATGTTATATGTGTTGTTTGAGCATGGTGCATGGTTATAGCCCTTTAACCTATTAGATAGGATTTGTGTTGTTTGTAATTATAATACGACCTGCGAGTCGTGCCTTCTCTATTTTTCTCAATATGTTATCCCTCCCCTACGTTCCCCTCGAATGTGAATCGAGGAATTCTCTATATCTTGTAATTGTTATATAGTATAGATTATTTTATTGATGGTGATCAATGAAGATGGAGCTTGATGCCGGGACGAGGAGGCCATTCACAATTTGGAGTCAAAGGAAGGTGCTTGTGAAGTAACCTTAGGTTGACTCTTAGGATTTTCTCATTGGCTTGAGAAAATCGCTAGTAGGGGCTATAACCATGTTACATTTACTTTATGTTAATGTATGAGATGCATGTATACTGTTTTATTTAATATTGATGCTTATATATATATGTAGATATGTATATATTCATATATGTACTGGACATATTTTCAAATTAATAAAATCATGAGATCAATAAATCCCTCTTATAATATTAAGTTTAAGATGCCTTCCAATTAAAAATACTCGTCAAGACTTCGATTGAACATGTGTGGGTTTGCCAAAGCAAAGCACCGTGACAATCTTAGTAAGCCGCGAAAGGATAAATGTGATATCCGTATTATTTTAAAAATTGGGTTCGACTTAACTAGCGTTATCTCAATAGGATTGGGAACGTAGAGGCATGGGGTTGGATAATAATTCATTAGATGAATTTGAACAAAGCGTTGTTCGTCCAATCATCCAAGAATTACATGTGATGTAATTGACAAAGTGTTGTCTACCTAAATAACCGAGTCTTGGGCGATTAGCCAAAGCTAACTCAAGATTAAGTGAAATATGGATCTTGGCCCACTAAAGTTTTCGAGGGTTGATAATTTTAAACAAAATAGTGGGAGTGTCATTTAATATAAGACCATATTAAATGATTAAAATCATAAACTTATTTTGCATATTTATATTGTAGATATGGCAACTAACAACGTCACAAGCACATTATCATTGCGATCCGTCCTTGAGAAGGACAAACTTAATGGGACAAATTTCCTAGACTGGTATAAGAATTTGAGGATTGTCCTCAAGCAAGAAAAGAAGCAATATGTCCTAGAGGAACCCTTACCTGCTGAGGAACCTCCCTTGACGGCTGCTAAAGCCGATAAAGATGCTTACAAGAAGCATCAAAATGACGCACTTGATGTTGGGTGCCTTATGCTTGCCACCATGAACTCTGAGCTTCAGAAGCAACATGAGGAAATGGAGGCGTTCGATATGATCGAGCATCTAAAGCAACTGTACCAACAACAAGCAAGACAAGAGATGTATGACGTCTCTAAAGCGTTGTTCCAGTGTAGAATGGTAGAAGGAAGTCTAGTTGGAACTCATGTACTCAAGATGATTGGGTATATTGAGAATCTGGAGAAGCTGGGTTTTCCTTTGGACCAAGAGTTGGCCACTGACGTGATCTTGCAATCATTGCCTGAAAGATTCAGTCAATTTGTCTTAAATTACAATATGATTGAAATTGAAAAGACTCTACCACAGTTGCTAGGCATGCTGAGAACTTTTGAAGCTAACAGCAAGAAGTCTAAGCCTACTAATGTTCTTATTGTGAATAAGAGCAAAGGAAGGGCTAAAGCAAAAGGCTTAAAGAAGAACAAGAAAGTCTTTGTCAAAACTAAGCCTCATACTTCTGCACTAAAGCCAAAGGGAGGAGTGGCAAAAGAGGGGAAATGTTTCCATTGCGGTGAGAACGGTCATTGGAAAAGGAACTGCAAAGTATATCTGGAAGATCTTAAGAAGACAAAGGGAAGTGTGACTTCCAATTCAGGTATTTTTGTTATAGAAGTCAATTTATCTACTTCTTCATCTTGGGTATTAGATACTGGATGTGGATCTCACATTTGTGTAAATGTGCAGGATCTCAAAAGGAGTAGGACGTTGGCGAAAAGCAAAGTTGATCTCCGAGTTGGAAATGGAGCAAGAGTTGCTGCATCAGCTATAGGAGATTATTGTTTAGCTTTACCTTCTGGTTTAAAGTTGATTTTGAAAGACTGTTATTTTGTGCCATCTATTACTAAAAACATTATTTCTATTTCTTGTTTGGACAAGTGTGGATTTTCATTTATGATAAAGGACAACTGTTGTTCTATTTATTTAAATGATATGTTTTATGCTAGTGCACAAATGATTAATGGTCTTTATGTATTAAATCTTGATATGCCTGTCTATAACATAAATACTAAAAGGATTAAAAATAATGATTGTAATCCAACTTATCTCTGGCATTGTCGCTTGGGCCACATAAACGAGAACCGCATATCAAAACTTCATAAGGATGGAGTATTAGATTCATTTGATTTTGAATCATATGAAACACACGAGTCTTGTTTAATGGGCAAGATGACTAAAGCCCCTTTCAAGGGACATGTTGAAAGGGCAAATATTTTATTGGGACTAATACATAGTGATGTATGTGGACCAATAAGTACACAAGCTAGAGGTGGTTTTCAATACTTCGTTACATTTGCTAATGACCTCAGTAGATATGGGTATGTGTACCTAATGAAGCATAAGCATGAAACCTTTGAAAAGTTCAAAGATTTCAAGAATGAAGTACAAAACCAACTTGTCAAAAGTATCAAAATCCTTCGATCAGATCGATGAGGTGAATACTTAAGCCAAGAGTTTCATGACTATCTAAAGGAGTGTGGGGTAGTCCCACAACTCACTCCTCCGTATACTCCACAATGGAATGGTGTATCCGAGAGGAGAAATCGAACCTTGTTGGACATGGTTAGATCAATGATGAGTCATGCAGATCTTCCGATATATTTTTGGGGACATGCTTTAGAAACAACAATATTTATACTGAACCATGTTCCATCTAAATCAGTGGAAAAGACACCATATGAGATATGGACTGGGAAGCGTCCTAGTATGTCTTTATGAAGATTTGGGGTTGTGAGGCTTTCGTGAGACGTCACGTCTCTAACAAACTTGGACCCAAATCTGATAAGTGTTTATTTGTGGGGTATCCTAAGGAAACGAAAGGATACTATTTCTATTATCCCACCGAGAACAAAGTGGTTGTTGCTCGGACTGGTGTCTTTCTTGAAAGAGAATTTATTTCTAGAAAAACAGTGGGAGACAAATAGAACTTAGTGAAGTTCAACCACAAGAAAACATTGAACATGATATTGAGATGGAAACAGAGCAGACACCACAAGCTGTTGTGGATGAAGTGCCTGCTCAAGAGACACAAGCCCAGCGTAGGTCTGTAAGAGAACACCGGGAGCCTCAGAGATATGGATTTCTTGTGACTCAACAAGGTGACTTACTACTTATTGATGAGGATGAGCCGTCATCTTATCAACAAGCTATAATGGGCACTGATTCTGAGAAATGGCAAGAAGCCATGAAATCTGAAATGGAATCCATGTATGCAAACCAAGTATGGACTTTGGTTGACCCACCTGAAGGGGTGAGACCCATAGGGTGGAAATGGATTTTCAAGAAAAAGACCGACATGGATGGTAATGTACAAACCTATAAAGGTCGACTGATTGCTAAAGGTTTCAAACAAATTCATGGTATTGACTATGATGAAACTTTTTCACCAGTTGCCATGGTTAAATCCATAAGGATCTTACTTGCAATAGCTGCATTTCATGATTATGAAATCTGGCAGATGGATGTCAAAACAGCTTTCCTTAATGGAAATCTGCTTGAGGATGTGTATATGACACAGCCCGAGGGTTTAGTCGATCCAAAGGATGCTGGAAAGATATGCAAGCTACAACGATCCATTTATGGATTGAAGCAAGCTTCTCGGAGTTGGAATCTTCGTTTTGATGATGCAATCAAAGAGTTTGGTTTTATCAAAAACGTAGATGAACCTTGTGTCTACAAGAAGGGAAGTGGGAGCATAATTATCTTCCTAGTGTTGTATGTAGATGACATACTTATACTTGGGAATGATATCTCTGCCTTACAATCTGTAAAGATTTGGCTAGGGAATTGCTTTTCAATGAAAGACTTGGGTGAAGCCACCTATGTATTAGGAATCAAGATCTATAGAGATAGATCGAGAAGATTACTTGGCCTAAGTCAAAGTACATACATAGACAAAGTGCTAAAACGGTTTAGCATGCAAGAATCAAAGAAAGGATTCGTGCCTATGACACATGGAATATATCTATCGAAGGAACAGTGTCCTTCAACACCAGATGAGAGACAACGCATGAGTAAGATTCCATATGCATCAGCTATTGGATCTATCATGTATGCCATGATATGTACTCGTCCCGATGTATAGTATGCTTTGAGCATGACGAGCAGATATCAAGTTGATCCAGGTGAAGGTCAATGGATTGCAGTCAAGAACATCCTGAAGTACTTAAGAAGAACTAAGGATACATTCTTGATTTATGGAGGTGAGGAAGAGCTCAATGTAATGGGTTACACTGATGCAAGCTTCCAAACCGACAAAGATGATTTTCGATCGCAATCTGGATATGTGTATTGCCTAAATGGAGGTGCTGTGAGCTGGAAGAGTTCAAAGCAAGAGACAGTAGCCGATTCTACAACGGAAGCTGAGTACATTGCTGCCTCAGATGCAGCAAAGGAAGTTGTTTGGATCAGGAAGTTCATTTTTGAACTTGGAGTGGTGCCTAGCATTAAAGATACGATAGAACTCTATTGTGACAACAATGGAGCAATCACATTGGCTAAGGAACCTAGATCTCACCAAAGATCCAAGCACATACTTCGGCGCTTTCATTTCATTCGAGAAATCGTTGAAAGGGGAGATGTTAAAATATGCAAAGTACCAACAGATGATAATGTATCTGACCCATTGACGAAGCCACTGTCACAGCAGAAGCATGATCGTCATACTACATCTCTAGGCATTAGGTATATGTCTGATTGGTCTTAGTGCAAGTGGGAGATTTGTTGGGATATGCCCTAAGACATGTCATTAGATGATTGTTTATGACATACAATGTATTATGATTATTTTGAATGACAAATCATTATTATATATTATTCGAATATCTGTGCAATATGAATTGATATATAAGTTAATGTCCTTAGAATAATATTGTATTATTCTTACAGATTGTCCCTAGTCAAGTATTATCATAAATAAGGATAATGATAATACATTGAGACTAGTATGTTTTGATTGATGAATTGTTCATGGATATGAGATATCAAATCAACACATGGGTACATTAGAGAACAATGTACTTGACAGACCCACCATGAGAATGCTACATGGATAGTTATATGAGTGTCATAAGCAATTCTCATAGTGATAATAATGTATGTAATCCTTACGACTTGAGATCATCAGAGTTCCCAACATAATGAGTTATGTATCTTGATATTGTCAAACATTACCTGTAACAGGGTAAACTATAAAGGCAACTATTGGATACACTACGAATTATGTAGAGGGATGTTGATTGATCAAGATAGGATTTGTCCCTCCTATATAACAGGAGAAGTGTTTGGGCCCTTGATCAAGTAAGACTAAAATGCATGGCCGTGCTCGAATGAGTCGATATGTGATATCGAGCTTATTCGCTTATTCTAGTTCTACTTGGGGATCAAGAAATAGAGATTGAATATACGAGTATGACTATTCCATGACTCGTGTTCAATCTAAACACATGGACGAAGGGATTAAGTTACATGGTTAATATTATCACAAGTTCTTAGGTTATGTCGAGTCATTGACATTCTTGTAATTTGGGTAGCATTGATGTGTTGCTAGATACCGCTCATTGCTTGCGACATAAAATGAGATTTTATGTCACTACCAACATTGCAAGATCCTATAGGGTCGCACAAAAGATTAAATCAATAAAGGAAAATTAAATTCATTGGATGAATTAATTAATTAAGAAGAGTCTTAATTAAATAATTATATGATTATTAGAATTTAATTAAATCATGGGTTGGGCCCATGAGACTTTGAGAAAGTCTTGAACTTTTAATTAAAGCCTAATATATATAATTAAGCTATCAAGTGAAGATTTAATTCATTCCAACCAAGCAACTTGAAAAGCTAACCTAGCCACGGCCGCCACCTATCTCCCAAGGTCTCGACTTCCATTGCCGTCGATCTTGAGGTTTTGGTTGCCGGTTTTTCGATTGTGAATCAAGTGTGTTTTTGTTCCGGTTTAAGAACGAGTCTAGCAACTTGTTCTTAAACTATCCCTTAGTTCGATTTGATCGTGTGGATACCGTAGAGGCAAGACCTTGGAGGTGTTGCTATTGACTCGGAATTCGTTGGACGTGGTGCTTCGTGGAATCTGCTCAAACACGCTACAAGGGTGAGACTCTTATTTCTCTATTCCGATATGACAACTTTGTATAGATCCGCGGTTCTAGTAATCCAAATTTTAAATTCCGCTGCGTTGTATGTTTGTTGGATTACTTACAAATCACACATGGCGTCAATATCAAAAGTCAGAAATCATAATTCAAAATTAACTAGGAATTAAAAAACGAAGAAAATTGAAAGAAAAAGTCCTTGATTTCAAGCTGGACTTTTTACTAATTCCGCCTCAGTTATCAAAATGGGCAGTGGGTCAAAATTGACTTCATCCATGTGGTAATGCCTCAACAGCTGTCCTTCAGTGAATATGCCCCACTTTTGATCACTTACATTTATAGTACCAGAAGGTAATACATTGACCACTTTAAATGGTCCAGTCCACTGTGAGTTTTATTTCTTTGGGAACAAACGTAGTTTAAATTTATGCACTAGTATCATGTTTCCCTCACATAATTAATTTCTTGAAATTAATACATCAAATATTTTACGTAAGTATGTTGTACCCATAGTGTCACACATCAAGCAAAGAGATGAGAGAAATCAATAATATAATAAACATAAGATGTTAATTAATTCTCCAACAAATCAACAAACATCATTTAAAAAAAAAAATTGGTTCTCAAATTTCATTACTGAGTATAGTCTTATTCTGCAGCATGGAGTTCTTGCAATGTGTAATTGCACCCTGATTTTACTGGGGTCATCGCCTTCTTTTCTTTCTTCTTGTCATTGTTCTTAATCCATGAGACAGATTCCCATGTCATCTTTGCTTTTATCCTGTACCCTATTAACAGACATTGGATCATATTATTGACATTAAAACATAGGTGCTTGTCGTGTATGTTTTTCATAGTTTTGAACATGTCAAAGATGACTTGATCCTCTCCTACACGGATGATCAACTTCCCTTCTTGGACATCAATCAATGCTCTTCTTGTCGCTAGAAATGGTCTTCCTAAATTTAGTGGCATCTCAGCATCTTCCTTCATGTACAACATAAGAAAATCCATTAGAATGATGAATTTATCAACCTTGAGTGATACATCCTCAGTAATCCCTTTGTGGATAGGTGATGAACTTGTCCGCCATTTGCAATGAAACCCTTGTAGGTTTTAGTTCTCCTAAACTTAACTTCATATAAACAGATGAAGACATTAAATTTACACTTGCACCAAAATCACACAATGATTTATTAACAATAGAACCAATATTGCAAGGTTTAGTAAAACTCCCTGGATCTTTTAACTTCGGGGGTGATTTGTTTTGAATGATTGCATAATACTCCTTAGTCAAATTTATAGTCTCATGATCACCCAGTTCCACTTGTTGGATAATATATCCTTTAAAAACTTGGCATAATTTGACATTTGCCGCGAAGCATCAATAAAGGTATGTCAATATATAATTTCTTAATAGTATCAAGAAACTTAGCAAAGTTTGCATCTACATTTGTTCTCTTTAATGCTGCGGGAAATAGGAGAGAGATATGTACCTTTGCATATGTTGTGATCGGTGTAGTGGTCTCAGTAGACTTACTTTTTTCATCAGCTTCGACTTTAGCATCCTTGTGTTTGTGTTCCTCTTCATTCTCGACTTCAGTGTCCTCTCTCTCTTGCTCAAACTCAACCTTTTCACCTGCTTCCTATACCCAACTATTTTCCACTCATAAGGGTTATAACATTTGCTTGCTCCATTGGGTTCTTCTCAGTGTCGCTAGGTAATGTGCCTCAAGCTTGTCCAACCAATATAGTTGCTAATTGCCCCACTTGAGTTTCCAATTTTTTTATCTACGCATCTTGGTTTTGCATTCTAGTCTTTGTCGATGTGATGAACTTGGTTAAAATTTCCTACATACTCGGGTTTGATGTATATCCCGTGGTGATGGTCTTTCCAACACAGTCTGCTGGTTGGACCATGATAGCTTTGGATGATTCCTCCACCCCAGATTGTATGTGTTTGAGTAGAGGTTGTTCTGTGGTGGCCTATTTCCTAAACAGTTAGCATTTTTAGTAGATTGAACGAAAGGGTTACCTGCTTGGCATTCAGTGATTGAATGTCCCCCTTGACAAAGATCGCATGTAATGCTTGGACTTGCATCGCGGTTGCACACAAGCCATCCGATTTCCATGTTAGTGCTTCAAGATGCCATTGATAGCCATTAGAATCCATCTCTTCCAACAAGTCATAAGAATCTTCAGACGTCTCATTATACCGCCTCATGCTGCTGCATCAACCATAACACGATTAGCATAAAACAAACCATTGTAAAATATTTATACCTGAAGCCAGTTATGATTGCCATGATGTGGGCATCTCCTTAACAAGTCCTTGAAGTGTTCCCAAGATTCATATGGTGCTCGGGATTACGTTGCGCAAATGTAGTGATATCGTTGTGCATCTTTGCAGTCTTGGATGGTGGAAAGTATTTTGATAAAAATGTTTGCGCTATCCCATGACATCCCATCCCAAGTAGTAATCGATCCTGTAGGAAAAGAAGTCAACCAACTCTTAGCATTATCATGTAAAGAAAAAGGGAATATATGTAACCTGATGGCGTCGTCAGTAGCGCCATTGTGCTTGAATGTGTCGCAGATCTCCAAGAAGTTGGAGATATGAGCATTGAGATCATCAGTGGCCGATCCCCCAAATTGGACTGA